>OU612047.1:156830088-157430088 GCA_914767935.1 Coremacera marginata | reverse complement strand
TTAAAAGGAAAAGTTATATTAAAATTATTTTTTACTTCGTAGTGATTTTCTAGTCGGTTTTTTTTTTAAAAAAAGTTTTATGAGGTGCATTTTTTATAGAATTATTTACAATAAAATTAAATTATAATAAGATCTAAAATTTTGAAAACTCAACTCAACAATTTTTTGTGACTAATGCAAGACCAACCTCTCCCGCCCTACCCCCTCTTCACATGTCACACTTTGTCACAAAAGTTCGACCCGCGCCCTCTTATGAACAGCCCCTAAACGCGCCCTAACCTGTGTTCAAAATGTATAATTATGAAACTAATTTGTTTTTAATGAATTTCAGCATTCATTTTGTGTGTTCGCAAAAAAATAAATTAAACAAAAACTAACAAAGTAAATAAAATAAATTTCATAAAATAATTGGCAACTCACTTGGAAAGTAGCAAAAGAAAAAAAAAAAATAAACTCAAAATAAAACAGCACGAAAAGTAACTCGAAAAGCTAGCATTGGCTCTTAAGGCAATACAAATACAACAACAACTAAGTAAAAGGAACAGCCTCAGAAATATGAAGAAAATTTGTGGAATTCGCACAATTAAGTTTTCAAAACGTTGTCATAGATTTTCTTCCAAGCAAACGATTTCTGTTAACTTGGCTTATTAATCAGAATAAAATAGCGTAAAAATGCTACATCGACGAAGTTGTAATTCATCCACTCATCAGCGTTATAACACAATTTAAGCAATTTTGCTGCCACTAATTGTGCTGCAAATATACGAGCATATATATATTCACACAAAAATATATAATAAAAATACCAAAACAAACGACTTTTATAAATACAGCCAAGTAAATAATTGAAAATGTTTTAAAATAATATGATAAAATTTAGAACAAAAATTCCAACAGATCAAAGTGAAAATTAAAGTGAAAATGTAAGTAAAAGTGGTTGTGTATAAAGGAGGCAAAGATGCAAATCAAGAAAACCAGACTGTTGACTGTTATAGAGATGTTGATGTTGCTGTTGTTGTTGCTGATAATAAAGACGTTATGCTTGACGAAGCGTTTGATGTGGCTGTTGATGAGGCTGCGTTCAACCCTTACATAGCGCATTCAATTAACATTTCATCAAAACAGATATTTTTCAAAATCCCTTTTAATTAAACAACTCATTCCCCATGGAAAAATAATTATCTCCTTTGGCAATTATCGACAAGCCACCCCACTTTTCTGAACATTGGTATTTTGAAGGAGACACAAGGCTTGATATTTTTGTTTTGTTGGAAGCTCCTACAGCATACATTTCAATATTCAATGCTTTAATCTACAATTAGCTTTGACATTATTATGCGATGTGTTTTATTTTGAATTTTTGGAGTTTTGTCCATTTCTACAGGATGCAACATTAGCTACATAAATTAGCTTGATACCCTTTTGGCTTAGCTAATTCCCCCGAGTATCCTGCTAATGTTGGCCTCTGTCATGGTGGCTACCCCGACATGAAATTTATTTGAATTGCCTTTGCTTTGTCAACAAAAATTAAAATTGAAATCAACATCCGTTGTGCCGGAATGTGAAACTGTAACGGTTTGACTTTCGATTTGAACCCTTTGCTTGCCACATGCCACAGAGATTGCCTTAAAATAGTTGCCTTATTAGAACTTATGCCCCATACGGTGTATATTGTTTGGTGTACATATCAGCAACTTGCTAGAGTCAGGAACTCCTATTTAATTGAGTACTAAGTTTACAGATATATCAATAAATTTACGTGGTATGCAAATAAGCAGAAACGGAGTAATAAAGGGAGCCTGACGTAAATATGCATAATTTTTTTAGTTAGGTTTTGGAGAAAAATGTTTGAAAAAATGTTTGTTATACTGACTAATTGAGTTTTTTAAACGGTCTCATCCGATCTGGACATTTTTTCATTTTGATAATATTAAGGGCACATTTTTTATGTTGAAATCATAACTCCGAGACTCAAAAAGAATAACAATAAGAATATTTCAAGCACAACATACCAAAAATTAAGAGGGTAAACTGTTTGCAAGTTTGAAAAAATCCATTTTTTTTATACTTCAAAAGTTACATACAAGGCTCATTCCGTGAAAATCCATAAAAAAAGACGCATCATATAGAAAAAAAATTGACAATAATATATGAGAAACTCCCAACACTAGAGACTACGAAAAACATATTTTCGAAACAATTTGGGGTAGGCTCAAAGAGCATGTTTTAAGGGCTTACGTTTTGCTTCATATTTTAATTCTAATAAAGGTATTTGCTGCATTTAAAAATATTGCGTCAGAGGAAAACTGCTATTTTTACGGGTATAAAACGTACTTTTGTCAAGCTGTGTACAAGTTTTATCAAAATTACTGAAAGTTTTGCAAAAATATTTTTTTTTTTCGAATTTGATCACCCTGTACCTACCATTTAGACTATTTCAAAGTTGATTATTTTTTTAATTTATTGCTCTTTGACATAATTACATCGAAAAATGCGAATAAATAATTGCTGCTGTGCAGATATTATACTTTAAAAATATGAATTGTTGATAGATGCCCAACCTTTGGATCATGTAGCACACTAATATTCATAAAGAATTTAAGGTATTTATGATAAGAAAACCAATTACAAAAAATTAAAATAATAAGATTTCTAATATCATAGCATGCAGAAATAAATTTTCAAATTTAACCATGAAATAATAGGAAAGTAATTTAAAATTATTTTTTTCCTTGAGTGATTTTGAAGTAGGGGGTTTTCTTTTTTTGCAAAATTTTTTTTTTTTTCTTTTAAATATTTTATTTAATGATTAATTTTGTGAAGAAAATTTTTAATTTTTGCATGCAATTTTTTTGAGAAATGATCCAAGTAGTCCAATGGATTAAAAATAAAGTTTTTTGTATACTCTACGTTTTTAAATTAAAAAAAAAACAATTCTAGAAATTTTTAATTTTAAGAAAATTTACTTTAAAAATTATCCAATTCTACATAAGTATCATTGTATAACATTTTTTATAAGAATTTTTTTTAGCAGAGGGACTGTTTTCGAAAAAAGTCAGTCATACTTTTAATTTAAAATGATTATACAAACCCCCATTTCGAAACTAGTATTCAAACCAAACTTTTAAGACAGGGTGAACAAAAAATACCTTTGCTATATTAAAAATTAACAACTTTTTCATTAGTTAATTAATTTTAAATATGTTTTTTCTTTATTTCAGACATTAAACATGGTAGATTTTAATATGGAACGGTACACTATTGCAAAGCGGACCAAAATGGTTTAAATATTTTTAGAAAACGGCCGGTCAGTTATTGCCACTCAACGTACATACCGGCAGTTTTATGGAGTTCGCACATTCCAACAGCTCCCACTATTCATGCTATAGTGGCCACATTTGAGCATTATGCGAACGTCTCCGATGTGAGACTTGCGGGCAGACCTTATTGAACAATATGGTGCTACAGCCCACACCGTCCATTCAACAATGAACTTGTTGCAGGAAGAATTTCCGAATCGTGACACCTGATCTGACAGCTCCAGGCTTTTTTCTGTGGGGCTACCTGAAGAAGAAGGTATACATAAACAAACCACAGACTTTATGGGAGCTGAAAGGCAATATTCAAGCAAAAATTGCGAAAATTGCTTCGGTTAGACATTAAAAAGTGATAGAAAATGCCATAAAAAGAGCCGAGGCGTGTGTGAAGTCCAATGGTGGACACTCAACAAATATAATTTTCCACATCTAATTAAAAACCACTCCATGAATAAAACTTTAATTTGCAATTTATTTTTTTACTTATATCCTTTCGTTTAAAACTCATTACAGATATAAATAGGAAAGGTACTTTTTGCTACACCTGTATTTAATAGATAACTTTGAAAGTCATTGAGGTAAGCTCATCTAATATCAAAATATGACTTTCTTTTAAAAAACCATTTTTCAGCTGAGTAAATTTAAACAAAAAAAACAATTTAACAAAAGTTTCGAGTGACTTTTGATAATTTGAGAAAAAAATTAAAAAAGGAAAAGGAAGGTGAAGTTGAACGATAAGGTTGTAAAAATTGCGCAAAATATTATGGTGGTATTGAGAAAAAAGTTAATAGTAGTGAAAATATGAAAAAAATTTTCATTTATTTTTTTTATATAAGAAGAGCTCAATCATGGAAACTGTCCGACTGTAGCCGAGAGACTATACAAGTGGCAGAAAGCTACCGCTCTAAAAAAAGAATTCAAAGCTTGAAAATCTTACTCCATTACTTGCCGACGAGATTAAACAGTATAGCCTAATTATTTTTAAAGATTTTTCGAGGAATAATTTACTTCATAAATGGTTGGGTACCATAATACACAAAATATTAATGAAAGTTTTAAGTCGATACTTTTGCGATTATCTTTAAAGCACCTGACTAAAAATAATTCAAAACGCATTTCTTCATTGCTGCGATACATATTTCGTGAAAGTTACGCTTCCATTTTCAGAGTTATGAAAGTAAAATATATTTGTTGGCATTGAAAACGGAAGTAGCAAGACGAAACCGGATCAGTCTTTTTAAAACAAAAGCAGCTTGTACAGTCCGAAAACAGCAGCAGATCAATGATAGCCAGCATTTTGATGAGGCGAAGATTTATTATATGTGCCTGAAATCGTTGATTGATCGGTAGCTCACCAAAACTAATAATTTCATCGAATTAGAATCTTAAATTCGATTATCTAAATACTGCATTTTCAAGAACTGATCGTGCTGTACCTCAAAAAGTTATAAATCGGTCTGACTAAAAGTTAGGTTTCTCTTAGGTTTCTGTCTATATTATTATTGGAAATATACACCTATAGTCTTAATGATATCGCACACATAAATTACTTTTTTGGGGTAAAAATTGTTGAAAATATAGTGAAAAATTTTAACATTTGATTAAACAGGCACATAATTATTAAATTTATAGCTTCTTGCAGGCTTATCCTTCCCCTGCACATGTCAGTAATCGAATTCAGAGCAATAGAAAAACTATGACGAATGCAATACTTCTCGATGCCAAGCAAAATACGGCTGAAGAAATACCCTACAGAGACGCCATTTAAAAAAATATATATATATATTTTTTTGTACACTTAAAGACTAAAAAAAAATTATATAAATTTTAAAAAGATTTTTTTAAACCTTTAAAAAAACATTCACAAAAAATCACTAATTTTCGTGCAATCAAACGGTTTTCTCCCCTTAAAAAGATTCCATCAAGCTTAATTATGTAAATAAGATATTAATAAACATTTAGGACAACATTAACAACATCAACAAAGACACACACAAACTTAAAGAAACAGCAGTAGAGACGGGAAAAAGGACACGTAGAAAAAAAAGCCAGAAAAAATTTGACAAAAACCTTAAATTAAAGCAGAAATAAGAGAAAAAAAGCCACAACCACAAACTGAAGAAAAAGTGTTTTAATTATGTGCGGCTGTTCGAAGCTATAGCAACAAAAACAACAACAACAACACAACAATAAGGATGCCGAGAAAGCGAATTAGCGTAAAACCACTTTTAAGCGTTTTTGTGCGTTTTACGCTGGCGCAACGGAAAACTTTTGTACAAACAAAAGACGCCACAAAAGATAAGAAGAAACAAAGAAATAACAACAACAATAACAACAAAGAGTAAAAACAACTGGCACAACCACAACAACAACAACTGATGCCATTTCAATTAGACAGCGGCAGCGGGTGTCACTTTCTTTAACTAAATAAACGTTTTTTTCTTCAGTAATATTTGTGTTTTTTTTTTTAATTTTTTGTTTATTTTTATTTTTTTTTTTTGCTGCTCTTTTGCTTATTGCTTGTGTTATATTGTGTTGTTTTGAGTTATGTTGAGTTGTGCTTTTGTGTCCTTTGCAGCTTTTGAGCTTATCGCCTTTTGTTGCTGTCTAATGAATTATCCTTTTGAGTTTTTGTTTTTGTTTTTTGCTATAAGACTTAAGCCTTTTTAGTTGTTTTCTCCTAATGTTAGACAAAAAACTCTATAAATTTCATTTTTATACTTTGACCCAATGAATTTATTTGTTTTGCCTTTTTTGTGATCTAATTGTTGACACGCCTATATTACACGAATGCGTGTTTATTTTAATTTTGTAAGAATGTTACTCTACGAGGATTTTTTAGTATATATAGGTTCATTTTGTTGGCTTATTAGTCATTTGTCATAAGTTGGATTATTATTCTATAGGCAAGTGGGAGTAGGAGAAAAAAAAAAAGTGAAAGATTAAGAAAGGTAAAAGAAAATGAATGTTAGTGTAGATTATCTACATCTATATGATACTTCATATAACTTCACAAGGCCATTTGTTTATGTCTTTCCTAACGAGCTGACATAAAATCGTATTAGAGTGAACTGTTAAAAGACCTGAGGATAACAGTGAGTATCAGACAAGTAGCTACGATTTTCAATGCGAGCGTTTAAATTTTTTCAGATCATTAAAATTATTTTTTTAAAATGTTAAATTTTTATTTTTATTCGAAAATGTCGCAGTTCAAAAGATTTTACTGAAAAAATCATTTCATTCTCCATAAGAATCATTGAACATCGTAATATATTATTATAACAATGTTCCAGCTGAGAAGGCGTTATCAAAAAAAGTCACATTTAAATTTTATGTGATTTTACAAAGCCCGTATTCGGAAACTAGGCTTCGCACTGGACTAATATTTTAGAAAGAAATTTGAGTGTTATAAAAGTAAAATCACATTAAATCAATATAAAAGAGAATATATAAAATCATATATAAACCACATACCTGAAACCACAGAATGAAACCACATATTAAGAATATATAAATAAGCTTTATAAAAAGAATTAAACAGCAATTTTTATGGGAAATTTAATAACTTGCTTAGTCGTTAATTTGGATTTTAAATTATTAAAAAAAAAGAAATAAAAAAAAAAATTATAAATTGAATTTTTATAATTTAGGGGGAGTCCTGAAGTGGAAAGGACTATATATTTGCCACAAGAGTAAATTAGGTCTGTTCCAATATTTTATATACAGTGGACAAAACCGGAAGTAACCAAAAATAACCGGAAATGAAACATGAAATACTTAAGTGAGCATTCTATTTACACGTGACGCACTATAAGTGAGTTGCCATGAGCAACCGTGAGTACCTGCGAGTAACAGTGAGTTACCGTGAGTAATCGTGAGTCACTGCAAATCACCGTTAGCTACCGTGAATCAGTGTGAGTGACAGCGAGTCACCGTGAATGATCGTGAGTCACCGTGAGTCACCATAAGTCAGCGTGAGTTACTATGAGTCACCGTGAGTGACTGTGAGTCACCATGAGTAACTGAGAGTCACCATTAATGACTGTGAGTCACCGTGAGTGACTGTGTGCCACTATGAGTAGCTGTGAGTCACCGTGAGCTACTGTGAGTCATCCTAAGTGACTATGAGTCACCGTGAGTGACTGTGTGTCACAATGAGTGACTGTAAGTCACCAAAACTGACTGTGAGTCATCATGAGTGACTGTAAGTCACCAAAACTGACTGTGTGTCACAATGAGTGACTGTGAGTCACCATGAGTGACTGTGAGTCACCATGAGTGACTGTGAGTCACCATGAGTGACTGTGAGTCACCATGAGTGACTGTGAGTCACCATGAGTGACTGTGAGTCACCGTGAGTGACTGTGAGTCACCATGAGTGACTGTAAATCACCATGAGCGACTGTAAATCACCATGAGCGGCTGTGAGTCACCATGAGTGACAGTGAGTCACCATGAGTAACTGTGAGTAGCCATGAGTGGCTGTGAGTCACCATGAGTGAATGCGAATCATCATGAGCGACTCTGAGTCACCGTGAGTGAACATGAATCACCGTGAGTAATCGTGAATGAACGTGAGTCACGAAATGTACTTGAAGCTCAACCTGTAGGCAAAAACCGAAATAATTAAACCAACCCAATAATATAAGACTTCCACCATCAGAGTATTAATAAAAACTTACCACCGGCACATAATTTACATTTGCTAGTGGCCATGCTAATAATTCGGTAGGCACGAATGATCTACCGATGTAGAAATGTTTTTCATTCTTTTGCCTTCATTTCCACATAATGCCCCTTTAGGGGAATCAGTTTTTATTTCTAGCGGAATCTATAATAATGACTTATGACTTATGACTTAATGACTTATGACCTAATGACTAATTCCACGCCAAGGTAAGGTTAGGTTAATCCGGCTGCCTCCTGGCCGAGGCTCAAATAGACCAATCTGATCTTTAGTGTTACCGGGTGTAAGGAGCCTATAAGGAGTTAGCTTAAATTAGTTAAATTTGGTAACGATTTGCGTTGAGTGTGCGCAATTTAGGAGGATTTTTGGAGAGATTTGGGCCACATGTTGTAGTGACGGAAGCAACGGTTATCCTAGGTCTTTCAATCTCGATCTTAGTAGTGCGGGGTAGGTGCATAGTAGGTGATCCAGGGTCTCAACCGTGCCTGTTTCCTTGCACTTCCTACAGTTCTTATCCGTTTTGATGTCCATCGCGTGAGCTGTCGTCATGCAGTGAACAGTGAGGATACCCACTAGTGTCCTGCATTCTCTGCTCGGTCTTGCCATGATGAACAGAGTCCGTTTCGCACGTTTATGTGTCACATATGATTTTTGAGATCTTGCATGTTGTCGTATTTCTCCCTCTATGACTCACTGCTTGTGAGGCCCTGTCTTCGAAGTTTGTGTACAGCTCTTGTAATGGGATTGGTACATGTTGTATGGACTCTGATCCCAGCTCGGATCGATAGTAAAGGCAATAGAATCCTCCTCCCTCCCCTGGCTTGTACCCCTTCGATCTTCCCTTTCCATGATAGTAGTGAAAATATTGTCCATCCAGAGGTGGATTAGTCCATTAGAGGTGTCGATACATTGTTGAATGCGCCTGAGATGTTCAGCATTGCACCAAGTGCATATTCTTTGTAGTGGAAGGCATTTCTATGATTTCACGCCAAAACGACCACCTAATATTTTGATGTCTTCATTATGACAATATATATTTTTTGAAAGGTCTCTAGGGTATGTATCAAATCACATCTTTTTTTTGTTTTAAATTCGTAAAGCAGTTTTTAGTATTTTAATCATAAAACATTTGGTATGAAACTGTTTTTCCTGCTTATTATGCTTGAACTTATCTTGGGTATAAATAATATGCAGTTTTTATTCTCTAAAGCATTTTTATTATTGTAATATTTTTTAGTACTAATGTTGTAAAGATTATCTTTTAAAACCAAATGTTCCATAAAAAATGCTAAATCATTTGATGTAAGGATCTTTAAAAATTTTATTCCTCAGCAATAAAAAAAAAAACCTCTTCGATGTCAAGCCGCTGCTCAGCATATAAATTGAATTGAACCATTGACTAAGTCGACTTTTTTGTTCTCACACAATTACAAGAAGCATCATAGAGAAAAAAAAACCTACTCCATATGTCAACATAGAATAATTATATCTACTCCATTGTGTTCTACAGATACGTAGGAGCACTTTTATAAATCACAATTTTATAATTCTTTTGACATTGATTTAGAAATTCTATGGCCGAGATGATTCACTTGAAATCTTTTTAGAAATCCCAACTTAAATTTTTTTTTAAATATTTTTCAATTTTTTTTTTTTTTTTTTTTAGAAAGAACAATATTTACACTGCACTCATAAAATGAAAAGCAAGCAGGACAAAGGATACGATTTTTTCTACTGTTTGCATTATATATATATATTGCATTGTAACCTATCAAGAATGTATTGTTTTCTATTTTCTGTGACAAAATAGAAAAATTTCTCAACAAAAAAGCAATTCAAATTCAATTTGCACCATTATCGTGGCCTTTTGTTCGTTACAGAAACAACAGCAACAAGAACAATATCAACAACAATAACTACAACAATAATTGCTGGCGAACTGAATGGCTGTAGAAAAGGTCGCCTCAAGCCTCTGCTAAAATCTAGAGAATTGCTTTATAATATAGCTGAGAGTAGGATCTATAAAACGCGCCTGAAAGAGAAAGCAAACAGCGACAGGGAGAAATTGTAAGAAATAGGATTGTAATTTGCAATAATGAAAGATAGATATATATACGAGTTTATATATAAGTAAGCATGCAAGACTACAATAAATATCCTTACAATATCCAGCAAGGATGACAAATAATGCAACAACAATAACAACAAAATGCAAACTCACTGAAATGCAGCTGTCAACAATAATTCTGCTACTCCAGAACGCCATAGTCCTGCTTAGCAGTAGTTAAGCCAGGCTCAGACTTACAGGAGTCGAGTGTGTCAATCTGCTGCATATTGTTGATGTAATTGTTGTTGTTGTTGTTGTTGTTATATTCTTGTTGCTATTTGCTCGTGCAACGTGATGCTTTGTGCATCTTTTACTTTTACTACTCAACAGCTTCTACGCTGCTTCTGACTTAGATGCACATGCGAAGGAGTAAACTTTATTATATTGCCACTGCAAAATTGGCTCAATGGCAGCATTTGTCCTTTTCTATTGTGCTCTTTTTATGCTGCGTTTCTGGTTGTTTTTTCTTTTTCTTCTTTCTCTCTTTTAGTTTTCGATTAATTTTCCGCTGCATAAAATTGCTTAACGAACAGCTCATTGCGCGTAATTTTAATTCAATTTCTCATCATTTGCAACTTTCACAAGAAGTTCTTATTTTTATTTAATTTGGGAAAACTTTTTTGCGTTACGTTTTTCTTTCTAATGTTCAGAATATTCTTAAATCGCATGTCTTATCTTTAAATTTATCAAAGTAAAGCAATTTCGTGGAACTTTGATTTCACAAAGCAACCATGTCTGAAGATAAAGACTGTTTTTTTGTCAAATCGGAATTTCTTAACATATTTTATTTTTTATTTTGAAACATACCATATTTTTTGCAATATATATTTTTTTTTTTTTGATTTAGAATAAAAACTTAAAGTTCGCTGTGATGATTATTCGACTAAGTGGACACCTATTCTGAATTGAAGCCATATCTCACATCTTTCTAATATTGAAAATAAAATTATAGAGCAATTCCATATGAAAACGATCAAAATTGGCAAATTTTTAGACGACCCCCCTCCGATTTTAAAATAAATAGTCTCAATCGATTGCCCAGCAAAAAATAATGTACCTACATATTTTTTTTTTTCTTTTATAGTGACTGGTTTAGTGGTGGTGTACACCACTGTCATGTGACAAAATTGAAGAATTCTTCATAAGGGACCTCATTGAAAGTTGTTTAAAAAAAAAACTACTAAAGCGATCGCAACGAGTGATAGCTCGTTGGAAAGGTATTGAATCAGGCTTTAGTTGAAAAATAAAATTTTCCTAATTTTTCTCAGAAATTTACCTTTTTTCCCATGAAAATGAAATTTTCCCATGAAAATTAAATTTTCCGATTTTCCACAGAAGCTCCTAAATTTTCCGGCTGATTTTATTTTTTTTGGATTCCTCATAATTTTTGCTTTAAGAATCAGCAATAAAAAAATGGGCCCCGACTCCTTGTTTGGACAGGAGAAGAGCATTTAAGAGACCACCTTGTTCTCATTGTTTTTATATTTTTTATAATTGAATTATTTTTAATTATTTAACATTATTTTATTTTATTATTAAAAATACATTTTAAAAATTATTTTACAGTTAAAAATACATTTATGAAGAAAAAATCTTTCTTATTTTGCTGCTTATACTTAATTACAATATTTATTAAAAATTTCAATTGTCTTGGCATCATTATAAAATTAAAGTAACTTTAAATTTAGCACGTCGGCAGACGAAGAGTACCGCTTTACATTAATTGACATATCAGAAATATTTGGTATGAAGCAATGAAACTTTTGCGTTCCAGTTATAGTTTTGACATTATTATATCTGTTTTGAATTCGTCGCTCCATGGCATCGTGTTCTTTTTGAGTGCATAAAACTGTGTTACTGGCAATTTCCTTGCTTTGAATCCACGAAAACAAATGTTGTACATTTAAGATCTGGTCAGTATATGGCCTTTGCAAACTTGCCTTAGTCGCCATGCGTTTTAGGGTTCCCCCTAACGCATCGCATGGGCCCTTACCGTGGGACGTCGCAAAAAAGTGCCACTCGACCTTGCAGTTTTGTTCTTCTTCAATTATGCAAAGATTGTAAACATTTTTTTTATTCTTGTACTGAGAAGCCGCGCCGTCTGAGAAAAACGTTACTTTGTCGATTGCATCGAATTTTGATCTTAAGAATTCAAACAGTTTCATTTGAAATAAATAAACGGACACATAATTATGCGCTAAACTCTCCGCGACAACAACAAGGCTTACGGTCTGTAGTTCGTTACCTTCGTTTTTGAAATAAATGCAAAAAGGATGCACCGTGCACTGGTCGTTTGCCCAGTGATAAGCCTGAATTTCTTCCTGAACGAGAAAAGTGTAATTCTCGGCAAAGTCGCTTATCACAATGAATTCATTTTGGGCTAATTTCTCCTTACTTTCCTTTACAAATTTCGATTGCATCTCGGATATGAAATGGTGCGCCTTCAGTTCATTCAACTTGAATCCGAATTCCTCGATGAATTCCGGAATCTGCTTTACCACGGTCTCAAGGGAACATCTGCCGCTGCTAATTATCCACTGTTTGAAATGCACCTCCTGAATTAACAGCTGTTCAAACTTTTCCGCCAAATATTGCTCTAGCTCGTCAATCTTCGGACAATTGTCGCATTTGGACAGATGACAATTTTCCGTGAGGTATGCGCACAACGACTTCGACAGGAGGTCCCTATATGTTTCAATTTCACCGTGAAATACTTTCAATTTCTTGCATGGAAAGAACATTAGTTTGATGTTTTGATGAAACATGCAAACGCAGACTGAATGAGTTCCGTGCCTGTCTAATGCCAGCACGCATTCTTTTGGTCGTAGGATGGCAAACTTAGAAAATCCCACTTTTTCTGCTGGGTATTTCTCTTTGAACTGATGGTATGCTTCGGATAGATTACATAATAATAATCTGCGCTGCTTGTGTACTTTTTCTCCATCTTAACGTGTGATAACATAGTCACGTGTACCTGGGCAGGCGCGGCTGTTGTCATCATTGCAGTAAAAATCTTGAATCAATTTCACCGTTGCTTCGCTGAGGGTCCTTGAGCCAAATTTCTTGGTGGGAGTCGCCAATATGCCCTTCTGTCGAACTAATTCTTTGCTTCTTCTCGCGATGTCAAAAGATGTTTGAAACTGTTCAGAAATCTTGCGTATAGACCATGATTGAGGCAGCACAGATAAAATGAGATATTTCTCCGGAAAAGTGGTCGCTAAATTGAATTTTCTTTTCAACTGCTCAATCATTTGTTTGCCGTCATCAACGTCATCTGCTTGACTGCATTCGTTATCAGAGCCTTCATCAAATATTGTCGCGATTGCACTCATAACCTTGCCTTTTTCTCTTTCCTGTATTTTTCACTTCGCAACTTTCTTTTTCTAATAGGCGTTTCACCTAAAGTGGTACTAGCCTCATTCAAAGGACTCAAAGACATATTGACCATCGGAATGTCTGCCTCACTATCAGATGAAACATTTTGTTCAATTGTCATTACACTCTCGGATTGTGGTTGCATTTGTTTCAATGCATTTGCTTGTTGAGACAAATCGATTTTACACTTGGGGCAAATGAATTCTGCTTCTTCACCGTATTGTTTATTTAATTCATTCATGTATCGCTTCGAAACACCAGTTAATTTTAATACTTTTATCTTTTTCGAACGATGTCCACTCTTGTTAAACGGATTGCAGCAAAATTTATTCATTTTACTTTAAATTGTCTTTACAGCTTCACTCTTTACTTTACAAAAAAAACACTTTAACACTTTCACGTTTAGTATTCAACTGAAATTTTACTCAGAGTGTGTGAAGTATTTATATTTATTTTTTGGTACTCTTTACTTTACTCTTTACTTTACAAAAAAAAAACACTTTAACACTTTCACGTTTAGTATTCAACTGAAATTTGACTCAGAGTGTGTGAAGTATTTATATTTATTTTTTGGTAAAAAATAGGTAAAAAAAATAAGCGATATTTGCTTTTCTTTAATAGGAAAATTTGCGTGAACTACTGGTCATAAAATGTTTTTTAAAGAGGGACTTAATTGGTTACTGCCAATAAGCCGACCACAGGTCATAAAATGTTTTGTAAATTTTTTAAATTACCAGGTAATAAATATTTCGCCATATTTATGGAAAATCCGTGTTTTATGACTTGTTTCTGCACGTGTCATTTTAGGCGAAATATTTATTACCTGGTAATTTAAAAAATTTACAAAACATTTTATGACCTGTAGCCTCAGTCGGGTTTGGTGTGCCATTACATGCCACTGCTGCTATTATCCATGGATTTATGGCCGATCTTGTGAAGGCAGGCAGACCATATTTACTACACACTCAACTTGGGGCTCTTAAAAAAAAATTGATTTTTTCTTCATAAATGTATTTTTAACTGTAAAATAATTTTTAAAATGTATTTTTAATAATAAAATAAAATAATGTTAAATAATTAAAAATAGTTCAATTATAAAATATATAAAAACAATGAGAACAAGGTGGTCTCTTAAATGCTCTTCTCCTGTCCAAACAAGGAGTCGGAGCCCATTTTTTTATTGCTGATTCTTAAAGCAAAAATTATGAGGAATCCATAATCACTCGTTGCGATCGCTTTAGTAGTTTTTTTTTAAAACAACTTTCAATGAGGTCCCTTATGAAGAATTCTTCAATTTTGTCACATGACAGTGGTGTACACCACCACTAAACCAGTCACTATAAAAAAAAAAAAAAAAATATGTAGGTACATTATTTTTTGCTGGGCAATCGATTGAGACTATTTATTTTAAAATCGGAGAGGGGTCGTCCAAAAGGTGATCGCTTTCATATGGAATTGCTCTATAGTTCTTTTCATGCTTTGATTAACAAAAATCAAAATTCCTTTACACTGTCTACTTTCTGTTTTCTGTTTATTCTAGCTCTGAGGTTCCCAACTAGTGGGTTTGCTGAAGAGTTACAGGGGGCTCGCGACTCGATCTTAAGACTATCAGAAATCATCGAATAAGCCATCAGATAAGATAAGAAAAGTTAAAGAAAAATTGAGTATATATTGAATGAGCAAATTTTTAGTGCCTTGTCTAACTTATTTATAAAAATTTTTTAATATTCAATGAATGCACTAGCTTACACGAAGAAAAAGATCAGGTTTCTCATAGACTTTTTTATGTAGGTATTTTAACAGAAGGTTTCTAGAAATGAAAGCAAGTTTTTGAGATCATCAAATGGTTTAATTAGATTCAGTTTAGCATTTTCATAAACAACTTAAAAAGATTTCTACATTTTTTTTTTAGGAATTTCTTCGGACATGGGTGCCCGCCCATATGGTCCATAAAGGTAATTTTTTACTGTAAAATACTTACAGGTGTTTTTTGCCAATATAATATACTTCTTTCGCATTTTATAGTTGTTATTACACTGTTTAATAATATTTTCACTTAAATTATCACAAATTTAACACAGGCAACCGCACTGTTTGCAACTTGGAAACATAAAATATTTTCTTCATTTGCAATTTCTAGGAAATTCGTCGTTTTGACAACTAACCAACCTTTTCATTATCCACTATTCGTTGACGCGTGAGTAAAGTGAGCCAACCGGCCCTACCTTATAATTCTGCTATGAACGACCAGTGACTGCAGCAACAGAGAATCAGGGTATATTCACTTCATGAATATATTCATGCGGGGCTCCAATAAAGAAAGATAAAGAGAGACAGAGAGAGAGAGAGAGAGAGAGAGAGAGAGAGAGAGAGAGAGAGAACTTGTTGAAATAATATTTTCAATGACTTTTTCTTACAGAAAATCATAACATGAAGAATTTTCATGAAAAATTTTATAATAATTAATGATAACATTAAAGATGTTGCTAGAAACTGGGCCAAAAAGTGTAATTGTAACATAAATTTAAATTTGAAATTGAATAACTTTTGAAATAGTAGATTTGTCAAAAAAATTGTTGAGGACATTTTATTACCTCCAATTTCAGAACGTTCAATTTCATATAAGATTCGTTTCAGTCATTTACATCCGTCAATTGGTTTGTAAGATATAAGGATAAGAATTTGAAAAATAATTTTTTCCATGTAATTTATATGAAAAAAAATAGAAAACCACGATGCGCGACCTCTAAATATTAATGATAACAGTTACGGTTTTTACAAGCATCTCTTCTCACCTCTGTGAATCTATTTCACAGAGGATTTTTAAAACATAAAAATAGTCGACATTTTTGAGTCACCCCAATGTAGATACGCCACTGCTCAGATATGCTCAGAAATTATGTTTTAGCAAAACGACTTAATTCAATCATTTTGAAATAACTGCAAAACTTGATTTGTCATAGAAATGTTATCACCTGTTGTTGAAAGATTTCACTTTGTTTTAAAATCAGAATATACTATAAAACCCGTAAACTGAATACTCTTTTAGGGAACAAATTATTAAATTTTTTTCCGATTTCCCAAATTTAAAGTTTCTGAGTTAAGCAGTTTTGGGAAATTTTCACTGATTTATCATAGAACTCTTAAAAATAAAGTCATATTTTTTGCAGTAATTCCTTGTGTACATTTTAAATCAATTGAAATTTAAACTTAAATACACACTTAAACATATTTTATGACTGCTTGCGAACCATATCCTGCAACAAGCGATGCGTACCAAAGAATTCAAATTCAATTAAAAAGAAAAAAGCATTAAAAAATAATACTGCCACATTATGACACAAGCCATGAACAGTTGCAAAAAAAAAAACAGCCACACAAATAGTCAGCACAGAAAATTAAATCATAAATCAAGGAGATTTTTGGGAAAGCAACAACAAAAAAATAAAAAGAAGAAACTTTCAACTTGACTGCGTCTTACAAACTTAATAATATGTTTGAATAATTGTTGTTGGTAATGTTGGCGCTGTTGTTGTTGGTTTATTGTTGCTGTCATAATTCTGATGTTGACAATTATTAGCTTGGTATTGCTTGACAACAATAACAATGGCAACAACAATGCTAATGCGCGAAAAGCCGCAAGTATTACATATCCTTTAAAGGACACACACATGCACATATGTTTACGCGGATGTACATATATGTCTCTGTTAGATTACCACAACACGTGCTGCATGTTACTGAGCCATAAGCAACAAAACAAGCAAAGAGCATTTAGTCACACACTCAAACACAAACAAACAACAACTCAACCTGCTAGCTATCAGCTAGCACACAGTCAATAATTTTAACCAGCTAGCATCCTACGCCTTATGCCACACCCATTACGCCAGCACTCAGCAAACATTACAATAAGGATTTTAATTAAATTTTCTAATTTCGCGATTTAACTTCAACTTCTTGAATAGTAAGCAAGAGTGGCTGATGCCAGCGTATCCTTGCGCACATCCTGTGTTAGTGTTTTTTATGCGTTCCCAAAGTTGAAGTCAATAACCTGCGGCTATTGGTGGGTGTGCGTCAGAGTGTTTGTGGCTATGTATTTGTGTATTGCTATGTGTGTGTGTGTGTGTGTGAATAAAGCATCGATTACATTTAGCGGGAATTATTTGGGGATAAATTTCTTGCGTTTTTGCCTTTTTGCAAAATCAAATAATCAGACGCACCTGCGGCGAATTTAAATTTAATTGTTGAAGCAGTCATAGTTGTTGTAGTTGTTTCCTCCCTGTTGTTTCCTCCACTTTTGCATGTGCGTATGTAGCGCAACTTAATTAACATGAAAATGGAAACATTTTTTTGTAGCTGCAGCAAAAAGAAAATCAAAAAAATAAAATGCAATAAAAATCTAAGCTCAATTCTGCTGCCCCCAGGATAATTGCAACATTCTATGAGTCGATTTGATTTTTGTGATTCAATGTGTACTCAATTAAAAACTGTTTCATGCAATTAATTTTTGACAATATTTTTGTTCATCCTTCTCAGTATGCTCCTAGCCAAATTACTGTCAAAGCTGCAAAAGCACTAAATTATTTCCTCTCTTAAGAAATTATTTTAAGGTGTGCAAAGTGTTGTCACCACATTTACAAGTAATGAATGTCAAATTACTTTTTAATGAAAATTGCATATCCTTAAATTTCAGCTCATACAGCAAGCATCCTTTGAATGTTGCTGCCGCTGTCAACTAATTGCAGCTACAAATGTCAAAATTACATGACAGTCGCGTGATGACATTGCAATTTCTAGCACAGCTGCAGCAATATGACACACAAACACTCACTCTTACACACACACAAGTGCACGCATACATTTGCAACTTCATCAAAATGTAGCGAAGAATCATCAAATTCTTGATTTGAATGCAAGTCGATGGAAGTAGAATGTTTTTCCGCGTTGCTATAAAGCTGTGGTTACAAACTTATGTTCACACAAATGCACATTAATATTAATACCCAGTAGGAAAAGCTTAAGTTCTATTGCATAGACACATACATTTTTTTTAATTTTTTAAAATTTTTTTAAAACAATGTTACTTAGAAGCAAAAATGTTAAAAAATATAAAAAAAAAAAAATTTTAAATATTTTTTTTTAGTATTATGCTTCCTATTGGCATCTTACAAAATGCTGCGGGTGTCTTTATATGTGTGTAAAACACGCGTTTGTGTTTTAAATCAAAAGCTTGCCAAAATCTCATCGCAGAAGCAACTAATAACGCAATCATTTGATTCATTTAAGCACAGCAAGAACATCAACCGACATTCTTGCAGTAAATCAAAGCAGATAGTGGTGAGACTCATTACAACCATATAACACCATCTCACCCTGCAGTGTTGCCAGAAAAATAATTTAAAGTCATCATTTTTTTACTTAGATCGTCGGACTTTCGCCGGATTCTCATCGAGTACATTAAACTTGGTACAACGAAGGCAAAAAGTTTTACGTTACTATTTTACACACAGTTGATGTTATTCCAAAATTGTGATTAATTATTTATTAGTATTTATTTTATGGCTAGCTCTTCAAAGGACTTTGACCGAGCTTCTTATGATCAATTGTGTTGTGCGTGTTGTGGACTGGACCTACATGCTTTAGGCCGATTCCGATTACGCTTATGTTTTCAAAAAGCTTTTCATGCCAATTTTTACTCTTTGAGGTTTGCCATTTGTCTGCAGAGAGGCGACGGCCGAACAGGAAAATTAATTCAATTGAAAAAACTTTCTGTGCCAGGTGGGAATTGAACCAGGGTTCTCTGGCGTATGGGCCAAACACTCTACCAACTGCGCCACGGCCACCACTTGAAATAACATAGCTGTTATGAATATCCGAAGTGGCTAGAGTGGGCAAATCAGATGTGTTCTACTATTTTAACTTTTTTTACCAATTTATTCATTATTTAACGTATAAAGTGCTTTTATTAATTCTGATATATAATATATTTGTAGCAAAAGCCAATAGCCCTGGCAGCTAGTGCTTTGTAATTTTCATTAATCCGTAATTTTTGTAGCACAACTACTTTGGGTGGGTATTCGGTAATTGACTCGGTAATCGGTTGGTAATTTCATCGGTAATCGGTCAGTTATCGCTTTGGTAATCGGTTGGTTATCGCTTCGGTAGTCGGTAATCGGTTAGTAATCACTTCGGAAATCGATAATCGGTTGACAATCTCTTTGGTGATCGGTAATTGGTTCGGTCATCGGTTAGCAATCGCCTCGGTAATAGAAAACAAATCACCAACCAAGTTTGTCTAGCATAACTACGGCATAAGCAATGCTGAACAATGCAACAGAAATGAACAGCTATGTTAAAAGCGTGACAATATCGCTAACAGCGTGATTATATAGCGAATGCATAGTTTTGCTTTCTACCAAAAAGTGCTCAAAGCTCAATTTCTTTTAATCGAAAGTGTGTGTTTAGAGGCATAAAAACTTTTCTAAAAATAAAACATAATGAACTTAATGATATTACGAATACATCGTCATTAATAGCTCGATTTTTTTTTTGTATGTTATTGTTTGCTTAATTGTGTGCTATTTAATGCTTAAAATATAAATACCTAAGACACATCTCCATTCTGAAAGCTTGCTTGACAGATATCCATACCGAATATTCTATACCTGTTACTATTTTATACCTCTAGCTTATTCATATTTAATTTTATGAATTTAGTTATTAAAAATTGTGAGTAAAAACCCCGTGCGTTTGATTACATATATTTTTTGAAATCATAACATTTTTAAAAGTTTTGGCAAAATTTCGGATCGTCAAATGAAGTCAGAAAACTATAACAAATCCGCTTTAACGGACAATTTGGCAACACTGTTACCTTCCCTGCAACACCCACTTGCCTAGGAAACATTGCAAGTAATCAGCTGCGAGTTCATTTGGTGCTTATATTCAAATTTAAATTAAACGCGGGTACGATTTCGCTGCATTTACGAAAGTGTTGCGATGATGAGAATAACGCATTATGAGGGCAAGTTGAAAAGGTCAGTTTAAGATTGGAGCGCTAAGCTTTTAATTATAATATTAATTTGAATTTCTTTTGAGGATGAAACCAGAACTTTAAAAATATAGAAAAAAATGTATATATAAATATTAGGGTGGTCCTTATTTTTCGACTTTTGAATTATCATCATTATCATCTAAATATAAAAGAGATTTTTTTGTTTTAATTTGCTTATATTATTAAGAGATAGCCACCAGTTGTCAAAGCTTAGCCCATCTTTTAAAAATTTTTAAATAGGTTCAAAATAATAAAATTAAGAAAAGTTTTAGGTTTATTTTTTTTAGATGTAAGCAACAATCAGGGGATGTCCCATATAAATGCGAAAGCACTGTGTTGATTCGGAAGACGGGTGATGGAGGGTGGAAAGATGGAGTATTGTCGGTGATTTTTTACGATTTTGCGTGTCATCCTTTCGCTTATCTAAGGTAACTCATTCTAATTTCGGGCATATATACCAGATTACCGATTTCGTTTACATGGTAGGTGAATGTGTTAGTCAACCGATTTCATTAATTTTTACACCAACTATTTTCTAAGACAAAAAATTACATCTGCAAATTTTTTTTTTTGTTCTGGGATATTTTTTTGGGGGGGAAAACATACCTTATTACCGAATTCGATTATATGAGCAGTAGGCGTATTAATCCTATTAATAGACTTGTACACAAGGTAGGAATCAATAGAGACGTAAGATAGCCAAAAAGAAACCAAATATAATGACTATAATTTCTTGGTTCTCCTGTTTATAAAAGTGTTAGTGAAATTTTGAGGAGGACAACCTGACGAAACTTGGAGCTTTCAATTGGCGCCAGCAAGCGCAAAACAGAAATGGCTGGCGCAATTTCATACAACAGACGGAAACCGACTTACGGTTGTAGGCGCCATCTAAGTAAAGTAAGTAGTGACATTTTGTGATAGTTATTTTTACTTTTCGACAATTAAACGACAAGTAAAAATTCTCAATTTGTTCCATTTCTCAAAAAATTAAAGATACAAATCAAAAACTTACTACTTGTCATCTGCCTTATGGCCATTTAAAAACAGGCATGTTCACGAATAGTCTTAAAAGAAAACGTGTTTGCTTGGGAAAATTTCCATATCTTTGCTTTTTTTTACTGGTATCTACTTACAGATGTATTTATCAAACATAAGGTAAATCCTGGCTACGGGCCTGTTTTAGGATGTTTTTCTCAGTGTACAGTGAATAACTTCTCATATATACTATTATTATTCAAATGTGGGCGGAAAAAGTGGGCATGGTAAGGTTTATTTATACATCGATCACACCACTTGGCTCCATTAAACAGCTGTGCCAAATTCCTTTGACATCGGTTGAAAGATAAGGATTTGTATAAGGAACAGACTTATATACATGCACTCTACTTTATTTTATTTACGTGTGTCTTTTTAATATTTCAAAATTATTTATTATTTACTTATTAATTATTGATATTATTTCATGCTTTATTTATTGTACCTTACTTCATATTTTACTTTGAATAACTTTTTGAAGAAAATAATTTATTGTTCAAAAAAATTTCCTACTTATCAATAAGAGTTTTCTTTATCTTATAGTCAAGAAATGAAAAAATCATCATTCAAAACAAAAAATATATTTAATAGTGATTAAGTCTTTATTTTAAAATTTTAAATATTATTATAAAAGAAATCAGTTAAATCAATAAAAACTAGGCTTCATAAATTTGCAAGGGTAATGTAGTGATACTTATTTATTATTTACTAATTAGTTATTAATTTATGATTTTTATTTATTTATTATGATTATTATTTTATTAATTATTATAATAGTTTGTATGGAAAATTTTTGTTTTACTTTTCAATACATATCAAAAAATAAAAAAACTTTCTTTGATAAATATTAGAAGAATTATAATAAATAATTTATGAATAAATGTATAAAATAATAAAATTTTGAACAAAAAAGTGAATAAAAAATTGAATTAATAAAATAAATAATACTAACATTATATTCACTATAGAAACTTTTTTATAAAATAAGTCAATTCAGTGCTTAACAAAGGTTTTAAATTTTCAACTTATATCGTACAACAAAAACTTCAACAAAAGAAAATTAACTGTATCAGAGCATTTTTAGCTCATTTTTCTCAACGCACTTTTTCAATCTTTATAAAACAAAAGAATAAAAAAAAACACACAATTTTTTAAGATTAAACCGAAGACCTAAGAAAGAAAGAAATTGAATCCATGCTTTAAGTTTACTTTTAAGCTAACAAAAAAAAAAATATCGTCACATGAATCCTGGCAATTCTCATTAGAAATTCCATTAAGAAAAAAGAAGAAAATAACGCTCGAAATGCGTGCGTAATAGCAACAATGTGTCGCCTAAAAACAAACTACACCACTTTGCTACACCATGCCTGCCTCGCATGTAGGAGCTAAACAGGGTGTGCTGTTTATTGCCGGCAGCTAGAAATACAAATCCAAATCACTTTCCATGCTAGCAAATTTTCCCAGAACCCGCTCCTTTTTGTAAAAGCAAACAAAGCAGCTATAGCTTTGCGCTACTTCATGTCGTCTGTAGCTCTGCACCCAAGTGCAATACGCTGCTGCTGCTGAGGAAAGTCATCAGAATGAAATTGTAATAAATATTCAATCAGCAGGATTCGTTTTCGTTCGCGTGCGGAATTGGAAATTTTCGCTTAAATTCAAATTTTCCCCTAATGAAGGAACATAATGAAACGCTGAGAAGAAGGAAGGCCGGCAGACAGGCAGGCTGGCAGGCAGGAAGGAAGTACAAAGGACTCGAGAACAAAAACAGCACAAGTGGATGAAGAGGTGGAAAGAGGGGCGTGGAAAAGTTAGCAAAACAAGAAAACAAATCACGTTTTAATTTTGTTTAACTAATGGCTGAGGCGAAGCGTTGGTTGGCATCAGTTGAGTGTACTTGACTCAAAGGCGCGCAAAATGTGGGCTACTAGAGGATGGTGAATGGAGGATGGTGTCAGCTGAATGAAATAGCAAGTTTAGTAAGAGCCAGTGTTGCCAACAATTTGCAATGTCATTTGATCAAGGAGAATGGAGTACAGCAGGATGCTCTGAAAATGCATTCCATTCAAGTATTCAATGGAATGGATTTTATTTCAATGAAGTACACTTCAGTATGCAGCCAGCTGAGTGAGCGTATTTGATGCATTGCTTTGAATAGCTGCACGTTTAATTTAGCACAACGAAGATTGGTTTGTCTTTTGCTAAATGGCTTATATAATTGATTAAGCCACAAAAGTAGCAAAGCAAATTTTTGTTCAAGGAACTGGGGAAAATATTAACAAAATGTTTAAGGAGTTTTTTGAGGTGGGAGAAACTGAATGTTGCATCATGAAATCTTAGCATTTTTGCTATTAAAAAGTTTAGCAAACTCTCAGCCCTTTCTTTAGAGCATTTTAAGTACTGCTCTGTAAATATTAAATATTTGTGAGACCTTTATTATGAGCGCACCAATTGAGAGATTTACACATGATTCATGTTTTACAAATGAACTCAGTCAAACGGGACTTTGTTATAATTAAACTGCACCCTTCATAGCTCATAAAAACCCACTTTTTATTGCCGCTTTTGAGGCGCATTTAAGACAACCCCAACAATTGCCTGAAAAACCCCTATAAAAGTGGCAAACACAACAACAACAGCTATAATCAATGCAACAATAACAATGACGACAACAACGACAATAGCAAAATCAAACAAGTTTACCCGAATTCCCAGGTGCGCCTTAAGCGGGTAAATTTAAATTAAAAATTTTTACACAAAAAAAAAAAAACAATAAGTTTACTTTGAAGAACCAACAAGTATGAATTGAAAAAAAAAACAAACAAAAATCAACAACAATTTCAACAAAAGGATATGCTATATCATAGCGCAGCCAATTGCAATGGGAACCCTTTTGCAGCAACTCAATCATTTGTTGTTGTTACTGTTATGCCTGATGACAATTATTATAGAACGTTATAAATTGCCACACATTCATTTGACTTAATTATGCAGCAGGGTGCAGTTGAAAGTGAAATTCCTGTCATTCTTTTTGGGCATCATGCTTAAAAGTAAAGCAAGCGCAGCATTTAACAATTTTTTAGAGATTGAGCATAATATAAAAAAATATAAAATGCAGGCTCTTGATTTCAGCTACAAACGCAAGCAAAAATTATTTGAAATCATTACTGCTGGCAGCATCATCCTTTTTTTTATTTCAATTTCTAACCCTGCTGTGCAGGCAAGCATGCAAATTCGCTACCAACAACAAAACCATTTCAAAATTATAGCTATATCCACAGATACACACTCTCATACACAAGGTCACATATATGGCTGTTTTCCTAGATACGAGTATCCTTATTTCAATTTTCATCACTCACACACACGATTAACTTTGAACAAAAATACCATAAATCGGTAAATCGGCGGTCGTTTGCTGGATTACAAATGTTAGCCGCTTAATCTTTATATATGTATATTTATATATGTTTAGATTTTTTTTTTTCTCTTATTGCTGCTATATTCACATAACTTGTGCGTCTTGCGCATTGTTGCACTTGAAATAAGGTTTATTGAACTTTGATGAAACATCAGTAATGGAGTTGACTGTCGTACATTCTAAATTATGCAAAATTGAAATATGGATTGGGGAAAAAATATTTGTAGTTTTTTATTAAAACTATGCAACACTTTTTTTATTCAAAAATTGCCAATTCATTTAAAGTACCTTATGAGATTTTTCGGCTAGAACCATGACTCTTTTAGTGTAGAATTCTGGAATTTTATTACTGAAAAACTATTATCAGGTACTTTTCGCAGTTGTTTTTTGAGGCCAGTTTTTTCCCAGCAAGAGAGAGCGGAACAAATTAAAATCTAACGGCGCAATGTCATGACTAAAAGGTGAATGCATCTGGTGAAAAAAATGCCTGGTGAAAAAAAAATGTGTGGATTCGCTCTATTACAGTTTTTGCAATTTGTTCATTAGTTACCCAAACATTGAGCTTTTTTTTTTTAAATAATCATTATGCAAATGGATTAAAGCTATTTTGTAGTCAATCTTCAATTCGTTTTTTATATCGTGGTTGCTCACATGACAGTTTTCTTGAACCTTATCCATTATTTTATCGATATTTTCAGTGATAAATCGACCAGTTCGTGGAGCATTTTTTACTTCAAAACTTCCAGAACGAAGACGAGTGAAGCATTTTCTGGCAGTTGATTGCGATAGAGTACATCCACCATAAACAACACAACTATTTTCACACGCATTTGACACATTTTCCAGCTGTCGTAGTTATATTGTAAAATATACCGTATTTTTTCTGAAATTTCACTCATCTTTGCTTTGCAATAACGACGCAGAGTAGACTGAGCCCATAGTAAGGCTGGACAAAAATACGAGTGCTTCTATGATAATGCTATGATAAGGAAATTTGGCAGGCTTGCTAAGCTAAAAATCGTCTGTAAAAATCGGTGAATTTTTTTTAACGTAAATTGAAAGAAAACAATCTTGAGATTATTTATTTAATTTAATTTTTAAATGTTTATATTGCAAATTTTTTTTTTGTTTTTTCCTTATAATTTTCACTATGAACCCATTAAGCTCTACGGGTACGAAAACGCGCAACGAGAAGACCTATTTTTAAAAAGTCATATCATAGATTCAGTAAAATGTATCGGCCATCTTATTTTTGCATTGAGAAGCAGAGGTATAAAATTTGTTTAGACTCTTGACATGTTTTATCATAAGATGTCGTCTACCTGTTCTTTCCCTAAGTCAATAAATTGAGAATTTCCAATTTACAAACATTTTTTTTTATATTTTAAAATATATACCTATACAAAACAAAAAAAAAAAAAAGGATCGATACAAATAGTAGTCTACTTTAACCTATAAAAATGTCCGTACGATACCATAACTTACCAGGCCACAGGACACCGTGGTGTTTTTTCGCACTTTTTGGCTTATGTGAGTTCCGAATAAGTATTGTTTGTAACATTTATTTCTTATTTATTCCCCAGAATGTTTTTTTCTATCCAACACAACTTTTCCAGTAGTAATTTATAACACATTGAGGCCTAAAGGTCCAAAAATGCATCTTCGTTTGTCTAAAAAAAGGGTGTTGTGGGCGTGGTAGTTAGTGACCGCACGTTTTAACCTCCTGCGACCACGGGTTTGAGAGCCGGGCTTAATGGGTTAATATAATTTCTTAATAAGGGTCCTACTCTTTTAAATTATTTTTAAATTAAATTTTTCTTCTCGAAGGTTGGATCTAATTGAATTGTGTGATCAAATCTGAATTTTCCATCCAGCTTCCCCTTTTATGTTTTGGATGGCTTGGTTCTAAGGCTTATTCAGATAAATAACCTGAAAATAAAATGAATGATTTATATATATTTTTTAAACTAAAACAACTATTCTTTGATTCAATAAAATGAAAGTGAAAATATTTTATAACTTCGCAAGACTGGGCATATTGTACCACTTGTAATTCTCTATATAAAAGTCTCTGGTATCTATAAGTAGCATACTAAATTCTTCTGTTTCAGTAGTATAATCACATGACAAAATCCTCAACACTAAAGGGCTTAAAAATATGTTTAATTATATTTTGAATGCAATAGCAATAAAAAGATTTCTATGAAATAACAATTGCGGACATTTTTCAAAGTCCATAAAACGTTCCTATGATATTTGTTAATATTAATGGGAGAGTCGATGGGAATTTTTTTGTTTGACTGCTACAATTGAAAAACTTTTAAAATTTCCAATATATTTGACAATTTTGAAAATCCTATGCGAAATCCAACTTGATTTTTTTTTTTTTTTATATAATAAAACCTATATTTTCTTCGTAGCGTAGTGGGTACAGCGTGTGACTCATACAACAGAGACCCTGGTTCAATTCCCACCTGGCACAGAAATTTTTTGAAATTTAATTAATTTTTCTATTCGGCCGTCACCTCTCTGCAGACAATGGCAAACCTCAGAGTGTAAAAACTGCCATGAAAAGCTCCTTGAGATCAAAAGCCGTTCGGAGTCGGCATAAAACTTGTAGGTACAGTTCTCAATCATTTCTGTTCAAACATTTCACAACACGCACAACACAATTGATCATAAGAAGCTCGGTCAAAGTCCTTTCAAGGGCTGAACTGGCAATTTTCGTTCGTGCGTTAAATAAAAAACAATACTTTAGAGAAGAATATGATGTAAGGAAAAAATGTAAAATTTAGAAAAATTTCGAGATCATGAGAGTTATATTAATGCCATTTAATTGTCTGCCATTGTAATTGTCCATGTTTTCTTTATCTTAAAAGTGTAACGTGGTCTTGTCTAAGGCTGAGGTTAAGTTCGACGATATAAAGCGACACGCTTGTCGGAAGTATAGGGTCGTGAGTATGCGTCTTGTGGTAATTATAGTCTTTGTTTACAATAGTTGTTTATAATAATCTTAAACTGTATTCCCGTGGTAGGAGATTTAGAGCGTGGCTCTATTTTATTCACAATGCAAAAACAAAAAATAGAACCAGCTCTTTTCCTGGCTCTTTTTCTGATCTTAGAATGCTGCCAAGCTTAAAGCATTTTTTTAAACGAACATGGTTGGTAAACCTCAATTACTCTTTGAAGAGATTTCGTCTCGATTAGGTTTTCTAATAACGAAATAAGAATGCAGTAATATTAAGTATAGAAATGTAAAAAACTTTAATGAATTGGAACAAATATCATTTTGTATAACTTTTTAATAAGTCAAGAAAGCCCAAGTGCGAATCCCACACTGTCATTGATACAATATATTATTTTTATTTTAATATTTTAATATTTTTTTTGTGTTTTGTTTTTGTGTCGTTTCTTACTTTTTATAACTTTTAAACAGTAAAATATTAATACCAGAATTATATAAAAAAAAATTAAATTAATATAACAGAAATAGAAAATTGAAACGAGATTGCTTTTGTGAAGCAACTAAATTAAGAATAAAAATTAAATAAGTCCTTGTCGTCGTATTTGACTTCTTCCGAATTCATCGCTAAAAAAAAAACACAATACTAATGAAGATGGATGTAAATTAGTACATTGATGAAATTTAGAATCAAATTGAAGTGAATCAGTCCAAAAAAGCATATATTTAATCATGATTTCAGCAAATTTTATAAAAATTTAACATTAAAGATGAAATATAATAAAATTAAACCACAGTTTACATTATTATATTTATTTAAATGAGAAAATTTCCCAAAAATGAACAATTTTGAAACAGTTAGTAATTACTTGAAATAACTAGCTTTACTACATTAAAAATTTGTCCACAAATCGATATCAAAGTAAGAAAAAAAATGTTTGAGTTTGGCAGCCAAAAAATTGATTAATAGACGTATTATGAAAATATTCACACGAATTTGCAGAGTATTTGCATTGATCTCTTAGCATTAAGAATCAAATTTTTTTATAAAATAACATCCAAGACTCTTTGCTGACATTATAATGACTTGTCTTGCAGAGCGTCAGCGTTGTCTTTGCATATGCGTATTTGATCTTCCAGACGGCTTGGAAAACTTCCTCTTTGAAGTTTCATATTACAACTGGAAGCTTTGAAAAATACATTCTTTTGAAGAAGGTCTTCGGAACTTGCAGCATAAGTTGTGTAAATTCAATTTAAAAAAAAAATATCTGCTTAACCTGCACGTTAACAGCTAGAGAAAGACATACGGAATTTTAAAAAAATTAATTTTTAAATAAATACCTTGCTTCTAACAAAACAAAAACAAAATCGAATTAAACAACTAAAAATTGAGAGATATTTGTTATTGGCTTCAATTATTTTTAATATTATGCAAAATTCATACGTATTTCTCTTCAATACACTGTGCAACAAAATCGAAGTTTTGGTTGCACATCTAAAATATTCCTCATCATTTTTATTAAAATTTTGTACCCATGTATTACAGTTTTTTTTTTTTTATTTGTTCAGAAAGATTTTATATTGCAGAATTTTTTTTTCTTTTTTTTTGTTTGTATAACTCAAGAATTTGAATATCTTAAAACAAGTTGATGGAAATTTTAAAATTTTTAAAATTTTTCCTCAAAGCTAGTCTCAATCACAGGTCACCCCTTCCCTAAAATTGTTTTCTCTAACATACCGAAAGTATTTCAATGTGTACCACATGCATGTCCGTCATTGTCAGGCATCATCTATTGGAATTCTTGATTCTTGATTTATGGTGCACTGCACCCAGTTGCATCCTTCTGCTGTCTGCTGCAACCAGCAACAATCAAAGTTTGGTGGGCGTGTGTGTGTGTGTGTGCGAGTTGCCTTCGGCGGCAGATACTTTAACATTAGATGCGCTCAATGTTTGACGGATCATTGGACCAACTGACAAAGCATCGGTTACGCATTCAAACTAATTTCAAATTTATTACGCTGATCTTCTTGTAGT
The DNA here is from genome assembly GCA_914767935.1 of Coremacera marginata. Lineage (NCBI taxonomy): Eukaryota > Metazoa > Arthropoda > Insecta > Diptera > Sciomyzidae > Coremacera > Coremacera marginata. The sequence continues at coordinate 157,400,095 of OU612047.1, read as the reverse complement.
CGTTGTTTTGTTTGTTGCTGTTGTTGCTTGTGGTCTTATTAAATAAGGGGGGAAACAACAAACATCAAACAATAAAGATGAGCTGAAGTTTTCAAGAAAGGATAAAGACGAATGGGAATAGAAAAAAAGAGGAACGAAATCTGTTGCATCTTATATTTCAAAATAATTGATGCGCACTCAATCGCACACTGACAATAACAGCAACAACAACAACAAAAACTCTTTGCTGTGCAGCCAACATACCGCTGCTGTTGTTGCTGCTGCTGCTGCTGCTGCATGGAAAAGCAATTTTCCACGCTTTAGTCTGCTGTGGCGGAATCTATCTGTTTTCATTATCCGCAGCAAGAACAGTTCTGTTGCTGCTGCTGCTGCAACAGCAGATGAGCCTTCAGCTCAATATCACACCAACACTCCAGCAAACACACACTCACTCCTCATACACACACACATACACCCAAACAAGCTGGAAGCACATCGACAACGGATTTTACTGCTTTGTGATATAATGCTTGCACATTATCCTTGCTTGCTGCTTGATTCCTTGACTCCGAATAGCAGACATTGGCATTGAAAATTTCTTGCAACATCTTGAACATCGTTGCATGCGTTGCCGCTTGCTACCCCTAACATCTACAACAAGAACAACAACAACAGCCACCAAGCGTCGCGAGGATATAAAAAAAAATATATATATTCCTTGGGTTCACCGCAATGTTCGTTCAGCATTCCTTTTCCTGGTTGTTCATTGTGTGTGTGGTTGTGGTTCGTGTTCTTTATGCAGCGCTATGTGTTAATGTGTTTGAGTGTGTCTGTGTGTGTGCATTTCCGAGTGCTTGTGTGCATAATTGAGTGTGCATTTTTATTATTTTCATTTCTTCTTCTATCATTATTATTATTATTTTTATTGTCATAATGAAAACGAATTTTAATGCATTTTCATGCAACCGTGTTAATTTTGATTGCTTTTGTGATTATATTTCGTTCTTCTTAAAAATTCACGATGAATTTTATACGCTTTGTTGGAGTTCTGCAGTTTTTCCAGCTTCTTCTTCTTCTAACTTTATATTAGCTGCTTAAAAGAAGTTAAGACTTTGTGTGGTTCCCATGAGTTGTTCTGAGCTGCAGTATAATGCCGTCTGGCAGTTCTTTGATACTCTTTATTGTGTTGATTATCTTAGCAGACGACTTTTATTGTTATTTTAAGCGAAAAATTGCTGCTATTCATGATATGCATTAAATCGAAGATGCTTGCAACAAAGGAGTCAAACATAATGGCTAAAAATTTGCCAGTATATTAGGGTCTATCTAAAAGGTCCTTAAAATTCGGAATTTTACAAAACTCATGAAGAAGAGAGTTTTAAGAAAAAAAAAAAATTTAAAACCTTTCAATGAGAAAATCCTAAATATACTGAATTTTTTTTTTTTTTGGAAGGATTAGAAATAAAATACCGATGTATCCTAATTTTTTTTGTATCTGGTTCAAAAAGAAAGTAAAAAATATTTTATAACAAAAAAGTATAGAAATTGTTTTAATTTCGATATTGTTACGATAGATGCAGTATCGGATATGTATCGAAATTTGAAAAATTTCGATCAAGTAACGATGCCAAAAAACTATCAATAAATTTAGTATCGGAAAGGTGTCGAAAACTATCGATGAATTTAGTTAGCGAGATCTTGTTTGCTAAATCAAATCTCTTAAACTACTATTAAGCGCTCAAATTTCCTTACTTACTTACTTACTTACTTACTTACTTACATACTTAGGTGGCCACAACAATCCGTGTTCGGGTTTCGGCCGAACTTCTATTTTGCTAAATAATACAAAAATTTCCCCTGTTTTTTTAAATATTTTTAATCTCTGCTAAGAATCTAAAATTTTTTAACCTGTATGAACTTATTTTATCCACTGCATTAGTAAAGTATATTTTTCTTCTTTTATCAGAGCATGGCCGATATATGTGAAGTCATCGCAGTTTTCTTTACTATTCTCGAATATTCGAATGAAACCAATTAAGGAGGCAGTTTATTTCAGGTGGTATAATTTGTCTTTGATAACATTATCATGAGCTCATTTAATTTAATTTAAATGTTTGATTAGTTTCTATTTCTTATGAACTTATTTCACAGAGTCAATTCTTTTCTGAAATAAAAAAAGACACAGTTACGATAGTATCTTAACTGTTGACTTAGAATTTTATGTTTGATAGATATGGTGATGAGTTTTATGATTCTGTTAATTTTTATGTTTGTTAAAAATAAATAAATTTGAATGTTGTGTTTAATAAATAAAAAATATATATTTCAGAAAAAAAAATAAATTCACAGTATCCGAAAACCTTTACATTCTAATTTTCATGTAGATCAAATAAATGGCTTAGGAGTTTTCGACGTTTTTTAAAATATTTGTACTACAGTGCCCTCTGGTGTTAAGAATAGAACAGAGTAAATAAATCATAAAAACTCACCGTTTCCGAAAACCTCTACACACAAATTTTCATGCAAATCGGATGAACGGTTTCGAAGATAAGCGCCCCCTACCGAGTTCAACCTTCTTTACTGGAACCAACCTTCTTTACTATAAGGAACCTAGATGTCAAGTTTAATTTAAATCCATCCAGTGGCTTCGCGTAATCATTTAACAGACCGACAAACAGACAGACATACAAAAATTTTAAAAATGCGATTTTAAAAGCTCCATTCAAAACGTAAATCGCAAGAAATAATTTCAAAAAAATATTGTACATATTTTTTTCTTTTTACAATTTTATATATATATATTGATATAGACAACAACACAAGCAGTTACGATTCTTGATTTATATAATGGTTTATATGTAGTAGCGCTGCTTTTTTTTAATACCAAATATAAACTTATATAATAACCTATTCATCACTTCTTCATATTGCAACATCTTATTTTCTCAGCCATTAGGCGGACAAAGCGACGCCACTCTGACTGTTTGGAGTCTTCCAGCAGACTGAAAGCTTCTTATCGGCGCAAGCATTTAGATACGTATGCATTGCTTGTAAGGCTCTGAGAAATTCATAGAACAATTCTATTCAAGAAACAACACGATGTTGCGTTCGAGATTTCGGCACGAACTAAAGCAACAAGCATAGGAACGTCAGCAGCAACTGAATTATCAATGCATTTTTCTCATACAAAAATGTGAATTTATCTTCTTTTATTTTGCTATCATTTGTGGCTTTATTAAAGAAGTGACAAAATACAAAATTAGCTATTCCTTTTATGCACAAAATAACTGATATTTTGGCATTCAATTTTATATTTGTGCGATGAATATTAAATGCTGTATAATGCCCTAAAGTGTCCCCAAAAACCGTTGCATGGTCTTGAAAAAATTTGTTAGACGCTGTATTTGCGCTGTAAGACGTAATTCTACGTCAAAAAAAAAAAAGTAGGCAGTCAAAAAACTTAGAGCAATGAAATAACATAGCCTTAAGGGGGGACATGACATTGGCCGGTTTTTGAAATCGATATTTTTTAATAATTTTGTATTTTAGTAAATATTCTTAAGATTCTAAGATGATCATGGAAAAATTCCTACGGGTTCAAAAGTTACCCGTAAGATTAGTGAGAGCGCATTTTTAATTTTTGCGCTATCTACGTACGGCAGCTAGTATATACTTGTTTTACTTGCTACCTGACTTTTGGTGGTTGTTATTTCGTACCTTATAGTACAGTTATTTGCAAATGTTTCAACTACTTGATATCACCATAGGAGCTACAGCATTGAATTTTTCCAAAGGAAATGATGCAAATCGTTTGAAATGCGCCAGAGTGAAGGCATATGAAGCTCCAAAAGAAGCCCGAATTGCTAAACGATTACAAAAAACTATGAGAAACAGCACAACACAAGATAACGAAGGCATACAGTATGAAGCAGGAATGGCAGATTGAAGGTAACCTTTTTCTTCTTTGTTCACAAACTTTGAATGCGTTTATCTCGAAACCTTGTTTTTCGTACTGGTTGCGACACTAGCGGGTTCATTTTTTAACGAAATTTTGTATTTATTTTGTATTTTTTTAAACTTGATTCGCTATCGTATGACACGAGCTTTTTTTAATTTTTTTTTCTATTTTTTATGAATTTTTAAAGTCAATATTTTTTTCGAAAAACACAGTTTCAAAAATTGAAAAAAAATTAAAAAAAAAAAGCTCATGTCATACGATAACCAATTTTGTTAAGATTTAAAAAAGTAATTTTTTTCCAGATCGGACAATTTTTGCAACTCCCAGCGCTGCAACCACGAGGCCCCGTTTTTTTCTCTGCCGCCAGCTTGGAGCTCTATAAAACCATGTTGGAGTGAAAAATATATTTTTTGAATTTTTTTTCTTGTAATTTGTTCAATTCTCTACAAAAATAAAATTTTGGAAAAATGTTTGTTTTTGACTGAGCTATGAATTTTTAAAAAAAGGTCTGTTTTCTCTGCCGCGAATGTCTTGTCCCACCTTAGTGAATTTCTGAAGTAGCTAGAGTCAGCAAATCAGACGCATTCTATTTTTTAACTCTTTTTTAATTTATGCGTTATTGAATGTATAAACTGCTATTTTTTAATGCTTGTATATAATATATTTGTAACACAATTACTTTGGTTGGGTAATTGGTAATTGGTACGGTAATCGGTTGCTAACCGCTTCGATAATTGGCTCGGTAATCGGTATGTAATCGCATCGGCAATCTGTTAGTAATCGCTTTGGTAATTGATAATAGGTTAGTAATCGCTTCGGTAATCGGTAAAAGGTTGGTAATCGCTTCGGTAATCGGTTACCGGTTGGTAATCGCTTCGGTAATCGGTAAAAGGTTGGTAATCACTTCGGTAATCGGCGATTGCTTTGGTAATCGTTTGGTAATAGCTTCGGTAATTGGTTCAGTAATCGGTTGGTAATCGCTTCGGTAACTGGCTCCGTAATCATTTGGTAATCTGTTCGATAATCGGTAAAAGGTTGGTAATCGCTTAGGTAATCGGCAATTGGTTCGGTAGTCGGTTGGTAATCGTTCAGTAGTCGGTTGGTAATAGCGTCAGTAATTGGCTCGGTAATTGGTAGGCAATCGGTTCGGTAATCGGTTGGTTATCGCTTTGGTAATTGATAATCGGTTGGTAACCGCTCCGGTAATCGGTAATGGGTTGGGAATAGCTTCGGTATTAGGTAATCAGTTGATAATCGCTTCGGTAATCAGTAATTGGTTCGGTTATCCGTTCGGTAATCGGTTGGTAATCGCTTCAATAATTGGTATTCAGTTGGTATTCGCTTCGGTAATCGGTAATGGGTAGGTAGGTATACGCTTTGGTAATTGGTAATTGGTTAGTAATCATATCAGAAACGCGTTGTTAATCGCTTCGGTAATCTATAATTGGTTTGGTAATCGGTTAGTAATTGCTTCGGTAATCGGTAATTGGTTCTGTAATCGGTTGGTAATCGCTTCGGTAATTGGTTCTGTAATCGGTTGGTAGCCGCCTCGGTAATTGGTATTTGGATCGGTTTTCGTTTGGTAATCGCTTGGGTAATCGGCCTGGTAATCTGTAATCGGTTCGGTAATCGCTTCGGTATTCAGCTTGATTGATGCTAGGTAATACCTAAAAAGGAATACTGTACAGCAATAATTTCTATTACGCTAACAGCGTTATGATATCGCGAATCTACAGTTTTGCTCTCTACCAAAAAGTGCTCAACGAAAAGAAGTTTTCAATTCAAAAATCTATTTCAAAATCATATCGATAGTATCTCAAAATATATGCCAATCACACATTGCCTCCAAAGAAGGAAGAAGCAGTCAGTATTATTGCCTGTGAATAAGTAATTTTAAAATAACCAGCTGCTCCTGCTTGCTAAGATGCTGATGTATTAAAATTTGAAGAATGCTACATTTAAACTCAATTTTCAACTATACAATTTATGGCTCAAAAGTTCATAAATCTTTATACTAAATACAAGACCCTCCTACACATGTAGCTGAGGATATGAAAACAAAAAAACGCACAACTATCGTCATAGCTAGAAAATCCTGGTTGGAGGTGCATCAAACTCTAAAATTTCATTGATACTTGAAATTTTTAATGGTGGTACTTTTGACTTTCAACAACTTGAGAGACAAATTTTTGAAATACAACCTTTTTAACAAAGCTGACACTTAACTAGCAGAAGTTAATGATGATGATGACGATGAAGTTAATATGTTAACGATGACGATCATGATGCTGATGGTGCATTAGTTTGAGCATATGTGGCGATATTTTTACTTATTCAAAGAATTTCTTTAGTTTCAGCAACACACACTCACTTGACTTTGGCGTCAAGGACTCTTAAGCCGATGGACTTAATCAGGCATAAGCGGCTTAAGACTTATTTTAAGTGCGTTCTTATGTTCCGTCTAGGATACATGCTTGAGACTGGTCAAGCATATGAATAGCTATGTCAGCTACTTAAAGAGCGAGACACAAACTTAAAAACTAGATACTTTGACCTTAAGTTTAGCTAAAGTTTTGTATAACTAATGGATTGTTTTTCAAAATTTTTATATATAAGTTGCAACCTTTAAAAATGCCAACGTCTTAAATATGTCCAGAAAAACAACAAAACTAACGAGAAAGCAATTTAGATAAAAGTCAAAATGATTAAAAATTTCAATGGCATGCAGACAAGGTCAAAAGTTGTACCACAACAATAACCTAGTCAAGCCATATGGCCAGCCACAGCTCAAATGCTTGCAGCCTAGCCTACGCTACCTCAAATGTTACCACTTTTCTATGTTTTTTTGTTTTTTTTATCTAAGCATGTTCAAAATAAATTACAAAATACGAAACACCTTTTTAGCATTATGACTACCTTGCAGCATATGCTGTGATGGCCTGCATAGCCGCTTCTGTTGTTGCTTCTTCCTCTACTTTGCTTGCAACTCCTTTTTGCCTCTTAACTATTTATGTTTTCCTGCATGACTTTGGGAATTAAAAATTAGTTTCAGTTTCAGTCAAACCAAAAATTATTTTCGTATCTGTTTTGTTTTAAATGCTTATAACTCTAATTTTAATGGAATTATGTAAGGCCGCGCCTAATATTAAAAACGAGCAGGCAGAGTGTAGAGAGAGTGAAGTAATAAAGTAACACAAAACATGACGTAAAAAGTAACAAGTAATAAATTTCCAATTTAGGTAGGTACGGACGGTTAGATCCCTACGGAATGTTGCCGCAACCATAACCAATGAGTTTAAATTTTCTTTTAAAAAGAAGCAAAAGAAAAACAAAAACAGGCACCTAAGCATGGCCATTATGATGAGACACGAATAGCTTGAAAATAAATTGTCTTCTTCTTCTTCATGCTCTACTCAATGAAGAAAAAAGGTTTTTCATGTTTCAACTACCTACACAAAAATGGTTCAAAAGTCATAAAACAACGAAAAAAAAATCAATGTTAGACAAAAATGTGTGCCTTATAATGATGCGCCAACAAAATCTGACAGTCGTTAAAAAGGTTTAAAAATTTGTAACACTTCTTTAAAACAAAATAACACAACAAAAATATATATGTATTAAAAAAAAAAATTAATATAAATCTTCAGCGACACAAAAACTAGCACGGATTTTGTTTTAAAATATTCAAACTATCCTAACTAATCCTTGATTTTTAACACGCTTGGTACGATATGCTATCTTAATATTTTTGTTCTTATTGCATCTCTTGTAACTTTTGGTATTTTTTTTATTTTGCCTTTTTAAGAATTTTAAATATTTTGTTACACTAACGAGCGCTCGTTAACCCAAGACAAGCTCAAAGGCAACAATCACACTTTTATAGTTTTAAGTGCTGCTGTGAAGTAAATATCAACAGTTCTTCGTCCTTTTCGTACCCTTCGCATCCTTATGCTTTGAGCAATTGATCCACTTTATTATATTGCATCACAAGATCTGCTAGAGAACTGTTGTTATTTCCAAGAATATCTTTGAATGTTTATGAAATTGTTCTGGTGTCATATGTCAGCCTGCAGTGCGCGTTGGACTGCTGTTGTTCGTCGCCTTCTACTCTTGTCTTTCCCTGTCCTTAGAGAGTAGCACTCAATCTTGTCACTGATCATCGATCATTGCATTTGACATTTGTCAATTGCTGCTTCTTTAGATTTCGAGATTTATTGCTGCTAAAGCAATTAAATTTCATTGTAAGCTGAAACCTGTCCGTAATTGTATAATGTAATAAAAATTTTAATTCAAATTTAGACTTGCATTCTAAATGATCGCTGCTATGGCTCATCGTAGGCAAATATATATAGAGAATAATATACATTTTTATAATAATATACTTAAGGAATATTTTTAAATAACACATTATTTTAGGTTATAACTAGTGTTGTCAAATATTGTACAAAATTAAAAAACCGGTTACTCGAATAACCCGAAAATTTCTATTCTTAAAAACCGCTTTTTAGAATATTTGAAAGGAAAAGAAACGATTTTAGCCAACTAACCGGTTTTCAGTGATTACATTTATAATTTTTAATTAAAAACTAGTAAGGCATGGAGCTTCGGCAGGGTACAAAAGCTAGAATGCCCCCCGCAGCCGTATTGAAGTATATTCGAAGTCTTTAGCTGCAACAGACACGATGGCATTCAGTTTTTTATATTTACGAAAGTTCTCCTATTTTGATGACGTCACTAGGTATGGGAGCTAGGCGTGGTGCTCATCCGATTCTGCCGAATATCTTAGGGATTTTTCATATTATATATCAAAGCAAATATGCAAAATTTCAAGACATATCTTAAGCTTTTGTGGATTTCAAAGAGATTTTACTTTTAATGGAAAGTGGGTGTGCGATGGTTCATATTCAATATCAAAGCTTATGTAAAAAAGGAATAAATGGGTATTCTGCAGGGGCTTAGCTGTACGCCACCGGATGGGTTACAGGTTGCGGATGGTAGATGGTCCCCAGATATGAAGGTTAGCTGCGAAAAAGTTCAACAAATAAGCGGTCCCGGACAATATAGCGGGTGACCAGCGAGGAAGTGAAAAGGCGTAGCGTCGGACAAGCGTTGCATCTTGATTGATAAACCCACATATCCCGATAGCCTGGCACTGTTAAGGCGAGTCGGTGTCGGTGTCCAAAACTCCCTCATCTTCCTCATGACGCTAAGCATGAGGGGTTTCTCCGTGGACCTTTAACATGGAATGCGCACAGGCTTTAGGCTCCGCCACTACTGCCAATGAAAAATAAACCAGACTCGGATAAGAAACCCAATAACATTGACGACCACCGCAAAAGAAAAATGGACAATAATTTACGGATATGCACCTAGAATATCCGGACCCATTATAGGGAAGGTGCCACTATCCAACTGGCAGAATCCCTCAAAACAATAAAAGTTGACGTCACCGCCATCCAAGAAATGCGATGGAAAGGGCAAGGCTGCTCTAAACAAGCTCTAAATAATATCAATACTGATATTTACTACAGTTGCTATGCGGAGAAGCGCGAATTCGGATGTGAATTCGTCGTTAACCAGAAACTACGTCACCTTGTTTCCCGGTTCACACGTGTGAACGAAAGATTGGCCACGATCCGCATCAAGGCAACATTTTTCTTCATCACCCTTATTTACGCGCACATTCCGACGGAGCAGAACCGTCAAGGACGCTTTCTACGCTAGTCTTGAGGACGTCCTCGGCGATTTTAATGCGAGAGTCGGAAGGGAAAGCATCTTTGGCCCCACTGTCGGTCAGTTCAATTTGCACGAAACATCCACGAAGAACGGTCTAAGACTGATCGACTTCGCCGCGGAGCGAAACATTGTAGTTAGTAGCACCAGATTTAAGCACCCCGACATCCACAAGCCACCTGGCAGTCCCCGGATCAAAAAACGCGAAACCAAATTGATCATGTTGTAATCGACGGAGGCATGCCTCTAGTGTCTTAGATGTGCGTTCGTGTCGTGGCGTCAACATTGACTCTTACCATTATCTGGTTGCTGCCAAGATCCGCATGCAATAAGAAAAACATGGGCACAGGAATGCAACGAAAGCTAGATGTCGCTAAGCTGCAAGATCAACGGACTGATCAGGCCTACTCCACTCAACTCTTGGTTAAACTCAACCAACCAACCTCTGAGCCCGACGATTCCGGCAGACTTTGGATGCATATATTCCACTCCGTGCGCGCTGCTGTTGAACAATTCATTGGTTTTTGGCACCAGCAACCTCGGAACTAATGGTACGATGAGGAGTTAGGAATGCCGTTTATGGAAAAAAGCTGCAGTCAGCTGCAACGCGAGCCATGCGAGAAAACTAACGCGAAAAGAGGAAGGAAGCGAGGCGCCTTTTCAGATGCATAAAAAGAGAGCAAGAAAAGCGTGAGCGTGAGTAACTCGAGGTATGCCAGGGCAAGAAGGATGCACGAAAACTGTTGAATACCAACGCCGATTTATTGGTAAGCAGCATGCATCAGCTTATCTGCAAAATATGGCCAGCGGAAAGCATGTCTGACGATTAGAACCTCAGCAAACTTTGTTCTATACTTAGGAAAGGAGACCCAACAATCTGTGCTAACTATCGAGGTATCAGTCTTATTTCCATCACATATAAGGTTCTCTCAAGCGCACTGTGTGAAAGATCAAAGCCGATTACAAAAACACTGATTGGACCTTATCAGTGTGGCTTTCGACCTGGAAAGTCCAGCATAGATCAGATTTTCACGCTACGACAAATCCTGGAGAAACCCACGAAAATAAAATTAACACACACCATCTCTTTGTCGATTTTAAAGCTGCGTTTGATAGCCCGAGAAGGGATTGCCTTTACGCAACAATGTCTGAGTTCGGTATACCTGCAAAGTTGATTAGACTTTGCAGAATGACGTTGAGCAACACACGCAGCTCCGTCAAGGTAGGAAATGACCTCTCCGAAACCTTCAATTCCGAAAGAGATTTCAGGCAAGGCAAACCACTGTCTTGCGATCTCTTCAACATGATCATGGAGAGGAACGTACGAAAGGGGGTGTGCATCGTAATGGCACCATTGTCTACAAAGGTGTCGAGCTCCTTGCGTACGCTGATGATATTGATATTGTCGGCAGAACCAAGAGAGATGTTACCGCTGCTTTCACCGCTATTGAAAAGGAATCAGCCAAAGTGGGTTTGACGATAAATGAGGGTAAAGCAAAATCTTCAATCAAGGGAGGGCGGCGTTTAGACTCCCAAGTTTCATCTGGCAGCTAAAACGTTCAAGTAGTCAAACAGTTCATATACCTTGGCACCGCCGTTAACAACAACATCGATGTTAGTCTGGAGAAAGCGAAGAACAATAGTTGCTAATAGGTGCTACTACTGCCTCAGTGAGCAGCTAAGTTCCAGAGCCCTCTCTCGATCGACAAAACTTACACTCTACAAGACGCTCGTTCTACCTGTTCTGCTATATGGCGCTGAGGCATGGGTAGTTCGTAAATTGACGCAGCCGCTCTGGGGGTGTTCGAGAAAAAAGTTCTTCGCAAAATATTCGGTCCTGTTCGAGTCGGCGATGACTATCGCATCCGAATGAACCACGAGCTGTATGAGCTCTACGAAGACATTGACGTAGTTCGGCGTATAACTGTGCAGCGACTACGCTGGCTGGGTCATGTCCATCGTATGGACGACGAAGCTCCATCGAAAAAGTTGCTCGAGGCTAGGGTCGTTAGTCGACGACGACGAGGGAGAACATGCCGATGGATGTACCAGGCTGAGAAAGCCCCAACCGTACTTGGTGTTTCGGATTGGAGAAGGCACGCGCAAAGCAGAGGCGCCTGGCGAGAGGTGATGAGGTGGGCCATAACCCGGACACGGGTTGTTACGGCCAACTCATCAAGTAAGTAAGCTTATGTGAAAAATTTCAAATCATTTCTTTAATTTTTTCAGATTTTTAAAAGATTTTACGTTAAAAATTAAGTCAATTTGTATGGGAGGTAAACGTGGTTTTCATCCGGTCTTGCCAAATATCATAGTGACAATCTATATTAAATATCAAAGCCTATGTGCAAAATTTCAAGACATTTCTATAATTTGAGGAGATTTTTAAGAGACTTTACTTTTAAAGAAAAGCCAGGACTTTAAATTTCATAGCCAGGACTTATATTGAAGATCACAGTTTACTTACGCAGTTCGCGTTATAAGAGTTAAACATTTCAATATTTAACAATTTTTTGTATAAAGGATACGGATTAGTTGCTTGAAAATTCTAGCTGTATTGTTTTGTTATCAAGTTAACCTTCCTATACTCGCGCGTTGGTCTCTCAGACCAATCGACCATCATTAATTGTTCCATCAATAGCTACTAAAGATAATTATATCTTTTATTATCTTATTTTTAAATGTAATATTAATTATAGTATATAAAAATACAAAAATCATAAAATATTATCTATTGCCACTGATCAATAACATTTCATTTGTCGGTCCGAGAGTCAAACGTGCGAGTATAGGAAGGTTAAACAAAGCTAAGTTAAAATATGTCCACTTCTACGGTGGTGCAATGGATATCAGGTCGTTCTTGAAATTGTGAGCATGTGAGTTCGAGAGAAAGATTCCAAGTGAGAATTATTGGTAGTATGAGAGTTTAAAATATATAATTGGTTGATTTAACGACTAAAATAATGAAGATAAAAGTGTAGTTTTTTTAAATTGTGATGCGAAAAAATTATACAAGTTACTTGTATGCTTCTATAAAAATATCACTAACTCATTAAAACTTTCTTACCTTGACCAAGAATTTAACAAACTGAAAACAGTTTGCATAAGCTTATGATTCCATTTTATTTTAGTTTTTTTTTTCAGTACAACATACATATCTTCTATTCATAATTAAAAAAGTTCTTAAAAGCCTTGCAAAAAAAAAAAAAAAACAATTTCTGCACTAAATTTTTAATATTAATTTTTCGAAAAAACTGATGTACAAATAACAACCCTCGAGAGTTGTTCGCATTGACCTTTAAAACTCAAAACACCATAGAACACAAAGTTTTTAAAGTGGCATTTTCTATGATGCTTGTTTTCAAAGCGGCAGCATTCTATGATGCTTGCCTGTGCATTGCTTGTTTTGAAGGAGTCCTTGATGAAATGTTGGCACTTGCCTTGCAGGCGCACTCCACATTTGAGCATAGCTAGTGGCATGACGGGAGGCAGAAAAATAAAAAACGAAAACAGCAGCAAGGCAGCAAAAAGCGCGTCAATTTTATTTATTTTTTTTTTCGTTTTTCCTGTTAACAACACAGTAAATATAATTATGCCGATATAAGCTATGTTTTCGTATTAACTGATTTCAGCTAATTTTTAAAGATATTTTTATGTTCAAAATGTAGGCTGATTTGCGTACTTCTGCAAACAGCTGGGTCATAAAAAACATCCCCTAGCTTTGCCTTCTTCATTTAAAAAAAGAACAAACAAAAAACAAAAAAAAAGAAATAGTCCCACTTGTGTTATTCTTAAATTTGCTACACTTGGCAGCTTAAAAGCATTAAGTGCCAACTTTTCAGATTCTGCAGCACGTTTAGCTGATTTGTTGTTGTTGTTGTGGCCGCAGACTGATAAGAAAAGACGTTGAGTTATAAAAATAAAATAAATAAAAACTTTTAATTTTATGCTCTGCCTTGGTGGGCTGCCTACGAGCCCACAATCATTTTCGCCAGGCATTTAAGTATCTGTATCCGCTATAGAACTGCGCTATGATGGCAATCCTAATGTGCTATGCAACCTCCACCCATAAGGTGCTTAAAGCTTTTAGCGCTTTGCATGTAGAATTTTTAATACATTTACCATTAAATTTAATAGAAGCAAAAGTTAAAAGTAGTGAAACGCACGCACACAGTCACCTTAACACACACACACACACACACACACAGTTAGACACATGCACAAAAACGTTCACATTCACGCACACATACCATCACATGTTTGTTATGAAAAATGTGTCAAAAATGAAATCACGTGAAGGTTCGTGGTTATTAAAGTTAAGCGCTGAATTTTCAATTTTTTTCACATTTTTCAAGCAATACTCGTCCTTGCTGTAACTTCAGTCAGTGTGAAAAACGCAGTCTGTGAGCTGGAATTCTTGGCGGAGACGGTGTTGAAGTAAAGTTAATGGCATGCCAAGGCAGCACATCTGAGACGTAGTTACAACAAACAAGCTGATGGTATTGTTGTGTTTTGACTTGTCTTGGCGCTAGTCTCTGTGCGTGTCTGTGTATCAGTGTGTGTGTAAAGCACACTCCGTGGCTGCGTTTTGAAATGTTTTAAATTGTCTTAGCTTAAAAATGCCTGGCGTGTAGATAACGCTGAATAATACACCACAACACATACGTATAATCGTAAAAAATAGCATTTTAAACAATAAAAGTTATCTTAAAGTTAGACAATAAAATTAAAATCATGTTTTACGTTGTCATTCATTCCAAAATCATTTTAGCAAGTTTTTTCTGATCATTACAGCTTCTGATCAATCAATTCATTCCTCTAGGCCTTAAAATAGGGGGCACTGGAGTTTTTCCACTAACGGCATCCACTTTTTCTGAAAATATTACAATTTTTCTCCAATATGTTTAAAAATCTGATTAGAGTGAAGAAAATCAGACTTGAATGAAACTTAAAAAATTAATATATCAAGAAATGGTAAACTTTGAAATAAACTGCATTTAATACTCCACTACATGATGTTAATTCTGCGGAAATATGCCACTCCAAAAATTTATGAGGCTTATTCAAAATGGAAGTTACCCCTAAATTGTGAATTTGACATCCTAAAGTACCATAAAGGGTTTATTTCAAGTTAAGCATTGTTTATGGAAAAAATTTATCGTTTTCTTGTGCATATAATATATATAATAGCCTAAAACTGTTATTTAAAGAGTTATGGAGTAATTAAGCCATGCACCATTTTTAACCGCTTTTTGGGCCTAAGAGCCTAGGGTGCCTGACTTTCTTTCCACTACCAGTTTTGCTTGCAAAAATGCACATATAGGTGCTTTAATGTGCACATTGGTCGAGTGCTAGCAAAGCAGAAGAAGAGAAGAGTAGAGAGCAACATGGAGTTTGTTGAAACTCTCGCAACACAAACGAGTGAAAAGAAAACAATCAAGCAATTCGTGGCATCGATAATGATTTCTTAAAAACTTAACTCTTTAATTCAACATACGTATTATAAAATCAATTTACTGTACTGTAGCAGAAATGTGAAATTCTAAAGCTCATTTCATAAAAATCGGCCCAGTACTTTTGGAACTTATCTGGAAACAGAAAATTGCACTTCAATTTTATATAATCAAACAGAAAACAGATAAGTCTGTGCCAGTGAAAGTGGTTCACTTTGAGGTGGTTGGAAATGAGCTGCAATAGATGCTAGTAAGTATAATTTGATCGTATATTTCAACTGATCTATTACTTTCTTCTCCTTTAGAGTTTCAGCCTTAATATGCCGGCCCCCATACAGTTTTACTGTAAAATATATCAAAATTACTTAAAATATCTTCTGGCTATCAAAAAAAGAGTTTATTAATTTCAAATGCCTCATTCGGATTTCATAATAATATTACTTCAAATAATTTAGATAAAAATATAGAAGAATGTGTAAGTTTTAATATGATGTAAAAGAAAACATTATTTTATTTTTATTTTATTTTATTTTATTTATTTAATTTAGACCAGCTAGCACAACAAGACCAAGATCTTATATAACAGCACTAGCTTCAAAGTATGAAAATGTTTAATAGTTCTTAAGTAGTAATAATATTATAATTATACAGTAATAATAAATTATAGTAAAACACTAGCCATTAAAAACTGATATTAAAACATGAAATAAGAAAGTTCCAAAAAGTTTCAAAAGTAACAGCAAAAAGTACAGTCAAACCTTAAAAAGAAACAAAAAATATATCTATGAAAGCATGTATACTTATTTTTTACATATAAATGAATCACCTGAAATGGTTTCATAAACTATTACGAAAACTCTTAAAAACAAAAGATCTTTGAATAAGATACATGACTTTAATCCTTTTATTGCAACGAGGAAAGGTATATCGCAAGCTGATTTCTAAATTGCACTACGTCATTAATCAATCTTAATTGAATAGGAATTGCGTTCCAGAGATGCGTAGAAAAAATAAAAAATTGGCGCTCTGAAGTTAGGCATGAAAAGCGCTTTGGTATTACTGTTTTAACCCGATTTGAGCGCGTGAAAGTAATTTTTTCAAACAGATAAGTAGGTTCTTTTGTAGTTATGATCTTGTGTAAGTAAACCATCGTGCGAAATTTAAGCAGATTGTCAAAGGTCATACCATACAGTTTTTTGGCGTAATGCGAAACATGATCTCTACGTTGTTATCCGAACACATAATGTTAATGTTAATGTTTTGTTTGGAGATGCGCACTGCGACCTATATAGATCTATTGTACCTCCTTCTTGATGCTCCGCTCTTGACGGATTACAGAATCTCATCCAGACCTAGTTCTCTGATGAATTTGAGAATATTTTTCGGTTCGATGGATGAGATTTCCTCTTGACTCAGCTCGTAGTTCCCCAGTGTTGCCTTGCGCTTGCGCGCTACTGCGTCACAGTTGGTAAGTAGGTGTATTGGAGTCTCCTCCGCTTCTTCGCAGAAACGGCAGTTGCTGTCGGTTTCGATGCCCAATTTCTTCAGGTGGTATTTCAGTTTACAGTGTCCTGTAAGAAACCCTGTAAGAATTCTTAGATTCGGTTTGCCTAAGCTTATGTGCAATTTTGCTCTCCGAGAGTTAAAATCTTTGAGGAGCACTTTGGATTGTTTTAGCTTTGGGAGGCTTTTCCAGAGGTTTGATCTTTTGTGTCTCTCCTCCCTTCTTAGTTCTTCTTTGATAGTGTGTGTGCCCAATCCGCAGAATGGTTCTGGTCCTATAAAGTGTGTGGCTGCGCCTCGTCGCGCTAATTCATCAGCTTCTTCGTTACCATGAATTCCTTTATGTCCTGGGACCCAGAGTATAGTAACGGTGTTATTCTTGCCTAGCTCATTCAGTTTTGTTAGGCATTCCCATGTCATTTCTGATGATATTTCACAGGAAGCTAATGCTTTGATTGCTGCTTGGCTGTCCGACATCACAATTATGTCTTGACCTTTGTAACTCCTGTCCAGGTTAAATTGTGCGCACAGCTGTATTGCTAAGACCTCCGCCTGGAAGATACTGGGTGTTGTCCCCATAGGTACCGAGTGCCTGGTTCTTGGTCCATATACCCCTGCACCTATACCTTCCAGTGTTTTGGAGCCGTCTGTGTACCATGTTATACTGTGTGGTTTTGTGACTCGCGATATTATTTCACTATCCCACTCCTTCTTGGTACCAAGCTTAATTTCGAAGCGTTTTTCGAAGTTGTACCTTTTTACTATATCGTGGTTGATCGATGTATGGTATCTGCCTTGCGATAACTTCTTTCTCTTTGTTGCTGATAGTTTTTCCTAATCCTGTTCCCTCTTTTGCAATGCCTATCAGGGTTCGCTTTGCTACTCCCTCTATGAAGAGGTGAAGAGGAGTTAGGTCGAGGATTACTTCTAATGCTGCTGTGGGGCAGGTTCTCATAGCTCCTGTAATGCATACGCAGGCAAGTCTTTGTACCTTTGTAAGCATCCGAACACATATCTTGTAATGTTATTAAATACGACATTAAGTCTTTTTTTGCTGGAATAGTCGCAATTCGCGAAGATTTCACAACCATAAAGTAATGTAGGAACAAGATATGTTTTAGCAATAAGGATTCTGATATTTATCGGCGTGAAGTATTGCGTTGCCCACAATTCGTGTAGCATATTATAAAGCCTTCCAATGACCGAGTTAATGTGGTTATTCCAAGACAGTGAGCTATTAAATGTAATGCCCAAGTTTTTTGCTGTGTCAACGTAATCGATGTTGCAATTGCCAATAGCTAATTTTGGGATCTCAGTCATATTTATTAACCGCTTGGATATCACAAGACATTTGGACTTTTTCGGATTTAAACACAACCAATTTCGCATGGCCCAATGATATATTTTATTAAGAGTGTTATTTAATGTGCTGATACAGCTTCTTATTTCATTGCGGCTGCAGCTTCCATATAACTGCACATCGTCAGCATACATGTGCATCGAGCAATTATTCAAAGCATCGGGAAGATCATTTATATATAAAGAAAATAAAAGTGGTCCCAGGATTGAGCCTTGTGGCACACCTCTACGGATGGAGAGAAAATCCGATGCAGAATTACCTGAGCATACAGATTGAGACCTAGAAGAAAGGTATGAACCCAGAAGATTAACAGCAGTATTTGAAAAATTAAATAATTTGTCTAATTTTGTTTGCAATATTGAGTGATCGACGGTGTCAAAGGCTTTTGAGTGATCCAAAAGTATTAAGAAAGTGACTAGGTTGTCATCCAGAGCAAAACGTATATCTTCGACAACGTCGACCAACGCAGTAATGCAGCTGCGTTTTGGTCTAAAACCTGACTGTCGACTTGTAAGCAAGCTGTTTTGAAGAATAAACTTGTTGATCTGCTCATGTAAAATTTGCTCAAAGGCTTTAGAGAGAAACGGTAAGATCGCAATCGGTCTATACTCATTGCCGGATTTGGGTATCGGTATAATTTTGGTTTTTTTCCAGCTTGCTGGGAAAGTTGAGGAGGTTAGTGCTGTGTTGAATATGTGCGTAATGTATGGAAGAATTTTCGAAAGAAGAATTTTTAAAAAAAGTGGGTGTAATTCATCCAAACCAATAGCATTGGATTTGATCTTTACGATGCTTTCAAGTACATCGGCTTGATCAACACAATGAAAACTAAATGGTCCATCTTGTGTGGTAGCACTGGACACATGAAGGTATGAGTTGGTTGTGACTACTGGCATCGGAAAATTAACGAATTTTTTATTCAAATTATCAACTTCTGAGATTTCCAAGCCCTTTAACTTACTTTTACCTATGCCAATGTTTCGAATTTCCCTCCACGTTTGCTTACTTCCTGCAGCGCTACCAAACTTTTGACTATAGTAGGAACATTTTGCTGAACGTATTTCCTTTACAACCCTTTTTCGCATGCTTCTAAATTCGTTGTAGATTTCCGCTGTTTTGAATTGCTTCCATCTCTTGTATGCCTTATCACGCAGAGCTATAAGCTGTTTTATGCTTTCATTAAACCAAGGTCGCTGTAGTCGCGTTATCTGCTTTCGTTTTAATGGAACATACTCGTCAAACAAATAAATAATATTTCTTTCGATGAAGCTTACTTGCTCATCAACGTTAGCAGTTCTGAATACGAAACTCCAGTCAATATTTACAACAGCATTTTCTAGTTCTGAATAGTTAATATTTTTAAAATCGCGGTAGATAAAAGCTTGAGATGTGTTATCCAGCTGGAAGTCAAAAGTTAGGAATATAACGTCGTGTTTTGAAAAAGATGGGAGTGATATCTGATCATATAGCAAAATTTTGAATTTATTGTCTACAAAGAATAAGTCAAGTAGTGTATTCACAGTTTGAGTAAAGTGAGTAGGGGTGATTGTGTTCGCCGAGTGTAAACCAAACATGTAAAAGAAATATGTGAACTAAAATCTACTAGGCAACTGTGCCAGACAGCAACCAGCCAAACATGGAGTTCTGTGTGACCTCTCCCACCAAACCACTCGAAAAAATACCTGGTTGGATAATTTTCGGGCACATGTCTACCCCTAACACCATGCCGACCGGAGACAAAACGAGAAAGTCGTGATCAGCAAGCATCAGATTTGAAAAATGTGCTCTGATAGACGTGTCCAAATTTTGCCGTGAGTAATTCACTTTAAATGACGCAACACCTTTGCTTGGGCTGTCACCGATTGATTTAATTCGTAGTTAGCTCAGAGGGTTAGGAAGCAAACCTCTTGCGAGTTGACCATCAGCGATGACAACGCAAGTTGGTGAACGAGGCGATGCGACAAAATGGACGTCTCTGCACACGAATGTATCAGAGCAAGAAACCGATGGATGTGACCCTTATCGATCACCTTGACGACCGTCGTGGGTAGGAGTAAAGTCAACTGTTGCAGACATGGCAACGGTGATAGCGAGGCCAGGCGCTGAGCGCCACTAATTGAGCAGCTGTGAGTTAGTCGTGTTTGCCTTTGACCACGATTGAGGCATTAATCTCTCAACACTCGAGATCTTCAATTTGAGCACCGCGTAGTGCGAGATTCGCGTGACTCTTCGGCATTCCAAATGCATCGCACCAAACGCGACTCATCGTCTTCGTCTTCTCTAGACCTAGAATCTCCCTCAACGCTCAATGCTTCCTGCGGCACGCTAGCCCGGCTCAAGCTGCAGTATGGTATGATGCGCTCCATCGCATCTTCCACATCACCCACCACTGGAACACTCGTCGGTCTTGTGATTTGCTGAAAGACACCGAGAGCAATACCGGAACAACAGCACTAATCGCAGCCGATCTGCAACGTTACCAGCGACGAACGCCAAACAAAAACACACTGGGTGACGTGCCAAACACACTCGACATTTTTGAGCGATTTTAGAGGAGGATTTCTCAATGCTCGATTTCTAGAAAAAAATTAAAATTAAATTTGTTAATTTCCTCTCAACGGAAATGACAACAAAACGCACACAAAAAAACACGAAATAGGTGGCAGGATAATCAATTTTACCACCTGCCGATTAATAATTCCGCATTCGATGCGCAGATCCGCCACATGAACACGGTAGTCAGAGCCTAAATAAACTTTTATGACTCGACCTAAGCGCCACTGGTTAGCTTAAAGATTATCTGATTTGATAATCAATAAGTCGTCAATATTTAAGTCTACTCGAGAATGTTTCCACTTCTACCTTTTGCGAAGCTCGTACAAATAATCTGATTTCCATATGCGGCAGAAATTCTGGTTCAATGCGTTAAATTTTTTGCCAACGATTGCTAATGGACATTGACTTTTGGCAACAACAGGTTCAATGGGTGCAAAAATAAGGCCCACCTACTAAAAAGTGAGCTGGAGTCAAAGGCGCTAGATCAGTAGAATCTGATGCCATAGGTCTGAGAGGGCGTGAGTACAAGCATGCTTCGATACGCGAAAGCAAGGTTGGCAGCTTATCAAACGTATATTTACAGTGGAACGCTACTTTACGAATGTGTAACTTAAAACTTTTGACATCTGCTTCCCACAAACCTCCCATATGGGGAGCAACTGTCGTAATGAAATGCCAAGGGTACATTTAAGGGTACATGAGGCACCAACGAAGTTTGTTCCATTGTCGGAGTAAATTTTCTCCGGACATCCTCTACGTGCAACGAATCCCGAAAATGCGGCTAGAAAAGTAACCGTACTGAGATCGCTAGTAGCCTTTAAGGAGGGACATGACATTCGCGGCAGAGAAAACAGACCTTTTTTTAAAAATTCATAACTCAGTCAAAAACAAACATTTTTCCAAAATTTTTTTATTATTGTAGTGAATTAAACACATTACAAGAAAAAAGATTAAAAAAAAAATATATTTTTCACTCCAACATGGTTTTATAGAGCTCCAAACTGGCGGCAGAGAAAAAAACGGGGCCTTGTGGTTGCAGCGCTGGGAGCACCAAAAATTGTCTGATCTGGAAAAAAATGACTTATTTAAATCTTAACAAAATTGGTTATCGTACGAGTATGACATGAGCTTTTTTTAAATTTTTGGTGATGTTCCAAATTTTAAAGTGTGTTTTTTCGAAAAAAATATTGACTTTAAAAATTCATAAAAAATCGAAAAAAAATTAAAAAAAAACTCATGTCATACGATAGCGAATCAAGTTAAACAAAAAAAAAAATTCGTCAAAAAATTAACCCGCTAGTGCCGCAACCAATACGATAAACATGGTTTCGAGATAAACGCGTTCAAAGTTTGTGAACAAAGAAAAAAAATGTTACCTTCAATCTGCCATGCCTGCTTCTTACTGTATGCCTTCGTTATCTTGTGTTGTGCTGTTTCTTATAGTTTTTTGCAATCGTTTAGCAATTCGGTCTTCACCCTTCAAGTAGGTTCGAAATAACAACCACCAAAAGTCAGGTAGCAAGTAAAACAAGTATATACCAGCTGCCGTACGTAGGTAGCGCAAAAATTAAAAATGCGCTCTCACTAATCCGGCTGTACCTTTTGAACCCGTAAGAATTTTTCCATGAATTTTCCATACATTTTTTTCTTAGAATCTTAAGAATATTTACTAAAATACAAAATTATTAAAAAAAAGTCGATTTCAAAAAACTTCCAATGTCATGTAACCCCTTAAATAAATTGTTTTAGTAGCAAAACAGACAAAGACACAAATATAGCCCTTTGTTATGAGACAAGCACGTCCCTGTAAAACACGTGGAGTCATATGGACTTTACAGGGCTCTACAACTTCAGATATTTGGGAACACTCTGGTAGTAATGATGTCATCAGCTGTGTCTGCAACCTCTACTGCCTCTACCATTGTGATTGATTGATTTAATCATGCTTTTTACTCTGAGAATCCAGTATTGCATCCGAATGAGTTGCAATACAAGCTGGTTCCCACCATGAATTGAGATGTTGTGGGTGAATTTTACAAGTAACTTAGAGAATAGGCAATCATATGGATGTCGTTCACTATAAGCTAGATGCTCCGATGCTAGATGCTCGCTAACCGTCCACCGACTCTAAGAATATTTTGACTAACAGGAAACGGATTCAGATTTAAAATCGAACTTTTTGAGTCAATAAAATTATTCTTTGATAATTGGTAATACTCGGATGGGTATTCCAATTTTTGTCTCTCAATAATGAGTCTTCTGGTTGCCTCTTAAATTTCTTACTGTGATATGGCAGCAGACTTACAATAGAAATTTCTTTTGTGTGTCCGGTGAGTGCTATTAAAAGTTCGTCCTATCGCTATACGTACGATAGAGCCCGCAAGACTCAAGGCAGTGACGAAAAATGCTCCAACATGCCTACATTATGTGCACAAGCCACATGAACTTTTACTGCTTTTGCATCCATTGTGGTCTCGTGCTCATCGATTTAATTAGTCCAAGAATCTGATTCTTCTTGTAGCCATAAAGGCCCATGCCACCACAAACCAATAAGAATAAAATACATATAAAGTACTAAACATTTTATCTAGAGCTCAAAACTCATTCTTGGTTATTGGAAAATTATTAGGAACTATCAACATGTGTATCTATACGATATATATACTAGAGTACGGCATTGGCCAGAATTTGACCTTTTCGCCATACTACCCCTGAGCGATGCCGGGTATTCCAGCTAGCATTTCTCTTGAAAAACTATTCAGTGCACTCATTTTCTCTTCTGTGATTCATTAAAAAAAAAAAATCAGCAAAATCGGTTGAGAAACACCGGAGAAAATGTTCCCTGACTGTTTAGCCTATACATTTTTTTATATAGACTAGCAGGCCACAGTTTTTTTATCAATTAGGAGCGTTAACATGGTTTTTTCACTCCGTCAAAAACTTTTGAACGCCGTTCAAACGATCACCGTGTGACATCAGCCTTTAAGACAATGCATGTGAAACGAATTAGAAAACAATTTTTTCTTTTGTTTTGTTTTGCTTTGCAACTCAGCAATGCATTTATATGTATCTATCTTTTTGCCTTGCGCGAGACACATTTGTTTTTATGTTGTGCTGTGCTAGCTGAGCAGAAAAAATGGAAGAGTAGAGAACAACATGGAGTTTATTGAAATTCTTGCAACACAAACAAGTGATAAGAAAACGATCCAGCAATTCGTGGCATCGGGGATGATTTCTTAAAAATCTTAACACTTTAATTATACATACTCATTATTAAAATTTCGAAATAAAAATACCCCAATGCTGCACTGTGGGATTTTGGCTGCAAAAACCCCCTTTTTTGAGTGTAAAATATCAAAAATGTAATGATGCAGTTTTGTAGAGAATTGTTTAATTAAGATAAATTCATCATACAATTTTTTCTACAATTTTTTTTTTTACAAAATAACGCGGTAAAGTCACCTAAACGAAATTCTGCAGTAACTGCCTTAGATTTTCATCCCATTTCAATGGGCTAGAAACATAATTTCTTTTTCTCGTATCTATATGATGTAAGTATATTTGAAAAATATAGTATTTCAGCATTAATTTAGAAGTAAAGGAATTGCATTACCGTAATACTTTAATATATATTTAGGTTCTTTTTTGAAGGCACTCAAAAAGTCAGTGTTTTTAGTTTTTCTTGGACAAAAAAAAGGTGAGCGTTATCGATCGTTGTGTTCTGGTTGCAAAAAAATGAAAGGTGGGACTGTCTTCTTTAAATTTACTCAAAAAAATCCACCAACTTTTCTCAATATTTTACAAACGCATAAATTTTATAAAAAAAGTCAATAGTATTACAACGAAATTTTGCAATTAAATGTAATAAAAAAAGTGTGCCTACTTTTAGGCATACACTTTAGCAACAATTTGTTAATAACTGATTGACAGCAATTCCAAAGAAAAGCATAACAAAATAAAAAACAAAAACATATGATTAGGTAAATAAAATTTGGTAGACCAAAAGTGTAATAAAATTGTGAAAAATAATTATTAAAATGAGTTCATTTTCTGTATCATATCATGAATTGTGTATGGAACTTATTAACTGTGGTAATAATGTTAATTTATTAACGGATTTTATAAAAGCAAAAAACTCGGTGCTTACGATTAATGAAATCAAAATAGTGACAAAAAACATTCATAAGCGATTTCTTGGTAATTTTTGTAAACGCTGGGCGGAATCGCACAAAATAAAAGCGTATTTCTTTCAGAAAAATGATGTCTGGCTAAAAAGTAAGTTGCGAAACAAAAATCATTTATTGTTAACTTTGTAAACCATAACAAATTTTTTTAAGATATATTTGAAGTATCACTTGCTGATGATCAACCTTGTTGTTCAAGGAACAAGGGAAGGCCAGTTAAGGAATTCGATGATTGCAAATATCGTAGTAAAAGGTACAAAGCTGCCGATTTAACATCCCAGTACAGCCAACAACAATTAAAAATGGCAAGTGGAGTTACCGACTCAAAAATTAAATCATTTTCATATATTCCTTCGTCTACTGCGCTAGCGTTATTGCTGGATGCAGAGTTAACAAAACATCAATACGAAACAATAAAAAATGTTTTGAAAGGAGAGGGATATGATATTTTACCACCTTATATAAAGGTATCTGAGGAGAAGAAAAAATGTTATCCCAATGAAATCCGAGTATCAGAAAAGGAAGCGTCTGCAAGCTTGCAAAGTATGATGGATCACACCACAAAGCGTCTCTTTGAAAGTTTTTCAAGCGAAAAGGTTAATAGTATGACAAATTCAAATTACACTCTTACGTCGAAGTGGGGTTGCGATGGTTCTTCGGGTCATGCAGAGTACAATCAGAGTTTGCCACCTGATGTAAGCGATAGAAGTCTGCTATTAGCATCGATGGTGCCTTTAAGTTTGAAAACAAACACTGAAGAAGAACAATGGCGCAATAAAAGTCCATCATCAACAAGGTATTGTCGACCACTTTTCTTCGAATTTACTAAGGAGACTAAACAAAAAGTGTTAACCGTTGTTGAGAACATTAAATCAGATATTGCTGCTTTGGGGAAAACGAATGTTGAAGTATTCGGCAAACAGTTCAATGTAACGCACAATTTAGTATTTACGATGCTAGATGGAAAAACGGCTCAGACAATTACAGGTACAGCTTCATCCGCCGTATGTTACATTTGTAATGCAAAGCCCTCTGAAATGAACCATTTGGACAAAATTTCAATGAAGAGTATTGACAATGAGGCTTGTAAATTGGGCATTTCGTCATTACACGCCCGAATAAAATTTATGGAATGTATACTCCATAAAGCGTATAACTTGCCTTTTCAAAAGTGGTCTGCGATCGAAGCAAGAAATAAGATTTTAAAACAAGAGAACAAGGATCGAATTCAGACGGCATTTAAAGAAAGAATGAATTTGCGAGTGGATGCTGTACAACAAGGATCTGGCACTTCGAACAATGGCAATACCTCAAGGCGTTTCTTCTCCAATCCTGCACTTGTTGCTGATATAACTGGTGTTAATGAAGAACTAATAGATCGCTTCCGAATCATTCTGCAGATAATAACGTGTGGACAGAAAGTTGATAGTGTGAAGTTTCAAAAATTTGCATGGGATACAGCTGAGCTATTTGTTCAAAAATATAAGTGGTACTTTATGCCTGTTACTGTGCATACATGGAAAGGACATTATTGATGCAGCAGTACTTCCTATTGGTATGCTATCCGAGGAAGCAGAAGAAGCACGCAATAAAGATTACAGAAACTATATATTAATGTTTTCTAGAAAGTGCAATAGAACTGCAACAAATACTGATGTTTTCCATCGTCTGCTTGCATCATCTGATCCATATATAAGTAGTATAAGACGTCAGCCGCATAAAAATCTGTTAGAACTAGATGATGTAGTTAAAGAAATGATAGTTGAAGAATAAAATTTATAATTTATAATTTATAATATAATTTTATAGTACAAATTTGACTTTTATTTGCAATGATTGGTTAATTAAAAAAAAAAAACGCTAAGCCATAGCCCCCTAATTTTTTTTGCAAATGTTCAGCTAACATATTAGTCTTTAGTTATTTATATAGATGTAAGTGCTGCTTGGCATCGATCACAAACTACAAAGGCTTAAATCTGTTTTTTTGAAAATCGTGAAAAATTAAATTTATCATATGGGCGTTGGGCGTGGCACTTAAAATTTTAATATAATTGAGGACTCAAATGCAACCACTGGTAGTAATTTTTATTAATATACATATGAAAATAAGGAAAATACAACGTCTTTTAGTTTTACGTCATATGGGAGGTAGGCGTGGTTGTGGGCGGATTTTAACAAAAATTTATTTTTCATCTAATTTGGCAATATGAGAAATGTGTGCCAAATTTCAAAGCCCTACCTCGATTCCTTCGATTTTTTGCAGCAGCTTGTATAAAGAAATCCCACTGTGTGCTGTGCTGTAGCACAAATATGACATTTTAAAACTCGATCCAATACTTTTGATCCAAAATCGATCCAGTAATTTTGGAGTTTACCTGGAAACAAAAATTTCGACTTCAATTTTATATAATAGTATAGATAGATACAGTTAAAACCAAATCGGGTTAGTGAAGAACGGGTAAGACATAACTTAAGAATGGACTGGTGGAATGGTGGAATGGAATGGTGAACCAATTTAAATGATTTTTTGTTTGGTGTATTTGTTGTCTCCCTCCAGAATAGCAGAATAACTACGAACAAATCGGAAAAACTGAAAAAAATGTATGAAGAAAATTCGTTTTCTCCTCCATTTTGTATGGAACGGCTTTTTTAATGATATCTCGAGAACGGATTGACTTTTTATTGCCATATGAATGTTTTTGTTTTTTTCATTTTCAATAGTTTTTGGAAAATTTAAGTCAATAGGTCTGTTTCTATACTAAATTCAAATAAAGTTCCAGTAAAATTGAAGAGCCTGTTCAGACTGGCCACACTCAACTGACTCACTGTGGCATCACTAGAAGAGAGGTGAAGTGGGAAGATGGCATGCTGCGTGAGGCAAGAGTTGTACAATTTTTAAAATTTTCTAGACTCACTCTTATTCTCTTTGTTTTGACATTCGTCGTTGGTTGATTTCTTTGTTGTGTTGCACCATTTTAGCGCAATATTTCTTAGTGAGAATTGATTGAAATACAAATTAATATATTCAATCAATTGCAATAAAACGCAACTATTTCAGTTTCGATTAAACTTTTAAAGCAATGAATTCTTGAACATTTGTGAAAAGCAATGTGTGTGAACATTTGGCACCGACCTCATATCAAAATGAGTCGGTGAATTGAGGATAATGTAAACAGGCATCAAAGTATGTGAGAGTTATTTCGGTTTTGACCGGCATGCATTGAATTTTCCAAAGCAAACGACTGACATGTATTGCTCGAAGGCCAATTCGTTTACACATCCACTTTATTTTCTTTCTTGGGTGGCCATAAAAACTCATGTTCGGGTTTCGGCCGACCTCATCAGCTTTCGCCAGGCAACTCTGCTTTGCGCGCCATCTCCAATCGGATACACGCAGAGAAAAAAACGTTTATCGCCAGTTTGCAGTAAACGAACTTCTTTTATCGTGCTTGGAAACGTTTTGGAAACGTTTCAACAGTTACGAGAAACGGAAAAAGTTGCAGAAAACCGGTTATTTAGTTGCTGGAAAAGAATTTCGTTTGTTATCAGCAAATGCAATTTTTTAATTGCGGCAAATAAAGAATTTGTTTGTTGCATTTCTATTTCTATTCAATATCTATTTCAATTCAATTCAATTCAATTCAATTTTTAATAAAACCAAACAAAAAAACAAAAAACAAATTTGTATCAGCTGGGGACACGCACCTAGGCTGTTTCGCATACAAATCAAGCACCTTTACCACTATGCCATGGCCACCGCTGAAATCTGGTGGAAAGTTTTCGTTTTTGTCGGGCTTCTGCCGAGCTTCTGTCCATGACAAATGTTTAACTTTTGCCATAAACGCAAAAACATTGTGTAACTTTACTTCAATACAATTGAACTCCAAGCAGCTAGGCGAATATTAGCCGACTGAAAATTCAATTGACGGTGGTGCAACACGTTAAGCAGAGCGCGCAGTAAACCAAACTTCGACGAGTCCGGGTTCGAATTCCAATGATTGAAACAAGATGGATTTATGTGTTAGAGGAAATGTTTATAATAAAATAAAAATTTTAATATTAAAATTCAATAAAAATGGTAGTTTTAGTAAAGCGAATTGCATTGCTATTTTATTTTTATTTTTTCGATATTTTTCGCTATTTTTTCGTTAGTTACAACTGAATATTCGTTTGCCGCTACTACAGCTTGCAAACGAAGTGTAATTGGCTAATTTTTCAGTTGCGCTAAACGAAAAATTTCTCTGCGTGTATCCCAAGTGCGGTTAGGGCTTCCTCGGCCTGGTCCATCCATCGGAGGCATGGTCTCCCTCGTCGTCGTTGACCAACGACCCTCGCCTCGAGCACCTTTTTCGCTGGAGCTTCATCTACACTTTTCACAAATTCACACAATAATCACAAACAAATTAATTGAATTCAGACAGGGCAACGTCTATCCAGTTCGCTAGTTTGCAATATACAATAACTTGTATAAAGTGTTTCCGCAAAAAATATTTTGTTTGAGTTGACATATTAATCAAAAGCTTTAATTTCATTACAATAATTCACTTAACCATTTGGCACACATTATGAAAAATTCTACACAAATCGTTTATAATTAATGTGCTACACAAATCATTGCCTCCACACGGTGTCCAACCCACTACAGCTGGCTTTTTAACCAATTAAAAGCTTTAAATAGCAGTCAAATTAATACATATTTCATGAGTTGCTGGCATGAAAAATTTGTCAAGCCACCTCTTAAGAGTTATTATGCAAAATTTGTTATGTAAAACCAGCTCTAAAACACCCTGCAATCACTTGCATAAATATGCGCAAAAATGTCGTAAATTTGATTTCATATCCATTTTTTTTTATGATTTTCTTCTTTTTTTATTGTATAAAAATAATTTAACACTCTTGTATAAACACACACATACACAAAACATGGTTTTACATGTGTTACAAGTAAAATCTGCACTTTGCTAAGGACTGAGCAAACGAAAAACAAAAAAAAAAAAAAAACAGGTAGCTACAATAAATGTTGACTCCTTTTTTTCACTTGTGTGCTTCAAACAGAGTAATATTTGTGAGTTTGCGGCAGCAGTTGGCACAAATGTCCTGTGGAGTATAAGTGTATGTGTGTGCGTGTGTGTGTGTAGTGAGGTATGTAAATTTTATTTTATTACTGCACACATTTATTCACCTGCTTTAAATATACACATACATATATGTAAGTATGGTAAGTTTGTGATTGTGCCACTGACACATATAACTGCATACCAGCAAAGATTTAGCCGCTTACACTGTGACACACACTCACACACTCACACACACACACAAATACACAGCGCGTTTAGCTAAGTCTACCCAACATGACTGAAATTGCAACAGGTTTAAATTCCTAGCGTTTTATGGGTGCTGGAGGGAGCCAGGTGAGCCTCGAGCTGATGTAGAGCTCTTTGTGCTTCTTTGAAAACAAATTCAAATTAGAAAGTTTTTTGTTCTTCTTCTGTTTTTATTTCAATTATTTTATTTCACTTTTGCAATTTCTTCTCTCTGCTCAACCCATTCATCAAATTGCTTTTGCAGCGCTACCTCTTAGAAGGTACGCTTTAAAATGTACTTAATAGCAGCTATCCTTGTACTCTATGGAAACATGATATTGCATGTATGGCTGTGTGTTGTTGTCTGGGGATTTTCGTGTATCTTTGTGTGTGTGTGTGTGTTTTTAATGGAACCTTTATTTGTTTGCTTTTGATTTACGTGAAGTTTTAAAATTTTCAAGCGTGCCATACCAGCACATAAATTAATGCAATACAGCGACATACACAGCTACATGCAACAATATTGCCAACATAGCACCCACACCCACACACACACACATACTCAAACTCATATTCGCTGTGAGCTTTGTTTCTAATGTGTGCCAAATAATATCTTTTCTCTACATTTGTCTGTCTAAATGTCTGAATATACAAAATAAACCAACAAATGTCTCTGTTTTACGCTTGTATTTATTTATCTACATAGAAACATACACAGATATACATATACAATATGTAAGAGTTTTTTCTTTGTATATATATAGATACGTATGTCATTTCGTCCGTTCTCCCCTACCATCCAATTTTGTGCAGCTGAGTGTCTCTGTGTGCGTGTGTAGGTTAGTAAGTTATTCATCGCAATTATTGTCCTTAGCTTTTATGTTATAATAGCTTTTAACATTACACTGTCTTCTTGTCTTCTTGTAATTGAGTAAGTGTGTATGTATGTATGTATGTATGTGTGTGTGTGTATTTGAGTAAAGGTGTGTGCTGTGAAACTCATAAAGGTTTTTTCTACAAAGTCTCCCAGATTTAATGCTTGAAGGATCCTTTTGGTCTGCAAATTACTTTTATGCCAGCAGACATTAATTTGAATTATGTAATTTTTTCCATCATTCCTCACTTTAGGTTTTTCCTTATTCTACTTACATCCTTTTAAGCTAACCTTAAATAAATTTCTTATATCAAAGTAAAATGGAATAATTATAGAGAGCTATAAGTGAATAACTAATGGTTATAGTCTTGCTTTTTTATTTATATTATGACACTCAGCAACACTAACATCATTCACATAATTTTTACAAAAAAGACATAAGAATATCAAAAACTATCATATAAGAGACAATTTTTTTTTTCTTTTGGAAACATATATAAAATAATTTTTTTGCTATTTTAACATGAGTGCAGAGTGCATTTGTTCCATGGAAAAAAACAAACCATAAGTATTGATCAAAAATAACATGAATTTTACTTTTTTGAACAAACTATAATATTTAAAATGTGTCAATCACTAAATTGTACTCAATGTATGCGGTTAGATGTAATTTTTAATATAATTTAATATAATTTTTTTTTGCTATTATTTTTTCGAGATAAAACTATGATAAAGAGTGATTCAATTAGAAAGTTTGTAATGTTAGTGTTATTGCAAATTAATAAATTATAAATGCATTATTGAAGCTTCATCTAAACTCAGATACGAACCGTGTCCTCAGTAATTCTCGCATGTCAGTCAAACGCACTTTCACAGCGCCATTGCTTGCGTTAAGAATTTGTAGCAAAACTTATTTATGAATTGCTAACAGCTCACTGGAGCTTAATTTGTACACTGCAATTTCTAATTTGGACACTGTAGTATATGAATAGTGTCCTCAATAAAATATCACAAAATTTCCCTCAATTTTTTACAGTATCAACAATTTATAATTCGTTTTAGAATTGCCTACAATCTACAGCGGACGAAAACTTACTGTACAATTTTTAATTCTATCCTCATTCCCCATTCTGTATTGTATATTTTCGTCATTCAAACATTATCATTCTTTACCGTTCGCAAACTCCGCCAGGCTTGCGCCTGCCTGTCCCAAGCCAGGATAAAGGAGGAGGGTTGTTTGTAGGATACGTCCTGCAAACGTAAAAACTGATAGGGCCAACCAAGAGCTCGGGGTGGCGCCCATCTTGGTAGCAGGTCATATTCGGCATATCGATATGAAACAAGCCTGCGAAGGTATAGCAATTGACCTTAAAACTTGTTAGTACGGGGACAGTCTTTACCTGTCAAATGGGGTAGACCCTATCTATCCACCGCACTGAGACCTTAATTCGGATGCATAAGCAGATGTGAAGTGTTGGCATGCGTGCGTAAAAATGTCGGCTCTTCGGCTTTACGAAGTGTTGCTGGTCAAGAGTTTGACTCGCACCCTCAAACTGGCACGGCAGTCACTGACGGAAGTGTTGAAATGGTTGTATAACTAAGGGTTCTCATACTGAGCACGGCAGTCCCTGAGAATAATGGCCAATACTCTATGTCTGGATGGTGAAATCCGAACGGCCAGATTAAGAGTGGCAATTGCAAAGGTCCTCCAGAGTAGGTACCGGTCATGAGCAATAGTTTCATGCTGAGTCGGCAACTGCAAATTGTTCGCCTAGCCCTTAAGTGCTCATTGAGCACAGTCATGTATAAGATACCACTTTTTCGTAATTGCATTTGTGTATTCTTGGTCTTTTTGCGGGGATGTTGTGGATCCTCATTTGACGGGATCGAGCTCGACCAGATGACTGTCGTGGGCTAGCCCTTCGGGGAGTCTCGTACTGGTTGTGTTTGTGTGAATGCTACACAGGTCTAAATTGACTAACGTGGTCGTACACTAGTACGACCGGGCTGGCATATCTGTCTTAATATGGAAGATATTGGGTAGGTCCCGTCTTCAAAAGTAGATGAATTGAAAGTACGTCACGACTGAAATCCAAACTGGTACTGCTATTACGGGCAGTATGTAGCATTACATAATGCTCCTAATCAGCAGGGCACTGGGTGATGCTTTGTGTTTGTAAAACAGCGTCCATGTTCGTGTTGCTACTCCGAATGCCCCGTATGTTTTACTAGTTAAAGCATAAACGAGTCCGTGTTGTGGTATACACATAAGTTCGGGCTGTCTGTTTCAAAACTATAACCCAAGATCTGGAGACCCAAATAATTAAGACTAACGGCAGGTGTACTCGATAAACCGGATTCTGCTTGCTTGCTTGTACGGTTCAAGAGAAAAACATCAGAACTGTTTATAATGTTTGCTTATTAAGTACATAACTCAAACGACATACGACAATTCTTAGTGTAGGTAACCCTTTGTTACAAATGGGGCACGGAAAGGTGGGCCACAGTTATCGATAAATTATCATTCTCGATATCGTTCTTAAAAATGTCGCTATCGGTAACTGAAGACATCGTTATCGATAACTTCTTGATAGGTAAAACGATAAAATTACAGATAAAAATAAAAAATATCGTTTTCGATACTTCATCGATATTTAAATGATGAAACGATCAAGAAGATATCAATAAATTATCGTTTTTGATAATTAAAACTAAAAAATGAACGAGCATTTCGAAATTTTCTGCTTTCCTTGTATCTGAAAAACTGCCAAGCATATGGTTATTTTAATGTGCGTACACTACGGAATGATTATGATTGTGCTCGTTTTTATACTATCGGAGTGTATTTTAATGTCCCGTAGATGAGATGAGTCTTCATTGTGTAGCGTTTATGCTTGCCGTTCAAAACAATAGCATTATGTACTGTTCGACAATTTTCAGAATTGTTTATAATGTTTGCGTAGAAAGTACTCAACACAAACATGATACGGTAACTCTTAGTGTACGGTAAGCCAGTGTTTTTGGAAAGTTGGGTCACAGAAAGTTCATTCTCGGTAAATTGTCGTTATCGATATCGTTCTGGGTAATTTCTCGATAGTTAACACAATAACATTATCGACAAAATACCAAAAAAATTATCACTTTGATAATTTATTGATAATTAAAACGATAATATTTCCGAAAATATATCAATAAATAATCATACTCGTTAGCTAAAACTATAAAATTATCGAAAAACTAAAACGATAAAAATTTTAGCTCTATGCTTACTTTGCCCTTCTGCACATCGCTATACATAAGGTTATTTTCTTATACTGCTGAATGAAGTTTGTGCTAATTTTTATACTATCGTGTGTGTTGTTTGTGTTTGCGTTCATGTGCACAAGCTTGAACGCTACAGAATAATGAGTGAAAGTCTTCGTCCACGATACGCAACTTTTATTTGTTTCTATGTGCAGTTTGAATATTATTATCTACGGTGAATCTTTTGTGTGCGTAGCTGCAAAGTCTCGAAATATTTTGTTTTTAAGTTTGAAAAATATTTTAGTTTTAGTTTTGTTTTTAAGTCTCAAAAATATTTTAGTTTTTTGTATTTAGTTAAAAAAAAAAAATTACTATATCTCTTTTATATTTCTGGTTAAAATTTTTGCATATTAGAATTGATTTCCACGAAACATTTATATTCACAAACAGTGTTTTTTTTAAATTTCCATACATGGACGTTGCGAGGGTGAAAGGGGATCTGCCTCTCCCTAGACATCAGATAAATTAATATATCATATAAAAATATATTAATATGAGAAAACACTATATATTGTGTAAGAAGCCTCGAGTTCTAACTTAAGGTTAGTCCTCAAAACATTACTCTTCATTCACTTTTCATACAAGAAATACTTATAAGATCTACTCTTTAAAAATTCGCCTATTTTTTTTTAACTACTATTTTTTTTTTTGTACTCATTTCTTCTTTTATACACATTTTTTTTTTTGTTTTACAAAATTAAGGGACACAATTAATTATTTAATTACTTATCTATTCTAATCAGACTGAATATTAGCGTTGTAATTGTCCGTTAATAAATCTTTATTTTGACGAATTTCTTCATTAGATTCTCCACTCGAAATGCATGTAAAATTGTTTCAGTGATTTGTCTTTTATGCATTTGCTATTGCTATAGCCAAGACACAATTCGAGGTTGCACTGCAATCTTTCAACTGGCTTATTGAGATTTGCTAAATCTATCTTTAAGGCCATAAGACAAGGAAAGGAAGATAATCAAATACTTAAAGGTTTATCAACAACTTCATTTAACAAGTTAACGTAGCTTAGAGTATAAACCATCAGTCTCAAGATCTATAGGTAGCACGTTGAAAAATTGAAATAGAAGGCACAAATAAAATAACAAAAAACGGTGTAGGTCGGTTTTTACGATTTTCATTCAAGCAAATCAACGAAATGACACCCATTCGCTTCACAAACACCCATTTCTTGGTATTCTTTCGATACATTGTTACAGTACAAATTCACATCATTACGATATCTTTTGGTTTGCTTAACAAAATGTATAAAAATAATATTCTATATGTATTGAAAATTTTACATCTCAATTTAATTGAAATATAAAATTAAATTAAATTTATTAAATAGAATTAAATTTATTATTGTTTCAACACCGCCACAGAATTCAGTAAATGAATAATAAATAAAGAATGCCAAATAAGAAAAAAATCCACGAAGCGGAAAACGACACCCAGCGCAAAATTTTGGCAGCTAAACAAATACTCGTGCATTAAAAACACCACACAACGAGACTAATATAAAATCGAAGTAATGTTTTCAATGTCAAAGTGAAGGCAACCAAAGAATGGCAACTGTCACATGTGCAGCCTGGCATGAATATAGCACAGCATCTGCGTCAGCAATGTAAAGCCTAAATTTAAGGCTGATACTGCAGACTGCTACAAGCCGAGTATATAGCCTATGAAAAAAATGAAAAAAAAAGCTATGAAAATTTATTTCGTTACGGTTTGATATTGTGTCACAGCAAACGCTGCATGTCCTTAGCGCCATCTTACTTGTGCTGTCATACAAGCTGGCAGCGCAAGGGAGGCGGTTAAATGAAAAAAAAGTGAAGGCAATCAGTAGCGATTTGAAGAAACAAAAATTCGTTTGAAGAAAATAGTACCATTTGCTAAAAGAAGGATACCATACAATTATTTTTTTTTTTTGTCAACCTCAACCTCATATCGAGCTATGCGACAATTTTATCAATTAGTTTCATCTGCAGATATGCGTTAGCCTGGTTAATCCTAAGGCCGATTGCCAGCTCGTTATGCTCGTGTCGTTTGTTATGCAAAAAAAATGAAGCAAAGAAAAAACCTTGCTTACCTTAAATGTAGTAGAAATAAAAACAATAAGATGAAAATAAGTAAGAGATATAAAAAATCTAACGCAGTTAAATGTGAGAATAGAAAACACCCTGTAGGAAAAACAACTAATTTTAAAGTAGTTGAAAAAGTAGTTTTTTGTCAACCACAACTAGTTGAAATTCTGACTTTTTTCTGAGAACGAACTAACATATTTTGTATGGTGATGTCCGCTAAAAAAGTCAATTGACTTTCGTCTGCATATATTTTCAACTACTTGTTAAATCAGTTATATTTAAATTATTTTTTTAATTACTTTAAAATAACCAATTCAAAACTATTTAATATTCCACTTACTGAAGATGAATCTAAAAGCATAAAAATTTTAAATTTCTATACATCAAAGAGATCATTTATTTGACTGTTTTGAAAATACATAAATCATGGCAAAAAAATCATGCCTGGTCGACACAAATAAATTCTGAAATATAAAATCTGAAAGCAAAATGTAAACAAAGTTGAAAGGGATCAGAGTTTTTTAATGGAAAATTATGAAATGTCTTTCTTTGTGGTGTTTAAATTGATGTTAAAATAATTCAAAAGTGATTCATGCCAAACTTCATTGCCAGTTAAATCAGAAAAGGACTAGTAATTACATTCAAGGAGCGCAGCAGAAGTCCGCTGCGATGGTAGATATAATTTCATTATTCCTTTCCTTATTGGACTATTTCTGCTTCCAACAGGAGATAGTTCCAGAAGCTGGAGGAACTCTGCGCTCATATGTGAGCATGCGTACCACGAAACCAGTTTCCAAAAACGGGCACGCCACCGCCTGGGTACATGAGCGAAGGTGCCGATCCAATTGATTGGCATTGTGTGGATACTGCGCCTGTTATTTAACACGAGCCAGCTTTTAGATGCTTCATTTCAAAATATGAGCTAAACAAGAGTGTCAGCGGGATTTTCCACGCTTTGCAACCATCAATCATGGTCGATGGACACACCGATATTTTGCTTAGTGCTTCTTTTAAGTGTCTTTAAACGATATTTTGCTTAGTGCTTCTTTAAAGTGTCGCAATGAAGTGATGTAGCAGACTCGACGCTACGTAGGGAAAGGCGTGCGTCGAGTCTGCTATGCATCAATTTCCGTACAGAATCAAAATTGTGCAATGTTTGCTAAACACTACCGGTTTGTAATTTGAATATCTTAAATAATAAAAAATTTTTAATCGTTTCACAGGGTTTTGAGGCAGTTTATCAGTTTTGAAGTGTGTTTACCACGTCTGTATTGCAGCTCAATGTTGTAAATAAAAAAATATGTCTTTTTGAAACAAAATGTTAGTGAAGCCTAAAGTTAATAATATTTGATGAAATAACAAGGTTAAATATATATAAACTTGTAATCTAATATAAATTTACAATTAAAACATGTCAAAATCAGAGTAGTTGCCGCCTTAATATAATTCAAAGTAGTTTATCAACCACTTGTTTTTAGGTAGTATTTCAATTACTTCATATACAATGCAATAAAAACTATTTAGAATTGAAGTGGATGCCGCCTTAATATAATTCAAAGTAGGTCATATACTAGTTAATTTTATATTAGTTTTTTAATTAGTCGTTTTTAAAAACAAGTTAGTTTGTTCCTATAGGGAAGTCAAACACAATCACACATCTAAAGACAAGTTGCCGCAAAAACATTTTTAATGGGTAACTTGAAAACAGTGGTTATTGTTGTTGCTTCTTTGCTCTTCTTATAAATACTTGAGAAATATAAAATCAATAGGTAACGTATGTAAAACATAACAGCTAATTTTTAAAGTTAGACTAAGCAGAAATTAATTTTTGACTCCATTATTTTTATAACTACATCTCAATGTTACTAAAAATCAAGAAAAGCGAGGAAAATTTAAACCTTTTTTGTGTTGTTTTGATTGCTTGATAACACTTAAGTAGGCACTATAGTAAGTGTAAGAGATGAAATCGATCGAAACAGTGTTCCAGAGATATAAGAAAACAAAAAGGGGCGCGTTACGTAACAAAAAATAGAAGTGGTTTTTGACTTGGATAACAAAATTAGCAAAACTCTGTGAATTGGCAAGAGTTTTTGTTTAAAAATTGTTTAAGAAGGCTTCGAAATAATATAAGATCTGGTTTTTTTTTACAAGGCTTAGTGTCAGACGTGACGTAACATCACGTTACGTTACTAAATTTTTCATTGTAATTCAATTGGGTAATTAAGTAATTAGGTATTAAGTAATTATGTAATTTAGTAGCTAAAAAAACAATTTGATATATTTTTTTCTCTCCTTGCCTCAAGCATTTTTCATTATCCCAATACCTTCCATTTTTTCTAAAAAATAACGCTTACGAAACATTTACTAAACATTTATTAAAAAGAAAAACTATATTTGTGACAGAGTGTAAA
The DNA here is from genome assembly GCA_914767935.1 of Coremacera marginata. NCBI lineage: Eukaryota > Metazoa > Arthropoda > Insecta > Diptera > Sciomyzidae > Coremacera > Coremacera marginata. The sequence continues at coordinate 157,361,397 of OU612047.1, read as the reverse complement.
CGATTTGATTATCATGTTGAATTAATTTAAGAAAAAATTGCTAAAATTTAAATATTTCTCTAAGATAATATCATAAAAAAATAAGTTTTTAATAACATTTAATTTTTAGGTCAGAAGGGACTTTTATTTACGAAAATAGATTTGAATAACAAACAACAAGAGCAATTCGCCGCACTAAGAGGAGTTTTGTGTGATTTATTTATTACACTATTTTTCGAGTTTATATGTATACTTAATCTTATATGCGTGATTTCACCAATTATCGGCCAACTGCGGAGGTCCCCATCTGGAATCTTTATGTAACTTTCCCAATTTTAAAACAATGGTAAATGAAATGTAAAATTTCTTTTTTACCGCTGTTATTAAATCAATTGTATTTCAATCAATTATGGAATTATTTTAAAAAATGTTTCATTCATGATTCTTTTATTTTTCAAGGTTTTTTATATATAAAAACTTGATCTTTTCTCTCTTAAAAGGAAGGCTCTTAAAAGCAAGGTTAACACATAAAATCTAATTTTTATGACCCTGTCCACATTTTGAATTTTTTTTTTTTTTTTTTTTGAAAAGCTAAGTAAGTTGTATATAGATTGCGTTAATTTTCAAAATGGGTTCTCTGTAAACCAGCCAGAATAAATAGAATAGTAAATAAGACATGGCAAATGTTGCGATTTTTCTTCTTTAAACTTCGTGGGTAAAATCGATGTAACAAAAGGTTTCAATAACAATAAACAACAACAAAAATTCGCCGCACTCGGAAGTATAAAACTGGCACAATTGTTATTTATTAGTTCTTGTTCTGCGTACTGAGATTTGAACCCACTACCTCTCATTCTACAGACGAATCATCCATAGTTTCTCTTTCTCTTTTTTTGTTTTTCTGATTGTCTTGGATTGTATCTTGGCTATATTAATAGTAATACAAAAACCACAAATTTTTATACACTAAATTTACGAAAATGTACTAACAAATATTGTTTTTGAATAATTATTATATAGAATGAACACCGTGAACATACACCACTACGCTTTTCCAATAGTTGCAATCGATTTGTATATTATCAATGTTTAATCCTAGAATAGCGCTCATAGTTAAAAATAATCCCAAAATAAGCAAAAGTTATACTAGGTTTTTCAAGGTAATTGTCAAAGTAACATAAAATTCACAAAAATGTGCTCTTAAATATATACGTGAAATATACTTCTTGAAGACATTAGAAAAGCATACATAAAGATCAATCGTTGAGATACTTTATGTATATGACACAAAACTTTGCTTGCAATTGAAAGGCGAAATGATTCTTCTAATGTTCATTTAATTATTTTGTTTGTTTGTTTTTGAAGTAAACATGTTGGTAACATTTCCATTTAATATTTATTTTATTTTTTAGTAAAATGTTATATGTATTAGGCTGGGCCGATGTTTTCCTTCTTGACAATATTAAAAAACTAAATAAGCAATCTCAAAAATGTATTTTTATAAATTATAATATTATGAATTATATAAACGCATCAAAAAAGTTTCACTTCAAAAGCCTCTAACCCTGACTTTAGTCAGATTTCTTTGAAATTAAAATCGCTTCAGTGAAATATTGTTTAGAACATAAGCGAGGACATAGTGCCAAATTATACTTTACATTGTCCTTTTATCTTCAAATATTAATTTCATATTTCTCAAACATCTGAAATTGGCGAGTCGTGTTCTTTTTATCTACGAAACAAAACTCAATGACTATAAAAAACTTGAAACAAAGCAAGTATTAACAAGAATTAGTTTGAAAAGGTTTTGTAAAAGAAATAAAAAAAATTGCTTTTCTTCATCTAATGCTCTTATATTAAGAATGTAATAGAAATTTACAAGGAAATCTATTAGGAAAACAAAGCAAAAATATATGATAGAGTTCTCATAAATACTAATTTGATTATTTAAAGTACAAATACACATAAAAGAAGAATGTTAAAATTCTTTGGAAAATTTATCTTTGTTGGCAGCACGTGTTGCTATCTCTTAGCTTTCGTCATGACAGCAGTGACATTGATACTAGCGTTGACAGACGCACATTATGACACCAGAAATAACCACGGCGGGAACTACAGAATCCAAGCTGAAAATCAATACTGATGTTCTTATTGATTTTTCTGCCGGTGTGGAATAATACTGCAAGTTTTTCGCTCAAATGGCGAATATTGCTAAAAATAGCTGCTGAACCCAGAATGTCAGTCCTGTGTGATTCCGAGAGGATGCGAATTAATACTGTTTTGTTTGTTGCAGTTGCTGCTCTGAATATAAGTAAATAATAATGTGAAGGATATTTGATTAAGGGAATTTCGAGAGTAATCGAGACAAATTTTATTTGGACAGCAGCAAAGTGAGAGTTCCTTGGATGTGTGCACAGAGAATCGCTCTTTTGAAGTTTGGGGATTTTACTATTGTTTTTTGGGAGAGTCAAGCAGAAGTTTAACCTTTTATGAGCATAAATTACCGAAGATTTTTATTATTTTATTTGGTTTGCGAGAGAATTTATTTTTGAGGTTTAAGTATCTATGAGAGTGCATTAAATGGTTATGCTTTTGCTCTTGCTTTTTATTACTCAGAGAAACGTTCTTTTCTTTTGTTAATATTTTAATTATTAGTAATAATATAATTGTTTTTAATATAATTATAGACGTAATAGGAATAATTGTCCATAAAACATTTGCTTGTGTTCCTAATTTTAAAAATGTTTACCACGACTTTTATGATTTAGCTTTTTCGTGAGAGGTATATTATTATTAGTTCTTTTATAAATATTTGCTATTATTACTATCATTATTGTTATTACTGTTATTACTTTACAATTATTATTATAGTATTGCTGTTATGATTAATACTATTAATTTATTTATTTGACTATCAACCATCGCTTAACAGTTTTGAACACTTTTAACAGTACGACTAACAATTATAAGAATCTAAACAATTCTCAATAACAATCCTAACAATTCTTTACTATTACAACTTCTGTTACTATTATTATGTTTACTTATTTATAATTGCTAATTATTTATAATTAGTGGCCGCCGTGGCGTGGGGGGTAGAGTGTGTGATTCTTATTCCAGAGAACCCAGGTTCGAATCCTTCATCTGACACATAGAATTTTTTCAATTGAATTAATTTTTCTGTTCGGCCGTCACCTCTCTGCAGACAATGGAAAACCTCAGAGATTAAAAAACTGCCATGAAAAGCTTCTTGAGAACAGAAGCCGTTCGGAGTCGGCGTAAACCATGTAGGTCCAGTTCTTGATCATTTGTGTGCAAACACTTCACATCACACACAACACAATTGATCATAAGAAGCTCGGTCAAAGTCTTTTCAAGGGCTGAGATGGCCATTTCGTATTTTTTTTGTATTTATAATTACTATTATTACCATTATTACGATTATTATTATTATTATTATTTTATTACTATTATTACTATTATTAATATTATTACTATTATTACTATTCTTACTATTATTACTACTATTACTATTATCACTATTATTACTATTAATACTTTTATTACTATTATTACTATTATCACTATTTTTACTGTTATAACTTTTATTACTATTTTAACTATTATTACTATTATTATTATTACAATTATTACTATTATTACTTTTATTACTATTTTTATTTTTGATACCATTATACCTATTATTACTATAATTACTATGAACGCTATTATTCATATTATTACTTTTATAACTATTATTACTATTTGGTAACTATTATTAATTTTATTTATTATTCTTTTATTACTATTATTACTTTTATTATTGTTATAACCATTATAATTATTATTACTGTTACAACTTGTATTACTTTAATTACTATTCTTACTATTATTACTTTTAATGTTATTGTTATAATTACTACTATTATTACTTTTATTATTATTATTGTTATTATTATTACTTTTATTATTTTTATTATTTGTAATACTCTTATTTCTATTAATACTACTATAACTACTATTACTATGAACATTATTTTTAATATTACTACTATTATTACTATTATTACTATTCTTACTATAGTTACTATTATTGCTTTTATTACTATTAATACTTTTATTACTATTATAACTATTTTTACTCTTATTAGTGTTATTACTATTATTATTATTTTTACTATTATTACAATTTTTACTATTATAATTATTACTTCTATTATTACTTTTATTACTATTTATATATTTAATACTATTGTATCAATTATTACTATTATTGCTATGAACACTATTATTACTATTATTTCTATTATTTTTGAAGCGAAGCTTTTTACGCCCCGTTCTGTGATTTGCTTGGAGTGAAATCAGAAAAATTTTCGACAGATTTTTTCTTAGAATTTTATATGGTTTCTTTGTTTCTGTGTTTTGTACAACAATACAATTTAATATAACAAATATAAAAAAAACATTTCTTCGCCTGCCGTGGGGATTCGAACCCAAAAACTTTTGGTTGGAAGTTCTATGCTACATCCATTGAGCCACACAACTTCTGTATACTATAGCATTGATTCAGTATTAACTGCAACTATTAATCTATTAATGTGTTTGTGTGGTTTGGGTAGCTGCTTAGCCACTTGCTACAAGAGTTGATTAATAGGTTTTTATGGTTTGGGTAGCTGCTAAGCCACTTGCTACAAGAATCATCAGTATTGCCACTTTTCCACAATTGTGGTAAATCTAGCACTTTTTAGTTTCTACACTTTTAACACCCGTTATTTGCATTTTTTCAAAATCTATATATTTTTATAAAAAGTTTTGCATTATAATTAAAATTTTAGAAATTTTATTGCATATATTTTATTTTTATAGAAATTTTATTGCATATATTTTATTTATTATTACATTTAATATTTTTTTTAGAACTGTTTTAAGAACATTATACAAGAATTATTTGCAATAAACCTAATTCAGCGTGAAAAAAACTTACTTTATGGTATACTTCTTATGATTTGTTTTGCTGTAGGACTTCAGTCGAATTTTTCCTTAAGAAGAAAAATATATTCCAAAGTTTTTTAAAATTCACCACTCATTTTAGACTCAACCTACCACTATTTAAGATTTGCAAGTGACAACACTGGTCATCATCGTCAGTTTGCTAGTGCCATCTGTTAGCGCCATCAACTGTTAACATAGCTGCAGTTATATATTTAATATTAAATCAACATCAAAATGTAACAGAGCTGTTTGGATCGGTGGAAACAGAGTCGACTTATTAATCAGTGTGTCATGGCATCGATCCTCACGGTGGGCAAATTAATACTTTTTTGTTTATGTGAATGCGCTTATGCTGTTGTTGGTACATGCTTTTGTTTTCTTTTTGCATAGTGCGAAAAAAAATTAACAATTGCCCACAAGTGCGTTGAAATAACAATGACAGTAACATAAAAAGCTTCGCTTCTCTCGTGTGTCCAACGACGCACCTGTGTTTTTTATTTCTATTATTGCTATTACTACTATTATTACTATTATTGCACCAAGAACAAAAAGAAAAACTTCAGTTAATTGTTGATCACTGCTTTTTATATGAATAATGAATAAACGATATATTTGAGATAATGCAAGTGAATCGTATATTTTTTTTTTTCATCTGAATTATAAATTTTTATCTTAGATACTATATTGTTGTATAACAATGTTGATTCATTTATATCACTTTTTATATATCGTCGCCTGGATAAATTATTGTCGTATGTTACATTATATTTGTATATACATACGACAGTAATTTATCCAGGCGACGATATTTTGATACATACTTACTTAATAAAAATATTTGGTAAATATTGAAATTTTTGTCTTTAAAAATTAAATTTGATTTTAAAAATATGGTTAGCTGCCAAAAAAAAAAACGTTTATTATGACAAATATGCTCATCAACTCATTACATTCTTTCTTCACAAGGTCAACTTGCAGAATTTCACTAAGGTTGATTTTCTCGTTGTCTATTATTGCCAAAAGAAGTAAGACGAATTGAGCATTTCAGCCTTTGAAAGCTTCTGTTGATCAATTTGTGTTGTGGTTTATAATTTGTGTGTACATAAACATTCCCAAGATGCCTTTTTGCCTTTTAAGTTCTGCCTGCAGAGAGGTGATGGCCGATCTGAAAAATCAATTCTCTTGAAAAAAATTCTGTCAGTTGGGGCTCGTATGCACCACGATTACAACTATTATTACTATAATTACAGTTCTTGTACTTTTTTTTTTGTTTTTAACAATTATTACTAATTTGAAAAAAGAAAAAGTTGAGAAAATACACCGAGAAAAAAAAATTACATATAATAATACAATTACATACAATAATTTAACAATTATTACTAATTTGAAAAAAGAAAAAGTTGTGAAAATACATCGAGAGAAAAAACCATAGTAAGAACATACAAGTTGGCTTTTGTGAAAGAAGAACATAGTGTTGGATGTATTGTATATTGACAATAGTATTTGTGCAAACTAAATGCAAACTAAAGATTTAAAAATGAAAACTTCAATTATTTTTACAAAAATAAATTGTTTGAATTGTTAAAGTTGCAGTTTGTAAAATTGAGAAAATTTTTGTTAAAGTCCATAAAGAATATGCATAAAATTTGATTCAATTATCACATAAACTTATGTAAAATTGCATATAAAGACTTGGATAGAACAGATATATGTTAAATTATACTAAATAGCGACACAAGAAATAAAACTTGGTTGTCTTATCCAAGTACTTGGAAGGCACCACACTACAGAAGCCATTGAATTAATTGGCATAAGTTTATTATTAATTTGCCTTAAGTATTTTTTCGGTGTAGATTTTTATCAAGTTGAGAAAAGCAATAGTTGACAAAACTTGAATTATTTTTTTTTTTTTATTTATCTGAACACATATTTATAAAGCAAGTTCATTTTGTCATTTTGTGCAAGTTGCCTCAATTATTTGCAAGACTTAATCCATTAAATTAATCTTCTCTCGATTTTTATGCCTATCTTACACTATCTATCTCTGTAAGTCACTCTCAAAATATTTTTTTCCCAATTTCCATTGAAATTCCGTATCTTTCAGAATTTTTTTTTTTTGTTTAGTGCAAATTTCCCATGTTACTCATATATCTCTACATTTTCCTTTGATGTTTTACTCTATACTTCATAAAATTCTCTCAACTCCGAAAATATCTTTATAAAATTTTTTGTTTTATTTTATCTATCTTTCTCCCACAGTGAAAATCAGTGAAAAATTTAGAGAGAAATTCTCGTGGCACTTTAACATTATCTCAAGAAATTTCCTAATTTTGTTCACTTTTTCCACTCTCTCCTAACACTCTTTTTATTAACTCTTTATGAGAAAATTATTTTCCATGTTCTTTTACTGTTTAGCTGCTCTTATTATAAAATATCCTAAATCGAAGCACACAACTCTCTAAGTTCGAATTTTATAATTTCGAAAAGCGGTTTTTTCTCTCAATTTTTCGCTTGTGCTTCATTCTCATTTTCTCTCTTTTTTTTCTTACAATTTTCGTGCTGTGGTGAGTTTTCATTGTCATGTTCTTCTAATTCTCATTTTCCTCTACTATCACTTCAACTACGTCTATTTGCCTCAATGGAACTCGACCCAACCTAAGGACACTTAACTAGGCACACAAACACACACACATACAAAAACACACGCACACAAATAACTACCTGGCGCAATTTTAAAGTTAATTTTTCAGTATCAGCATCATGAATGTTGTAAAAAAAAAAATTTAAGTCACCCAGAGGACATATTTAAACAAAGCCTGCCACAATTGAAACTCTAGAATTCCTGCAGTGTTTGGAAGTTTTTAAGATTTTCCTTTAAAGTAGCTGGCAACAATTTTAATGTTTCCCATGATTTTTGACATCATGTTGCTTGCTCGGCGTGGTCTGTTTTTTTGTTGCTTTTAAATGATTTTTGCACTCATTTAGTTTCTATACGCACACTTCGCACTTCTTTTTTTCTGCTGTTTTTCCTTACGTTCCTTACGCAGTGCTCAGCTCGAACAATAGTTCTTTGATTTTCCATAGTTTTGCAGCTTTTGTTGGCTGTCTAAGGCAGTAAATTATATGTTTTTTTTATATTATTTGTTGTACACTGATTGACGCTAACGTGTCAATGCAACCGTAGTAAATGTCATGTTGTTTTTTGACAGCTCAGGTGTTGTTACAGTACCATACGTTACCGTTCTACCGCAGCATGTAGTCAAACAGCTTTTATGCTGTCCTCAATAATTTGCTCATTAAACGCATTTTGTTACTAGGGTATTAGATTTTTGATTTTTTTATTAAAAAAAAAGAAAAAAAATTTGCTTTCAGAAAAGTTTTTGACACTTTGTCAGTAGCAGAGTAGCGTTATGCTTGATTAGCACATTTTACCGTATAGCGTATATAAAGCACTACATAATATGCGCTTTTCGACACACAAAACATTTGCCTTTTAACATCCTGACATATATCCTTTTTTGCTTGTAAATTTAAAATTAATTTAATTGCTATTATAATGCTGTAGTGTGGCAGTCGACGTGTTAAACTGCAGCTGTTGTTTGTTATAAAGCCCATCTTTGCCACTTTAAATAGCTTAATTAGCCACACTCTGCATTTGATTTCTTTGTGTATCAATTTTTCGTATTTTTTTTTTTTCTTTGTTACAGTACGTATCTGTTTTTTCCTTTGTTTCTTTTCTTATCTAATTCGAATGAGCTGTTAATTGAGCTTGTTTTTTTGCCTTTTGCTTCTCATGGTTGCCCTACTTCCTGCTTTATCCTGCTGTTAATGATGCGTCTGATTATAAGATTTAACTGTGGTGCATTTTTTTTCATTTTTGAAATGATTGCGTTAGTTTTTATGGATCTATATAAATGCATTACCGTGCCTGAAGGCAACAGATGTGCTCTGTAGCAGAGTGTTAATGAGCCCCTGATAGTTTAAGTATAAGTTTGAGGAAACTGCTTTAGCGTTATGTTCTTTAAGGCTTGCGTTAAGACTTTTATAAAAGAGCACAATATTTTTTTATATATTTATACCCCAACGCATACTGCGTAAGGGATATAAACTTTGTCATTCCGTTTGTAATGGCAATAAAAAGGCGTGGCAGGTATAGAAAAGTGTATATATTTTTGATCAGCATCACCAACTGAGATAATTTCTGTGTTTCCGTCTATCCGTCTGTGGACATGATTACAGCCGTAATCTTAAAGCTATCGAGATTAAATTCAAATAATAAGTTTTTCTTAAACATTAAGACAAAGTTCAAAACCGAGCCAAGTCGGATGAAAACCACGCCTACCTCCCATACAGAGTGCCTTTTTTTTAATCGCAGTCCATTAAAAATCTACAAAAATTAAAGAAATGCCCTGAAATTTTCCATACAAGCTTTGATATTTAATGCAAACCATCTCTATGATATTTGGCAAAATCGAATGAAAACCACGCCTCCCTCCCATACGAAGTGACGTCATCAAAATAGAAAAACCTTCGTAAATATATAAAACTAAATGTCATCGTGTCTGTATATACCCAAATTCCACCCACATCGTTTGTTCGACCTATATCAAATTTTCTACATATACATATATATTTTTCGGTATAATGTGAAGTCTTAAGACTAGAAAAGTGGGTGTGACATTTTACTTGCAATCGAAATTGTTTTAAACCATGTGTCTGACCTCAACTAAATTTTGCACACATAATCGTTGGTAATAAGAACAGTCAGTTTATAAACTTGGGCGGTACTAGACAGGGGGCTAGTAAAATCATAACTGTTGAATTTTCATTTTCTTAAAATAATGTATAAATTAAAAAATATTTAGTTAATTAACATATAAAATTTAGACATTTTAATGAAGAACTTGGGAGGCTGAATACTGCCAAGGCCAGTCTATAAATTATACTAGGTTTTTTGTTAATTTAACATAAATTTTTTACTAGTTTTTTTTTTGCAAATATATGGTAGAGAAAAAGAAAGTTACAATTCGTGCCCAAAAATCAATTGACTCATCCAAAAGTATGCGATTGTCAATCTCGCCAGATTAGGTGATTTATCGCCAGTTGAGCGGTTTTTTTCTATATTTGACCTAATTACTATTTTTTGTTGATATGAGGAAAATTGATGATTCGGTATGTTTCAGAAGAGAGCAGAAAATTACGGGATTCCGAGGCTTCACTTTGGAACACCGGAACCTGCCTTTATATTTTTTCATGATTCCGATTTTTTCGGAACGTTTTGTCACATTTGGTATAACTACTTTTTTTTTTTTTGCTTTTTTAAACAATTTTTCCCTCAACCTCATTGTGCTTGACCCCTATAACTATTACCATTTCGTAGTGTTGGAAATTTTTCAATAGCCGCATCACACATCCTTTTATATGAAATAAACTCAACGCAATTATTCATTGTTGGCTAAAACGAAACTTATCTGTGTCATTAGCAAACTCATTATCCTTGAAATTTAACTGCAATTCTGAGAATGAGAAACTTTGTGTTTAAAACCACACAAGAAACCTTGAACTCCTTTATTAAACTAGACCACCGGAATCATCATTATCATCATCACCACAAGCAGAGCAGAATTGATCACTTGGGACAAAACGTAGCTATAAATAAATTGTCGCAGTGGTTGTAACTTGACTGCAATTTATTGATCTCTATCCACACAAAGATGTCCTTGAAATATGTAAAGCTATGTAAATTATGTGGCTTCAACAAAGTTGTTGCTGTCACTCGCTTCAGTTGGTTAACATTTAAATCTGGTGCAACTTTAACTTCGGCAACTTCGGTTTATTGGCACTTTAAATTTGGAGTAAAAACTATTTCGCTTTTATGTTGTAACTAAACAAAACTGTGTGTCTCCAGTGAACCTGTCAATGTAAACGTCCTTAAAATTGTACGCTACTGCCGTTCATCACTTTGCTACTGGCTAAAAGCTGCCGCTAAAGAGCTTTTTAATTAGCCAACTTAAGCAAATTTATTTTTTTATCAAACTATGAGTATAGTGCGCGGTTCATTAGCAAGCAAGGCCTGCTTGTTTGATTAACCTAGTTTTTTGCTACATCAGTTTTGGATTTTTTTTTTTTATTCTTTTCTTCACATTGTTATACTTCAAGCTGTCATGATGCCGTTCTGTGGCATCTTTGCATCATCCTTGTGCAGCAGCATCCAAAAGCAACAATAACATTGTTCAAAGCTGCTTAATGAACAATTCATGTCAATCGCTAATTAGTTTTCTTTTCATTTTTAATGCACTGACAGTGATTTTCTGACTGCTTGGCGCATATCCTGTGTGCTTGCCTGGCTGCCTGCCTGCCTGCCTTGCATGACCTCAAGAACAATATAAGAAAATTAAGCCAACGCCAACGTTGTCGAGTAAAGTCATTTCGTGTGCTTTATACAAGCACTGGAACACCCTTCATTCAAGTTAGGAATAATAGAAAAACTATTAAAGCCACCTTTTGTCTCGAGGCTAAGAGTAAGTAAAATTCTTTGTTTTACTACAGCGTTCGTTAGACGTCAATATCACGCCAAGCTGACAAGCGTTGCTATTAAAATGTCAAATCCTGGGCTATACTTGAAGAAGCTTGCTTCTACTAAAACTTGCGTCATGTTAAGATTTGTCAGTTTGAACTGAACGTCTTAGCGTAGTTATTCTTATAAATAAATATATTGAGCAAATGGCCAGCCCCTAATAAACTTAATAAAGTTTGCAGGACTAATAAATGAAAGAAGTAGCAAATAAAAGTTGCCAAAGATTAATGAAAATCAAGATTGATTTTCATTGACTTGCTGCCAAGTTATACTCTTGGTTTTTATGTTTTTTCTATTAGCAACACGTGTGCTACTTATACCTTTGAAGTGTAGCAGCTCCTCCTTACTACGCTGCAATGAATTTTTTTTTTTTTTCTAGTTCAAAGTATCTTTAACAATCTTTGAGTAAGAGCAGTTAACTAAATATATTTCTTCTGAACATGTATATTTTAATTATAAAAACAGCCTGCATGTAATTCTGTCACATGTTTTAAAAAACCCAACCATTTATTTTTCAATTAATGAAGAGTATGTCAAAAGTTCCTGTTATATTTTGGACACCATTAATATGTGTTTTGATCATTTTTCAAATAATTTTTCATTTAAAAAAAAAAAATCAACTCCATGTAAAATCAAAATTGTAAAAATATTTAATTGCATTGGATGAGGCGTAAGTTTTGATTAATGAATTTTTAAGATTTCAGTATTCAATATGCGTGTGAAAGAAAAACAACCACTTAAAAGTAACAACCGAAAATTCAACGCCTTATTTTTAAAAATTTAATGAAAAAAAAAAATATTTAGAGTGTTATTGAATTTAGCTTATTATTGTTAGGTAGCCACTTATTGGAGGTTTTTCCACTTTTTTAATTTCATAAAAATGTATTTGAAGACTTCTAAAATTTTAAAGTTTTTCTTCTGGTATTCGATATATGTCAGCTTAAAATAATCATTTTGGAAGACTTGGAAAACCTCGTGCTCATGAAAATAAGAGACCGTTCCCGTACTCTAAAGTCATAGTTCAATTTAACAGATTTGCAGGTTTTAGTCCTAGAAGCGTTTCCATACTCGAAAAAATTATAAAAGGGGCCCTGTCAAAAGCTGAAAGTATAAGTCTGAGAAATTTGCAAAAAAACGGGTGCAAAAAAATAAAATTCAGTCGTCAGGACTGCCGACGGAAGTGTTAGTTTCTTAGCATTAAATGTGATATAAAATAAAGTATTAATTAAAAGACCAAACATGTACACACTTTTAAGTTTATTTATGAAATTGATAGCAAAAAAATATGAATTGTTAATTCATTTTATGAATTTTGAAATAAAAAAAAAAAATAAAAAAATGACGATATTCAATTTTCAGATAAGGTAGTTTATTTGTATTTACAAAAAATTAATAGAGTCCGAATACATTTAAATTATGTTTTGTTATAAATTTGAGCTCATATCTTGGAAAATCAAGAACAAGTTTAACATTTTTTATTACAAAAAAAAAAAAACAAAAACAAACACATGTTGATATACGAGAGAAGCGAAGCTTTTTTCAGTTTCATAGATTTGACATGATGTTTTTTTTTTTTGTAATAACAAACTTTTAAATTCTAAAATTTAAAATAACATAAACTTAAAACCCACGCTAATATTCACAACAGTTAATTTAATTACATTTCATTATTATTTTATTTGTTTTGTTACATATTACATTCATTGTTATTTCAACACACTTGTGGGCAATTGTTAATTAGGTTAGTTATTCGCGTTATGCAAAACAAAAAACAAAATATGTACCAACAACAACACAAAGGCATTCACATAATAAAAATATATATTTATTGTTCTGCCGCGAGAATCAAACTTGTACCCCGTCGATTCATAGTTCTACACACTACCAGCCAACCCAAGTATCTTTGGTAAGCAGAGTTGTTGATTCAATATAGAGTAGGGGAAGGTTGGGAATCGTGAGCGACGTTTTTATTTCGCTCGATATCTTTAACAAATATCAGAAAATTTGCATATTGTACCAGGGCAAAGTATTCTACGTGGACAAACGTAAATTTTGAGCGCAACAGTTTTTTATTCTTTTTGTTGTCTTTTTTTAAGTTTTGGTTGTTCGCAAAAAATCAATGTTTTCGAGATTTTCAAAAATTATGGGGAATCGTGAACTACTGCCTTTATTTAGTCAAAACATTTGAAAATGACAAATAAAGTAATACACAATTGAGAAAATGAAAAAGATAGTTATGCATGTTCTATCAGATACGCAATTTGGGCACGTGAAAAAATCAATCTTTTTATCTTGATTTGCAATTTGTTGGCTCAACCATCAAATAATAAAAACCAAAATAAAAAACTGAAGATTCAATATGACTGAAAATCAAGACTCAAGACTATCTTTATCCATGGTGGATAAAATGACAATTGCACAACTACGGCAGGAGCTTGAGGGACGAAATGCTCCTATTGGTGGAAGTCGTGCTGTTTTGAAATTACGACTAATGAATATGGTATCGAATGAAGCTGAGAATGAAAACGACGAAGTCGAGAACGAGCAGCAGGAAAACGCAATGGCAGAGAATGCTAATTTTGTAGAAAACTTAGAAGGAAGACAAATCGTACAACAAGAAATCCACACAACTCCACCGACAAGATTTGACCAACTTGGATTCATACATCAGCAACAAGCAATGCATGGAACTCCAGAAATCCGATCTTTGCGTATGTCATTCAAAGACGCAGAAGATATCGTCGAAACTTTTAATGGAGAAGACGACGTATTGGTTGAGGTATGGATTCGTCGAGTTGAAGAACTAAAAAATGATTGTGGATGGACGTAGAAAGATTTACTTATATACGCAAAAAAGCAACTTCAAGGTGCCGCAAAATCTTTCATAACAAGTTTACCACACTGTAATCACTGGATAGAGTTTAAACGTGAGCTAATTCGCTAGTTCAAAGCAGTCATAAACTCAAAAGATGTACACGCCAAGCTTAGCTCTAGAAAGAAAAAGCCAAACGAGTCCTGGAGGGCATACGTATATGATATGCGTGAGATTGCATCGACCATCAGTCTTGACGAAAGTTACACAATTTCCTACATAATTGATGACTTACTTACTTACTTAGTTGGTCGTAACAACCCGTGTCCGGGTTTCAACCGACCTCATCAGCTCTCGCCAGGCGCCTCTGCTTTGCGCGCGCCTTCTCCAATCGGATACACCAAGTGCGGTTAGGGCTTCCTCAGCCTGGTCCATCCATCGGAGGCATGGTCTCCCTCGTCGTCGTTGACCAGCGACCCTCGCCTCGAGCACCTTTTTCGCTGGAGCTTCGTCGTTCATACGATGGACATGACCCAGCCAGCGTAGTCGCTGCAAAGTTATACGCCGAACTACGTCAATGTCATCGTAGAGCTCATACAGCTCGTGGTTCATTCGGATGCGATAGTCATCGCCGACTCGAACAGAACCGAAGATTTTGCGAAGAACTTTTCTCTCGAACACCCCCAGAGCGGCTGCGTCAGTTTGCGAAACTACCCATGCCTCAGCGCCATAAAGCAGCACAGGTAGAACGAGCGTCTTGTAGAGTGTTAGTTTTGTCGATCGAGAGAGGGCTCCGGAACTTAGTTGCTTACTGAGCCCGTAGTAGCACCTATTAGCAATTATTGTTCTTCGCTTTATCTCCAGGCTGATTTCGTTTTTGGTATTAATGGCGGTGCCAAGGTAAACGAACTCCTTAACTACTTCAAAGTTATAGCTGCCGGATGAAACGTGGGAGTCTAAACGCCGAGCTCCCTTGTTTGTAGACAGCATATACATAATTGATGACATAATAGATAATTCCGTTGAAAAATTGATACTACGTTACACGTAGCATCAAATTTTAACGATCTCAAAATGAAATTCATGGAATACGAGAAAATTAAGACCACCAAAAAATCATCATTTGCGCCAAAAGTACCAATACATCAAGTGCACAGCAAAGAAATTTCAAAACCAGTTATAAAGAAAATTAAATGCTTCAATTGCGGCGAAGACGGACACGGTTCTAGGAATTGTCCCAACGCAAGTAAGGGTCCCAAGTGTTTTAGTTGCAACAAATTTGGACATATTTCATCTACATGCACTAAAGGATCTTTTGATAAAAATAACACTGTTAATGTTAACGTCTGCGAACCTGTGATAAAGGTAACAATCGAAACGAGTACTTTCGTAGCTCTAGTGGACACTGGGAGTTGCGTTAACTTAATGAAGATGACAGTACATCAAGAAGTTGGCAATCAGAGGTTACAGAAAACTCAAAGCAATTTTGTTGGACTTGGTTAAAAAAAAAAACCGTTCCAGAAGGTTTATCTACATATGATATACTGCTGTCAAGTGAGCAATATGCTTGTAATTTCTATATTATGTCAAACACCACCATGTGCTATGACATAATTTTGGGTAAATTCCTTAAAGATTGTGAGTTGGGTATGAATTCAAGGAATATCTCAATCAAAAAGATTGTTAAAGATAATTTATATAATGAAAACCATCAAGATGATTTTACAAGTATCCAAGTTATTGTAGATGAAGTTGAATTAGATGTTCCACCGAAATTTGAAGATATAGTTGTAGATATTTACAAAAATTATATTGCAGAAAAGATTTCAGATTGTCCAATTAAAACCAGATTAATCCTTAACGATGAAACTCCAATTTATCAATTAAGCCTTAATTTTATTTTTTTGAAATAGTCGATATTGAAAATTTTTGGAAGTCAGATTTTTAATAAAATTGCATCAAGAAACATCTCAATAATATTGGCTGCTTTTTCTTGTCTTATTACAATTTGGGCATGATGGCTGAAAATAAACAAAACACACAAATCTATTCTATATTAATAAAAATCATTTTCCGTTTGTTTGTTTGTTTGTTTGATTTTTATACAAATCTAAGCGCCTGAACGGATTTCGCTCAAACTTATTACGTGTATTACTTACGTCGTAGATTAGGTTTTTGCATACTTAGTTCTAACCACGCTCCATTTAACCGCCCACAAATCAATAAAAATTAAGTATTTCAGGCTGTTTCTATTGTTTGAGATAAAAATTTTGTAATTTAGTTTGTATGGTTACTTTCGGCAATTGTAGCAAAACTGGGTTTCCATGCCCACTTTTATCGCCCACAAAGCAATGAAAATGATATATTTTAGACGGTTTTGGTCGTATAAGACTGAAATTTGGTAATTAAGTTTGTATGCTCACCGTCGGCAACTGAACTAAAAATGCACGTGGTGGTACTATAATTACGCCCACTTTTAAGAAATCATTAAGATTCCAAAACTTCTGGGCCGATTGCGCTGAAATTGCGCTTTGGCAGCAGATTGTTTTCGAGCACGAGACGGTTTACGGAAAAAAATGATTGCCACACCATCTTTCACCGCCCATAAATAAAAATATAGTAACTTTGCATAAATAGTGTGGCCTCAGTATGACAATTGGCTTATAAGCATCGATACTTTTCACAAACACCCAAAACTATCACAAACAAATCTTACAATGCGGTTCTATAGCTAAAATTTGTTAATTTAGTTGATAATGTTACTGTTCGTAACTTTACAAAAAATATACATGGCCTAAGTATTGTATAATAAATAACACCACATTTTTAGAGGTTTAGATGTTGGTCACTTGATTAATTTTTGGGCTGCATACTTGTTACTTTACTCTTTAATAGTAAATATATATTCCATACAGACATATTATTACAATATTTCTCTTTAAGTCAAAACTTTCCTTACTCAATCACAAATCCTTTGAGAATAGCTTTATTCAGTGTTATTCAAGCAAATTCTGCATTTCTAAAGGACACATCAGCCTGTCACTCTTCAAGCAACTCACTCGTTATGACAGTTTAAGTAAATCCATAAATTCATCAAGGCCTCCAAGAATAACAATCTTAAACGGATTTAATGCCTTGTCCTGCCAGCCAAGCAGCAAATCAAAGAAAGACACTGGAATTTTCATCATACATCAGACGGTAAATGTCATTCATAGAATTATTATAATATTTTCTGCTTAGCACTTATCTGGGCAACAATACTTCACGCATCCATTGAATATATAGTGGGGGGACAAAAAATTAATATTAATGATGGCAGCCCACACAAGAGTCATACACGCATACACACGCAATTTTGGGTTGAATCGAGACAAAAGTTCTATAAAAATATTATTTCGCATAAATAACAAAAGTCACCATATAATAAATTGAGCAAAAAACCAAAATTGATAACATAAAAAGAAGAATGAAAGAGAAGGTCTAGTTAGGGTTGTGGTAGTGGTGACAGTACCACCGAGTGGTAAAATTGGCTTGTTCTGTTATAATGTTGTTAGGCATAGCAGCACCACACAAAAATATTAATTTATATGTGCATGTATGTGTGCGTTTTTCTCGAGCTCATATAAAGATATCATAACTCAAAAGAACTGCAAGTATAACAAGAAGAAAAAATATGCCTTTACATGTTTTTGTAGATAAAGAAAGAAGCCACGAACTTTGGCCTTATAATTTTTAATAATGTTAACACAAACTATACATCACAGACATAAAGTAAGTAGGAAACAATGATAACCAAAAAAAAGAAGTAACAAAAAAAAAAAAAATAAATTAAATAAAATGAATGTGTAGATAGAAGTAAGACTAATAAAAGCAATTGTGGTAGCTGAAATAAACTATTTAACTACTTCGTTACGCTTTTCTTGTGGCAACATTTTGTCTCAAACTTTCAGCTCCCTACTTTCTACTCTGCCAAAGTAAGCAAATTCCTTTTTGTCAACTCTGTGCGAAAGAAATGTACCTAGGCGTATAAAAAATTGGAAAATATATACAAAATATCTACACTGCAACTACTAAATATAGACTACAATGAACAATGGAAATTTACTGCAATTGTTGCATTTATAAAAGTTCTGATTTTTATTTCCGTCCTTGTCCTTAGACTCCACTTTATCTAAACTTTGATTTTTTGCTGCACTTTTTTTGCTTGAAACGCATGCTTCTTTTATCTAGTAGCTAGTTCCACCGTTACTCTTGCTCTTTGTACATATTTAAGTGATAGAATTTATGCATGTTATAGTATATGTATAGAGCGTAGTTCTCTAGCCTTCCAGGACTACCTCATTGTGCCTTTTTTTTTTTTTTTTTTTGATTCCTTTGTGGTGCAACAGCGCACTCTGTAGCTCGGTCTTTGGGTCACTGTGATATATGGTTTGATACATTTAATGAAGCTCAGCGCATATTCTGCTTGTAGCTTGCTTTAAATATTGTAGTGCATAGTTTGCATTAAACTTTGTTGCTGCAAAATATATATAGATTGATAAAAAAAAATGTATATTATTATGCAGTCTTACGTTTTGAAACTTTTCTATATTTTGCTTTGGCTTTTTGTTTTTTTTTGCCTTTTGTTACGTTGTAACCTTTGAGCGGTAGCAGGACGTTGCAGTTCATCCATTGTACTCAAGTTTTTGACGGAGTCAATTACTATAGAGTGCATTCCGTATCAGGATTTATATAGTTTGAACTAAGCACTTTTGCATATGTAAACAAACTATTTTATATTTTGACAATGCTTAAAAAATGTTAGCATAAAAAAACTTTTTACGCCTTATTCTGTAATTTGCTTGAGTGAAGTCATTTTTGAAATCTTGATAACAATGATTTTTTTTTCAAATAACCTAAACTTGAAAAAAAAGTGCACGTAGATATTACAATTTGTCGACCATACCCTATTACAATTTGCAAATTTTCTGATATTTGTTAAAGATATCGAGCAAAATAAAAAAAGTGGCTTAAGATTCGCCACTTTCCCCCATATGTATAATATAAAGATATATAATTTAAAGAAATACACTGCTTTTCAAAGTTATAGTTGCACAAATTGATATTACAGTTAGTTACAAGTACCAACATCATATAAGACTAGCAACAAAAATTAGTTAAAGGAACGGTTAATTTTAAGAGAGGAAAAGATTAGTTAGAAAAGCGCACTAAATGCTCATTTCAATATAATATGTGCCCCAAACAATTGATAAAAAATTCAGGTGAATCGTATTTTTTCGGAACTTTTAGTCATTTATTGGGTCACCAGAGGTGTTATAATTTCTGTTAAGCGATTATTCATAGAGTCAATATAAGGCTTAAGAAAATCTGGGATTAAAAGCGCCCAGGACGTCAAAATTGCTTATTTATGATCGGTAGTATTTTGGAACTGTCGTTTATTCTCATAAATTTGACGCACAAGCCAACCCCAAATAAATTCCATGGGGTTGCCATCCGGCGAACGTGCTGGCCACGCCAGTCGAGCAACATTGTGTGTCTCGAACCACTGTTTCGTCGACCTGTTTACGTGAACGCTAGCATTGTCCTGTTGAATAATAAGATTTCCGTCAGGATATTGCCGCAAATATGGGAGTAGATTTTCCTGGAGGTCGTCTTGGTACTCAATACTGGTCATTCGGCACAAAGGAAATGCAAGCGAGAGGGTACCATGCGCGCAAAATGCTCCCCATACCATGAGCGAACCGCCACCAAAATTTCGAGTCGAAAAACACGTGGTTCTTTGCGCAAATCCTTCCAGTATGAGTGTGTTCTATCCGGACCGTCAAGATTAAATTTTTTCTCATCAGAAAAAATGATCTAACCAAAAAAAAAGTGATTAAAACCACAATCAGCAACTTAAAACGCGAGATGGTTTTACACATTAATTTCTAACCTTATTCCAGTCCTGTGTGATGTGATTTCGGGGAAATGTCACTCGTAACGCTTTGTTTTGAGAAGTAAGATTTGGACCTTTCTGCATTTCTTGACGAACAATATTTGGATTTCTTCTTTCTGCCCTCCATGTGGTTGAAATGGAGGTTGCAGTGCACATGCTCGTTGTGCCATTGACAGGGAAGTTGTGGAGTTCAACAGAATTCGGCAAATCCGCATGGTTTCTCGCTGGGAAATAATTTTTTTTCATCCAGGATAGGTTCTGCTTCCATACTCTTCAGGATTAGCCAAATAACGTAGCACAACGGTTCAGATCGTCCGATTTTACGAGCAATATGTTTTTTCGTCCAACCATGTTCATAATAGACTTCAATCATACCTTTTTTACGATCATTTAAAATGTGGCCACGTGGCATTGTAACGCTTTGACAATAAGAATTTAAAAAATAGCGGAAAAGCAGACTTAAACTTAAGAACAACTTACTTAATCAAACGCAATTATAACACTGAAATGAGCATTTAGTGGGATATTCAAACTAATATTTTTGTCTTTTAAAATTTAACGTTTCTTTAATAAATTTTTGTTGCCAGTTTTTAATGATGTTCACACTTGTAACTAATTGTAATATCAATTTTTGCTCTCTCACTTTAGTTCTCTTGAAACACTTAACGACAGTGGGGCAACTATAACTTTGAAAAGCGGTGTATAAAAAGTTGAAATTGCCGTCATAAAATCTAATAATATTGTAGAATCTACTAATCTTTTCACCAAATTTTTTCAAAAAGTATATGAAAAGCATACAGCTTCATTGAGTCACAATCACCGAGATTTTGAGCTTCCTAACATCGGTTTGTTGGATTCTATATATGCATCCGATGACGATTTAATGTTAGCAGTTTATGTTATCATCTTAAACCAAGCTATAAATTTGAATATGGTGATTTCCCGCCTAAATTTTTCAAACTCTGTGCCATAAGTATTGCTTTTCCCTTAGCATTTCTTTTCAATCTTTGTATAAAAAATGAAATTTTTATAGACTTACGGAAAATATGCTGAATCATTCCAATTTTTAAGTCTGGGAATCGTTGTGATGTAAATAACTATAGGGCAATTGTGAAGCAATTTGCAGTTGACATGTTATTTAATCATATATTAAAAATAAAATTATTTGAGCATGTAAAGAGAGGCATCTCTGAATATCAACATGGATTTTTTACTGGGAGGTTTACATGTTCAAATTTATTGCTTACTAGCTTAAACCCGCCGCACAGTGATGCGAAAGGGCATGCTAGACGGAAAAAAGTCGAAATCTTATTTCTGAATTTTGAATATATAGAACTCTGAAGAACTGTCCACTGATATCAGGAAAAAAATTTTACTTACCTCCGCTTTCTACAAAAAATATTAAAATTGTTGAATGTTGACCCAAAAAGTGATATTTTTGAAATTTTAGTTCATGAGTTTTGTAGTTAAATTTAATTATATGTTTAATATATTTATGAACATTCAAAAATATTGAAAATTGGCAGTCGTCATAAATAAGATATGATCTTTTGAAATAAAATAAATTTAATAACGTATCTTATAAAATGTAGGCGCTATAAAACAGTATTTAAGGATAAATATGCATAAAAACGGAAAATTTGGTAAAATATTTTGGAAAATAAAAAAAAGGACTGCCTCAGAATTGCAAAATTTTTTTTTTTATTTAATAATTATTATGTCTTCTTTAAGCCCTGGGAGTGCCAAGGTGCGCAACTTTTTTTTGAATTTTTTGTTCGAATGTATATGATGGTCTTAAAAATGGCTGTAAAAACCGTGCTCTGACCGTTTTGTATGAAAAAAGTCGAATTTGCAAAAATTTCGAATCACATCACAAAATATTTATACATAAAAAAAAAAAATTCAATACATACAAAATAAAAAAAAAAAAATTTCTTAAACGAAGGTTTTTTCTTAGTTAAAACAGAAAATTTGGTAAAACCTTTTTGAAAATAAAAAAAAAGGACTGCCTCAGATTTCCAAAATTTTTTTTTTGTTTAATCAATATTATATGTACTTTCAGCTATAAGAGTGCCGAGGTGCGCAAATGTATGGTTGTCTTGTTATTTAACCTGTTTGATGGACCTAAAAATGCTATTTATTTTAATTGAAAAACCAGGTTCTGACCGTTTTTTTCAAATAACGGCTGTAATCGTGACGACAGATTGGCAGGCAGTCATTGCTAAATCTACTTAGGAGGTGATGCTGATCAAAAATATATATACTTTTCTACACCTGCCACTCGTATTTTTTGGCATTTCAGACAGAAAAAAATATATTTCCCTTACAAAGTACACGTTTCGGTATTAAAATATGTATACATGAAATAAATAAAAATATATAATATATATCAATATAAAAATATATATATTACGAAAAGAAAACACTGCTCAAACTTAATGACAATGAATTAAAAAATATTAAAAAAATATGTCTTGCTAATATTATATGGGAGTAACATGCAATTTCTTTACATTATATTCTTTGCATTATGTTCTTCTTGTTTTTATTTAAATGTATTTTTCTTACTCGCTGATTTTTTATGCAATTCTTCAATTCAAAAAATGGGTAAAATCGAGAAAGTAAACGTGCTGGTATAAAAATATATATATTAAGAAAACTATACACTCTGCTCAAACTGACATGAAAATCAATTAAAAATTATTAAAAAAATATATTTTGCAATAATTACATGAGGGAGCAACATGCAATATCTTTAAATTATATTCTTTGCTGTGGGCTCTTATTGTTTTTTTTTTAAATGCATTTTTCTAACTCGCTCATTTTATGTACAGTTATTTGCTTTGTGAGAAAAAAATAACAAAAACGAAAAAGCAAAAAGTAAACAAAACAAGCAAGTGAAAACGAAGTCAAAGTTGATAAAAGTATTAACAAAAATAGTTAAATAATTAAAAGTTACTGAAGTGATTTGAAGATTAAGAAAATTAAAAATGACAGATTTTACTGGAGGTTTACTTAATAAAACATTCATTGCTTTAAAAAAGTGGCTTTAAAAATATTTTTCGTAGGAATAGTTATTTCAATATCCCGTGTGGAGTTTTTTGAGTTATGGTGCGATCAACAAAGTGATGACTTTTACGATACGGTCATAAATTTTGTTTCTTCAAATTAAATTTTGTCTGATGAAATTGTTAATGAGATGAAGGTGAACATTCGTTTTTATGCAAATAAAATTCAACAAAAGTGGAAGTCAGCTGGTCGCCGTAAGGATAGGTATAAATGCAGCTATTGTGCTTACTACACTATGCGGCAAATTTTTAAGTTTCAAAATTTTGAAGTTCTACTACACAGCAAGACTGTTTTGAAATTTGTCATATAGTGTAAAGATAATATTTTTGTCTTCCTGTAAGAATAAATTGAAAATACTTTTCAGATTTTTGATGAAGAACTCAGATTGGTTACAAATGGAAGATATTGTATTAGTTCAACAGAAAAGTGATCAAGCCTCTGGTCAAAACGTCTTAGAAGAGCTCCCTACTACGTCTAAAAGCTCGCTCGGTAGGCCATCAAAACTTTTTGCAGATTGCGGAGAACGTTCAAAGCAAAATAAAGTACGTGATTTGTTGAAATCAAGAACTGTGAATGAGCTCTCATATGCTGCTCAAATGTCTAAACGGGCAAGTGGACTCCGTACTGTTGCAGATATTATAAAATCTGTTTGTGAATCTCCCGAAGAGGCGAAAAAAATTAAAAAATGAAAATATAGTACAGAAGCACAACACACTTACACCAATGTGGAGGCGCTAGCCATTTACATTGACAGTAGGTTAACTTCCTATACCTACAACAATCTTCGAAAAAGAGCATTACGAGCGGGCCATAATTTATATCCTTCTCTTTATAAACTTGCAAAAGCAAAGAAAGACTGTTTTCCTTCAGAAAATTCAATCACTGTGACTGAAAGTAGTGCTTCCATAAATATGCAAGACATTGTCAATCACACTACGGAAAGGCTGTTAAATGTGATACAGTCGGTTATTGCTGGCAATATTGAAAATTTTAGTACATTGACTTTAATTTGTAAATGGGGTGGTGATGGTAGTTGTGGTCATAGTACTTATAAGCAAAGGTTTAACGAAGAGGATAGCACTGATGAGTATTTATTTGTAATGTCATTTGTTCCTATACAGTTGCGGCTAACTGAAAATTCAAATGAAGTGGTATGGCAAAATAAACATCCATCGTCCACTCGGCTTTGTAGACCAATCAAATTTGTATTCGCTAAAGAAACCGAAAAAATAATAAAAGAAGAATTTGGATATATTCGTCATCAAATTGAAAGTTTGAAAGATGCTGACTTTAACATATCATCCAAATCATTAAAAATTAAATTCAAATTTGTTTGCACCATGATCGACGGTAAGATAGCCAATCATCTTTCGTCTCACAAGTCAACACAGTCGTGTTATATATGTGGTGCCAAGCCAACTGAAATGAATGAAATCCAAAACCTCAAAGAACCTCGACCAGAATTGTATTCTTATGGCTTATCATCTCTACATGCTTGGATCAAAACGCTTGACTGTATCTTACATATAGGGTACAGGCTAGATGTAAAAAAATGGGCAATCCGCGATATCAATGATAAGTTATCTGTCGAGAATAGAAAAAAGCAAATTCAACTTCGTTTTAAAAAAGAACTTGGTCTAGTTATAGATAAGCCCAAGCCAGGCTATGGCTCTTCAAACGATGGGAACACTACTCGACGATTTTTTAAAAGCCATGAAAAAAGCTCTTCTATAACTGGAGTAGACGAGAAGCTTATAAAAAGATTTTATATAATTTTAAGCTGTATCTCCTCTGGTTATAATATAGATATTTCTTCATTTGAAATTTATATTAATGAGACTAAGGCATTATATATTCAACTTTATAGCTGGTATTTTATGCCGGTAACAGTTCATAAAATTCTCTGCCATGCTAAAGATATAGTGCAACAATGCATCGTTGGAATAGGGCAATTATCTGAAGAGGCACAAGAGGCTAGTAACACAGACTGTAGACGTTTCGTTTGACAAACACACGTAAAAGCTCAAGAGTCAATACAAATACGGATTTATTGAATATGCTTCTCATCAGTTCTGATCCTTTGGTTGATTCCTACCGAGAAAAGCCTCTAACTAATGTTAGAAAATTGCATACGACAATCTCGTTTTCCTCTTGTTAATGATGATTCAACTAGTGATGAATGGTCCGATCCTGAGGGCGATTCTTGGTCGTCGAATTAAAGATGAACATCCAATTCTTAATAATGTTAATATAAGAAAAAATAAATAAATTCTTCAATTTAGAAAGTAAATTTCGCAAATCACATACTAGACGTCTATTCGTAAATTTGTAATCGTACTTTTTCTTATTTTTTAGATATAGCGCTAAATATGTTTAAATTGTATGGCAGCTATGGAAATGTATGGAAATTTTTTTTTACTTTTTTGAAGTTATACATTAGACGTCTATGGCTAATTTTGTTATCATAGCTTATCTCATTCCTAAGATATAGTGCAAAATGTGTTTAAGTTTTATGGCAGCTGCCACGCCCACTTGTCCAATCGCGTTGAAATTTTTTTAACTTTTTTCAAATCTTATATTAGACGTCAATGGCTAATTTTGTTATCATAGCTTATCTCATTCCTAAGATATAGTGCAAAATGTGCTTAAGTTGTATGGCAGCTGCCACGCCCACTTGTCCAATCGCGGTGAAATTTTTTTAACTTTTTTCAAATCTTATATTAGACGTCAATGGCTAATTTTGTTATCATAGCTTATCTCATTCCTAAGATATGGCGCAAAATGTGTTTAAGTTGTATGGCAGCTGCCACGCCCACTTGTCCAAAATTTCTGAAATACTTTTTTTTGTATTTTCTTGTACCATAAACATCGAAAACTACCAAAAAATAATATTTTCCATCTAACTTGTACCAATCGCATCACTGTGCGCCGCTTCGCCGGGTTTTCAAAAAGTTTTCATTCAAAAATTGATAGTGGGTAGGCTTGATTTTTCGCTACCAAAACGATTTTTTATTGTTTAAGTAATACTACAAATTATTAACCTTAAGATTGTTATATCATCTGATAGGAAATCGAAAAGCTAAATTTTGGATTTAATTTTTTTTACAACAAAAACAACTTTTATCCAATTTTTTGGCTTAAACTAAAAATTTTTGAACATTTTTTAAAAAAATTTTTAAAAATATTAATACTTTGGTTTAGTAAAAAGGATATTTTAACAAACAACATTTTTCAAAAAAATTTATTGAAATCCATTGCAAACTGACTGAAATATTTGCCTTCAAAGCTAAAAGTGTGAATTTCAAGTCGTTTTTCTCTCATTCTCAGCTTATAATTAATACTAAAAAGATCTGGTACTAAAATTTTTCACAGTTTTCAAACTACATACATGATTTTTTTATCAAATTGAAGGAAATTTAAAAGCGTTTATTGATTTTGTTCTCGTTTAACCGAAGTGCAATTTAATCCATTAGGGCCGAAAGAAAACCATAAAAAACAGACATTTTTAGACTTGAAGCAACATTTTGGTGAAAACTATGTATGCCATTGAGCAGAAATAAGTTATTATTGCATTCTAATTTTACTTTTTTTAAAAAACTGGCACTAAAACTTTTGAAATATTATGCAGTATTTAATGAAAATTCGAGACGCATATGTTTCCATATAGTAACATTGGTTGTTAATGGGTTAAAATAAAGTATCCTATTGCACTCTCTGCTGACCTATAAATATGTGTACAAAATT
The DNA here is from genome assembly GCA_914767935.1 of Coremacera marginata. Classification (NCBI taxonomy): domain Eukaryota; kingdom Metazoa; phylum Arthropoda; class Insecta; order Diptera; family Sciomyzidae; genus Coremacera; species Coremacera marginata. The sequence goes on along the minus strand of OU612047.1, from coordinate 157,334,289 downwards.
TTATAAAAATCTGAGTTGTCGTTTAAACGTGATGAGTGAACATAAAAAGTGGCTACAGATTTATTAATAGTATAGATAAAATTATTTGAGCATGTAAAGAGAGTCATCTCTGAATATCAACATGGATTTTTTACTGGGAGGTTTACATGTTCAAATTTATTGCTTATATCGAAAAATATTATTGATACAATGGAAAATGATGCACAGTTGGATGTTATTTACACCGATTTTTCTAAAGCTTTCGATAAAGTTGATCACTTGATTTTATTAAATAAATTAAAAAAGTTCGATTTGTCGGATAATTTAACAGCGTTTTTTGGAAGTTTTTTTATGTGAACGAAAGCTTTATGTCAACTGCTTTGGTTCAACTTTTTCCATAAGGAAGTCATTGTGGGCCACTTCTATTTTAATTTTTATTATAAATGATTTACCAAAATGATTAAGATTTTCCAGTTCTCTAATGTATGCTGATGATGTCAAACTCTTTCATCGCATATTGAATACATCTCGATATTTACATACAGATACAGATATTTATAATACAGAGGGGTATTTTGAAAATCTAGGTGGCCACAACTATTTTAAAATGCTAATGGAACGCTAAGGTATTCAAATAGTTATTTTGGCCATAAAACGTCTATTTGAATACTTACTAGACTTTATTTACCATTAAAAATCGAAATCTTTACTCAAAATCAAATATTGTAATAAACCTTTTTTAAAAATATTTTTATTATACAAAATAACCATTAAATTTTTGTATATGAGGAACTGCAGCATTCCGATTCAGAAAACGATTCTTTAGCCTCTTTTGGCAATTCACCACCATGCAATATTTTGGAGTAAGGTTCTGCTGGAAGCAGCATGCTTAGAGTTTCTTTTAAAACTGTTTGCTTATATTTTTTGGTATTGGTCTCATTCCAGTTATCAGAGGATCGGAAGTTAACAGTAATCTGTTAAGTACATTTGTAGTGCATGATACTTTTGAAAATTTTTACATTTTTATTTTTATTAAAAAAGGTTTTAGTGGCCGAACTTGCCGATTCACTACCCTTGGAAAGCAAAATGTGCCTTCAAGGAATTTCCCTTTTCTTATTAAAAGTATTTCAACTTTTCTGCCTTCATCAGTGCAACTACGCTTGATATCAGACTTGGAATGAGAAAACTTTTGCTTTATTTTTTTCAAATGTTCGGCACTGAAATCATCCAATCTCAACAGTTACTCCTCTGAGGATTGTTTTTTTGAATTGTTGTTTTTACAAATTTTGCTCTTAATCATACACGCGCAATATCAAAATGAAGGTATTATAGTAAACTTACCTGCTGCTTGAGAATCCATAGCTAAATATTTCAACGGAGCCCACTGTTAAAGAAAACGCAACTTTCCGCACTCGAAAAATACTATTTCCGAAGGCAAATTTAGTGAGATTTCCGTTAAGCCTAAAATCAATGCCGGGGAGCCTCGGGAAATTGAACTTTTCGTATTTTAACTCGTGAAAAATAAACAGTTTTTTTTTTTTAAATAAACTTTTCAAAGACGCGACTATTTTGTGTTTGTCAAAATTATGCAATAAAAAATTAGTGAATAGTTGACACACATATACCTGCTTAATCGCAATTTATAGAATGCTTTTTAACAGTACCTATATAAGATTGATAGTGCAGCAAGTGTTTATATTGATAAGTTCTTACAAAACAAAATTTTTTTTCCTACAAGAAGTATCAAGAAAAGACTGAGAAAGAGACTGACCTTATTGTTAGTTAAGATGAAAATCAGTGGTTGTCAAAGGTTCAATCGTTGTCTTCTTTAGATTTTATATCAGTGGTGCCCAAACGAATTTTTACTGAGAGCTACTTTGAAACTATGACCATGCTTCGCGGTCGCCGACCCTTATAAAAATATTTTTTTTTATTAAACACACTCAAATCTGAACAAGTTTCTAAATGTGACATTACTTACGTCACAAAAGCTTTTTTGTTTGCTTGTTGAGTCTAAAGGAAGCTTTAAAATTTGACACTTCTAATGTAGATAAACTAATTTTTTCAAATATTTAGATTTTGAAGCAAAATAAACGGTCATAAAATATGAAAAGCAAGATGTTCTGGTCGCTTCCATATCAGTACACAATTGTGCAAGTATCTGTAGAATTTATTGATGTTGTCGCTGTCAATCTGAAACTAGTTCAGGCAGTGTGAACGACAGTGCAAAATGAAAAGCTCTTTTTTGTTTAACATGTTAAGCTAAGTCGATTTGAATATTTTATAAGCGTGTTTGCACAGAACGCTGATTCTAAGTATTATTCTGTGCATCAGTTTATTTGCTAAGCTAAGTCGATTTGAACATTTTATAAGCATGTTTGCACAAATTGCCGATTCTAAGTATTATTCTGTGCATCATTTTGCTTGCGGATGTCTAAAAAATACGGTCACGAGCTAACAGGTGCGCGCGAACTACCGGTTGGACACCACTGCTTTATATATTGTGCAAAAAGTTGGAATGAAATAAAACATAGTTTTGAACTACTAAAACTTAAAATTACACTTTAGCTCTCAATGCTTCTTTTCATTTCCTCTTAACTTTTCGCACAGTTTTCATAATTTCATAAAAAAAGACAACTCCCACATGATTTTCAAAAATTTTAAAATTCACAGAAATAAAAATAAAGAAATAATAATTGAATTGTTAAAATTGAATTATTCACTCCGTCACTTCACTTTCTGGCCACACAACAGTGACCGACAAAATACAAGTTTGCTGTAGGTCAGCACATCTCCACACACAGACAGCACTTAAGGACCAACAAATGTAGAAAAAAAATTATATTAAATTGTCAAAAAATAAAATCATTATAAAAGAAAGAAATATTTTCACAATAATAAAAACCAGAAATTACAAAACAAAATCAATAATTTAACAATCAAAACGCAGTGTAAAAATTTCAAAAAAAACTACAAAATAGAAAGATAAAAATTTAACAGAAAAAAAATAAAAAATCAACAACAATAACTGCCAGAAAAACTGAGCTCACAGGACAATAGAACATTTTGCAACTTTACCTACATGTCAACTTCCTGCTTCCTCCTGTCGATACCGGATGAACAGAGTTGCTGACATTGACCACCAAGCAGCATATGCACGCTAAAGAAACTTAGTACTGGGTAGACAGACAAAAAAAAAAAAAAAAACGAACGACAGTCAGACAGACGCTGTGTCAGCCAGACTGACAGTTATGACAACAACGGGTATACTTAACTGTAGTAGTTCAAGCAAGAATATAATCCTGTACATCCGCAAGAGTTGCGCTGACTCTAGCTGGATCTACTATAGCTATAATCTTTGTTCTTTTTGTTTACTTTATTTTTAATACTATAAGCATCTTTTGGGCCATTTTGAAGAAAACCTATTGATTCTGTATTTTTGGATTTTGAGGAAACCTGGAGGTGCTTTATACAGCAATTTTTTTTTTTTGCTCTTCCTCCTATTTTGCTTTGAGCCATATTTCTTTAAAATTTATACAAAGCAAATAAGGACATTTTGCAGTACCCATTTGGTATGAAAGTCAGTATTTTTATTTTGTGAGGCACAAGCATACCATAACAAATACACAAACACACACCAACATGTTCTATGTGTGTGTGTATAGCATAACATTTTCTGGACAATTGAGTGCGCACAAGTATGTTTGTCTTGGCATCTGTTATTGTGTTGCGGACATTATGTAAATAAATTGAAATATAATCAACTTAACAATAAAATCCGATTTATGTTTGCATAGGTCAAGAGCAAGCGGAGCATATTGAGCATGACCTGCAGGACTTTAGGTGCCCGAGTTTGTGTAGCTTGTTCCTGCTACGCAGCTCGTTCCTTTGAGTTCTGTTTCCCATTTATGGTAACATAAAAGCAGATTTTTCAGGAACTAGATAATAGCTGTCATTTTTGCCATTGTACCTCTTTGTGTGATTGTATGAATGTGTGTGTGTGTGTGTGTGTGTAGAATTATTTATGTCGTAATATGCAAAATTTAATCTCCAAAAACGACATACTTTAGTATAGTAAATATTTGCTTTGAAACATTGATGCATTCATAAATGGTTTTCTTATAACGAATAGCTAGATTTTTTTCATTTCACACATCACAGACATGTGAAAGCTGGCATTAAGCGACAACATAAACAACAATTTAGACAATCAATGTATAATATGAAAAGAAGTCGGTTAAAAGGAATGTATATTTCGTAAGCTTTATAAAATATTAAAAGTACGTGTACAGTGTGACAGAGTATTTAAGAAGTCACTTTAGTTGAAGTTTTTGAGAACATCAAAATCTAACAATTTTCTAAAAAAAAAAACCGATGGGAAAAATTACATAAACCCGCATTGCTTTTTATTTCAGAAAGAGACAAATTGAATTTCGAAGCAGTCAAATGAGAATTATAACAGACAAGTTAATTAAGGAAACAGTCGGATATTATATCAGCTGACTGTTGGATCTTATGACTTAAAAGTGATGATAGGAAAAACTGTGATCAAAACAGAGAAAATCTAAATCTAGTAATAGGCCCAAATAAAAGGTGATCATTAATTCATTAAAAAGGTCATTTAGAGATACTTTTTCAAATATTTCAAAAGCAAAATTTAATTTTAACCATCTTAACATTTATTTATTAAAGATTATTTCAAATGTAAGCTGTAATTGCGGCCAACACAGTTCATTCTGAAGTTTCAGCTTTCGATGACAAAATCAAGCATTTGCAGTGATATTTGGCAAATGACGCGAGTACACCGAGAAAAAGCTTATGTTAAATTAACAAAAAATCAGCATCCCTTGTTCTTCATTAAAACGTCTAAGTTTTACATGTTAACTGACCAGTTTTTTTTTGGGCGATAAATGAACTAAATATTTGTTAATTAATACATTATTTAAAAAAAAAAAATTAATTTTCAAGTGTGAACAGTGATATTGACACGACACTTTTCTTTTACCGACACCATTTTTTTTAGAAATTTATGGCTTCTTGGCTTATGGCAACTGCATGCATTTATAACAAAAATATTTAATATCAGATATAAAAACCATTCCTTCGCCCGCCGCACAGTACTTCGTCTCCATACAAATGATGGGCAAAAATAGAATAGTGGTCCGATTGTAATGAAACTTGGTTTAAATGAGTACGGTAATTTCAAAAATGAAGTCAGTTTTATTGTGAATCTCATAGTTTTTTCAAAAATGAACTTTTTTGAACGGTTTAACAGGAGTTTGGGGTGCATATGATTGGTATGAAAAAATTTTGCATATGGGCTAAAAAATCCGGCAAATTTTGCATAAATCTTTAATTCAAAATATGCCTGAGGTCAAATCATATATCAGAAATGCAAAAAATGGAGAAAGTTAAAAATTATGAAGCTGCAAATACTGACCAAATATTAGCCAATTTTTTCTTTATTTTTTTTTTTATTTTCAGACTGAAATTTCCAGAGAATTTATAAAATTATTTTCTTTGTACGAGTATTCCATTTATTTATTCACTAATTAAAATAAATTGATCACAAACATTTTTTCATTTTAATTTTCGCTTTCGGAGCTTTCTTCGGAAGAACACTCGGAAGGATTTACTATTGACGAATACAAGTCCTCATTGGCTTCAACTTAAGTTCCTGATTTCAAAACATAATAATCGATTAAGTTGTCGTCGGATTTTTTTTTTTTTGCTTGTAATATTTCTTTTACTGACAATTAAAGGATCCAACGACAGAAGAAGGTGCCGTTAAAGGTCTTTGCTCGTGTATTCTCGTCACGTTTTTCTAGTGAGCTCTAAACGATTTTTGCGAACGCTTTTATGGGTTGATTCTAGTGCTTCCTCCGATAAACTTCCTACAATAAAGTTAAATTTACACAATGAGATGTATGAGTGATTTCAATATTAAATTTACCAATTGGCAAGTCAAAAAACTCGATAACGTCGCATCCGTGGATCAGTACTTTATGTACCAAGCTAGTACCAGCTAAAATTACGCAATCGTAATCATAATATATAAGTCAATACTTACTTAATTGGCACAAATGCAATAATAAACATGAATTCATCGGATAAGTCACTTTAAGAAAATCTTTGTTTATATTGGCTGTGGCCCGAACTAACGTCCATTCCCCATTTGCAAATAAGAGAAAAGTTTCTACCAAACTCCAAACTTGAACAGAGACTAAATATGCTCTTCACTGTGACTGAAACAAACTTCTGCTGATATCTCTGTTGCAGTAATATCAGGAATTAGTTCCTTTTTTAAACCTCGCAAGGTATGCAGGCTGGGGAAGCAATCGTGATGTAAGTTGTTCAAAACTTTCCGCAGTACTTTATATTTTGCTTTCGACAAATTTAAATCTAGGTATAAGGCAAGAGCTTTACTTGGCTCCAAGGTATTTTTGCATTCATCAGCAGCACTCTGAGATTTTATGTTCTCAAAAGCGAAGGTTATCTCATCAGCATCGCGTTCATTTAATAATTTCTTCACTCTACGCATTTTTGTTCTTCTTAAAGCTTCCGAAAAATTAACTTCAGTTCTGCCGCTTTTCCCTGTGCTCGTGCTAGGCTGCTATAAATGAGAATAGCAAGAGATATTTGCATTGCATAATACTAATTTGATTCTCTTACATTATCAATAACTTCCTCTTCCATAGAAACATTGCCCACTGTAGCCAAGAAGAGTGCAAAGCTTCCAGTCTTTCTTTTTTATAAGAAGAATCTGTCCAATTTGCGATAATTTGGCTATGAAATTTGTAAACCTTAGACCGCAGCAACTTTGAATCGAATTATCGGTTTCCGATTTTTGACTCAATAAAAGAATATATTTCAGATATATATTTCAGATATTCTTTTATTAGTTTCTGTGGAAATCCACAGGCCAACTAATTCACTATTTAAAATTTAAAAATACATTATTTTCACTTTAATTATAACCACTTTATTCGCGCTTGTTAACCGAAGTTAGGTTACACTTGTAAGTTTTGTTTTTGTAAAATCAAACGGTAAGTTAAAAGAGTAAAAAGAGTACAGATGGCCTCACTGACTATTAAATGCCCTACACGTGGGAGTCTAAGATTTTATAGGTAATTTTTTATGGCGAAATGTATGCAAATTGGGTGGTTCATAACAATATAAATAAAAAGAAATAAATGCAAGCAAATAAAAAAAAAAATGTACAATAACAATACTATTTATTTCGATTTGCGTGCACTACTAAAAATGCAATATTAGGAAAAAAAACTGCGTTTTGGACGCTTAGAAAAAATTTAATATTTTCGAGAATCGGAAAAAGTCGGAAGAGTTTTTGGTTTTTCCGGAAAAACTAAGGTTTATTGTTACAGAAACAGCAATAATATTTCACGGACTTTCTGGAACTAATTTTCCCCGGACTCTAGAAATTGCCCAATTTTCATATTTTTCCGAAATGAAATTCATCATGTTTGCCATCTCCTAAAACTTTTACAATTTCATAAATCAAAAAACTCTAAAAATTCATTTAACTGAGTTATTTCTTAATTTAAAAAGTTCTTCATTTCATAGCTGGAACCAAAAGTGTAATTTTGCCAAATTATCTTAAAAACGAGCGCTAAATTCATGTTTAATTATTTCAACATCATATTTGTCAACTTTGAAAAGCTGTACCAACAAAAAAATAGATATATATGTACTAAAGAAGTTGCAGTTCCTTCTTATTTGGACTTTTACCTTTAAAATGAGACCTTTTACATTGTTGAATTCGGCGTTACCAACTTTTTTGATTTTTGCCCACTGACGGAGCATTGTGCGCCGTGAGGATTGAACATACAACCACCGATTAAGAGTTCACTACACTAACCATCGACCCAAACTCCTTCGTTACGCAGAGTCATTAGGGGCTTTCAAACGACCAACGTGCCATGCTAGACCGACATGTTAGATCGTTTGAAACCCCCTATTCGAGGCTTCCGCATGGTACAATATATTGAACCAACATGGCATATTGGACGACATGTAGTACCATGCGTAAGCTAAAAACGACAGTCGGTCCAACATGTTGAATGAAAATCAAAAATTTTTGATATTTCTGGCGATCGTCCAACATGTTGGGCCATGCGAAAGCTGCATTTTTTTCATTGTCTTTTGGTCGTTGCACAGTGAACATCGGCACCGTTTATTCCAAACACTGAATTTTGCATAGAGTTCATTAAATTTTGTAAAAGATTTCCTGAATTATGGAAAGATAATATTGAAGCATATGAAAATAAAGTAAAACTAGTAAGGAATGGAGCTTCGGCAGGGTACCTAAGCTAAAATATGTACCTCCCCGCTGCCGTAATGAAGTATATTCAAAGTCTTTCGACGTCTTTAAAATTTTTATGTATAATCTGCAAAAATATTTGTGTCATACGCTTAATTTAATTTTACCCTTAGCTGCCACAGAGTAATTTGTAAACAAAGTAAAATGACACACACACTTTTTTAGTATAAAGACTCCACATTTTACGAGTAGGCGGAACTTGGGTACATAAAGACGCGATGTCATTCAGTTTTGTATATATACGAAAGTTTTTCAATTTTGATGAAAAACTTTGTATTGAAGGTAGGCGTGGTTTTCATCCGATTTTGCCAAATATCAAAGAGTGGCTTATGTTAAATATCAAAGTTTGTATGCAAAATTTCAAAACACTTCTGTAATTTTTGCAGATTTTTAAGCGATTTGACGGTTTCAATAAAGCCACTTTGTATGGGAGGTAGGCGTGGTTTTTATCCGATTTTTCCAAATTTCATTGTCAGGATTTATATTGAAGACCGAAGCTTATATGCAAAAATTCAAGGCATTTCATTATTTTTGTGGATTTTGAAGAGATTTAACTCGTAAAATAAAGTCACTTTGTACGGGAGGTAGGCGTGGTTTTCATCCGATATTTTAAATATTCATAGTGAGGATTTATATTGAATATCAAAGCATACGTGACAAATTTCAAGGCATTTCTTTAAAATAAAGGGTAAAATAAAGTCACTTTGTGTGGGAGGTAGGCGTGGTTTTCATCTGATTTGACTCATTCTCGAACTTGCTTTTCTTTTTTTAAATAAAAGCTTATATTTTGAATTTCATTGCGATAGCTTTAAAATTACGGCTGTAATCGTGTCGGAAAACGGACAGACGGACAGACAGACGGACAGACAGACGGACAGATGGGAATCGATTCAGGAGGTGATGCTGATCAAATATATATATTCTTTTCTATACCTGCCACGCCTCCTTATTGGCGTTACAAACGGAATGACGAAGTTAATATACCCCTTACGCAGTACGCGTTGGGGTATAAATATTGGTCAGTTATAAGAGCAGCCAAAAATATGTTTCATTCCGCCGATGTGCTCTGCTTCAGAGCTTGCAAATAATGATGTCGTCCCACGTGTTGGTTCGTTCGAAAGCTCAATCAAATTGTCTCTTTAGTTTTCCATACAACTTATGGTACAACATGTCGTCCGAGATAACGGGCTTTAGTTTCAGGCAGCAAATAATACGTTATCACCCCGAAATAACTTATATATATTCACAGTTTGATTTTTAATGCTTATCATATTGATAAAATCAACACATAAAATATAGAAAACTAAATTCAACACTTAAGCCTTATTAAACTAACACTACTTAACTAGCCCCTATACTACTTTTCCCCCTACTCTTCCCTCTCTACAGAAAATCCTGCTGACGTCCATGACACGTACGCAATTTTGTTAAGAAATTTTCTAGACTAAAGTAGAACAATAAATATTTCTGTAATTAAAAATAACAAATATTGTCTATTAGCTTTCAATAACTAAGTAAATCATTGCTTAAAACAATTGAAATTAATATCGATTGAAATTTAAGAATCGTTATATGTCTTATAGCATTCTAGGTTCTAATTTACGGATCGCCATTGGTAGTGGTATTGGTAAGCACTGCTAGTTTTTGTGTCGCGATACCGCTATTAAATTTTAAACAATTTTTTAATTACAAATATATGATTTTGAAGCTTACGACATACCATAGTTATAATATCCGAGAATAAGTATGTGAGCATGATTAAAATCAGCATCAGTTGAACAATCAGTATCATGATAAGTAGCGTCGAAATCAGTTTATTAAATAGTGCACGTATTGGTATCGGCATTAGTGTAAAAAAAAAGAAAAAGCCGAACAATTTTTATGAAAACTAAGACATGGAATTTGATTTGATTTGATAAAAGCAATAATTTTCTTTGTTACTTAAAATATAAAAGGCAAATTTTCCTAAATTTTTACTTCAAATAAGCAATATTTTCGAATATCTTCGAAAGTTTTGTATTTGCTCTAATACAAAATATCTAAATGTATCTAAATTATTAATTATTAATTTTCTCTAAATAAGTCAGACCCCTACTTGACCTAGTCAGATATCATCTCTAACGATTACAAGCATTTACCTTAGCACACATATTATGTCATGTAATCAATATCCTTGAAAGTTTTTCGTAGTCAGCATAAAAAACACATCGTTTTTTACCCACAACAACAACAACAAATGCAACAAAAATCAATCAGCTCATACAAATACGAGCCTACCCTATAGAGTAGGTTAATTTTAAATAATTCCGCCCCTACCCTCTGTGGCAAGCTTTCACTGATGTTGCTACGAAGACTGGTAAGCTAACCTCAACAAATCTAAGCTAACCTGAGCCAGCTGGTTGTAGTGGTTTTTTGTTTGTGTGTGTTTTTTTTTTGACAGGCCCTAAACTGTGTAGTTTTCTGTTTTGACCAAAAACCTGATAGTTTTGCAGTTTGCGTTGCTTGATGGTTTGTTGTTGTTTTTTTTTTTTGTGGCAATTTATTGCGCAAATGTCCTTGAATGCAAAACCGATGTTTGGTTTAAGGTTAACACTCTAGTAGCTCATAAATATTCTATTATGTTCTGTCTGAATTATGTTCGAATTAGAGCTGGTTTTATTGAAGCATAGCTGGTTTTTTTGTCATGTTTTCAAATTGGTGTTGTTGTTTGATGTTTGTTGTAGCGTTAATTGAGGAGCTTGTTTGAAGATTATTAAAGGATATATTTCTGTTAGTTGTTTAGTTTGGTGGTGTAAAATTTTAAGAGAGATATTTTTTTTTCTAATTTAAAATTTGAAATAGATAATCTAGTTGGTACGGAATTTTAACAAAAACTTTTTATTTCTCTTTGTGCCCCAATTTTTAAATACGGAAGCTCTATATGCCGTAGCTTGGCAATAAAAAGCTTTTCAAAACTTTTTTTTCATAAATCCTGCACATAAAACTTTTTCAACTTTTAACTGTTTCATGAATTTACTAAAAATTATTATATATCATCAACTTTTCTAACGTGTGCCATTAAAATTTTCCAACAATTTCCTAGAATTTTATGATTATGCACTCTAGTAGCTGCTTAATTATAGCTGCTGTTTAACTTAATCACACTAATTGAATCCTTTGACAATTTTGCTCGCAAACTCAATTAGGAATATTAAATATACAAAAAAAGGTCCTTATTAGTTAAAATTTTCACAAAAATTTCTACGATTTTTTTTCCACTCAAATATAACACACATGAAGTCATTTTTGTAACTTTTTAACACCTATCAATCTCAGCGGAGTTTTTTACCCTGCAAGATATACAACATATGAAATGAAAATGAAAAATAAGAAAAAATAAAACAACAAAATAAAGCGCTACACGTCGTCTATAGGAATAAATTTTGCCTAAGCATAGCAAAATAAATGCCACTATAATAAATGTTTGTATGTCAGAGACATCATATATTTTCATTAGACATCAAAATAGCGTCTAAGTTGGTAGCAGATAGAGTGAGTGTGAGCGGAAGAGTAGAAAAGAAAAATGATGTGTAGGGAAAAAAAAAAAAGAAAAAATTTGTACAAAAGTTGCTGCACAAAACTAAATGTAGTAGTAAACCGTAAAGAGTAGCCAGGCACAAAAACAGAAAAATTAACTAGGGAACAACGTATGAGAAAAACAAAACAAAAAACGAAAATAGAGAAATAGTTAAAAAAACTTTTGTAACGTGGTGAATAACTCGAGTATTCGAAAATGTGAGAGCATTAAAAGAAAGCATGAAAAATATTTAAAAATCAAGCAGCTGCTGTTGTAACTAAAGGAAAATATTATAAAATTAGAGAGATTTACAAATGAGAGCAAAAGCAAAACAAAAAATCATCGATAAATTCCTTAAGTTGTGTTTAAAAAACGGGATGAGAGCACAAAAGAGCGTCAGTTATAAAACACCAAAAGGACTTTTTCAACAATAAGCTATGGAGAGGCACGCCAAATACTCTCTACGTGGCAATTTTAGACAATGTACAAAAGGGAACAATTCACACAAAACAGCGCTCTCACACACTGCCTGCGTTGAAATATTCCGAAATATCAACAGCAACGGCATCCTGCTGTGCCATGAGCACAGGACCTTTTTGTACCACAAGCTCATCCACTATATTTTGCATGCCTTTCTTTATGCTCTTCTTTGCTCTTCATACACAAACCGTTCGTATGCTGCCACAAATTGTCCACTCTATATAAGGGTTGTACGCAGCTCTTTCTAATTCAGTCTTCGGTCCGAACGTGTACGTGCAACACAACATTTTCAGTGGCTCGAGACTTAGCATAAAAAGCCTAAACTAAACAGCATTGAAAGTATCAATTATTTTATTTCATTTTTATGTTTTATATACCAACGACGGCGACCCAACCAAGACGGGCGCGTCAAGTAAAAGAGAGTGTGCGAGCCGACCCGCATCTCGAACTTAAACGAACCGTACCGCAGTGCATACAATAAAAAAATTTATTTCTTTTAAATTTATTGAAATAAAACTAAAACACACGTATAATAATGTTCCTTAAAAAAAAAAAAAAAATATTGTGCATTCTATAACCTCAAATTTCAATGTAAACAAGAGCGTAAAGCAGCAAGCAATATCAAACGAAGTGAGAAAATAAGCTAAAATTGTGCGAATTAGTGTGAAAAAAATTGACAGAACTTGTGTACCCACAAAAATAAGACAAGCAAAAACAAAAGCACAAAATAAAAAAAGACATTCGGTACTTTGGCACGAAGTGTGTCAGTAATAAAAAAAGTGCACGAAACAAAAACGAAGTGCAAACGAAAACAAAAGAATAACAAAATTAAGAAAGCAAAAAAAAAAACCTTAAATAAACGCGTGTCGTATGCATATATTTCTGTGTTGCATACTTCTAGGCGTCACTTATGCCAATTTCCGGGCAGCAACAACAGCTACAATGCTAAAACTTACATACGCCACAAATACCTGCTAGGCCGTGATTTTTTTTGGGTTTGCTACAACGTTTAAGTTTTTCATTTCTTAAAATCTACACTTTAAAGCTTATGATTTGTTTTTTCTGTTGATTTGTAAATCCTAAAGCCAAAAATTCTTTTACCACTAACATGGCGCCACTATACAACAAGCTTCAGTGCTGTCTACTCGTGCTCTTCACATTACTGCTCGCTGGTGTTAATATGCAACAACAGCAGCAGCAGCAAAAGCCGCTTACCTCCAGCTCTCAACAGAAACAACAACAGCTACAACACTCCAATGCTATTATGGGTGATCCGGGCGTTACTAATTCGCAGTTGCAACAGCCACCCACTGTCACACATGGTGGTGACCAGCTGTTGGCTGCACAAGATCTACGCTACGATGCCCCCGATGATTGTCACTTTATGCCTGCTGCTGGGCCTGAACAGCCTGAAATTGCTTTGACCTGCAATCTGCGGACGGTGAACAGTGAATTTGACACCACCAACTTCAGCGTCATACCTTCTGAACACACAGTTGCGCTTCACATACTCTGCAATGATGAGATCATGGCCAAGAGTTCGTTGGAGGCACGCTCGTTTGCCCATTTGACACGCCTGCAGGCCCTCTCTATACAATACTGCAAGTTGGCCAAGTTTAATCGTCACGTGCTGGAAGGCCTGACGCAGCTACGCAACCTCACGCTACGCACGCATAATATTCTGTGGCCCGCCCTGAACTTCGACATAGAGGCCGAGGCTTTTGCGGCCTCTAAGAATCTAGAGCGTCTCGATTTGTCATCCAACAATATCTGGTCGCTGCCCGAGAATATCTTCTGTTCGCTGAGTGGCCTATCTTCGCTGAATATGAGTGAGAACCGGCTGCAGGATGTCAATGAGCTAGGCTTTCGTGATCGCAGCAAGTCAGCGGAGCCTACTGAAGCTACGCCAGAGCCTAAGAAGAGTGCAAGCGTGACTCAATCGCCCTGCAATTTAGACCTTGAAGTGCTGGATGTTTCCTACAACCACTTCGTGCTGTTGCCTGCCAATGGTTTTGGTACGCTGCGTCGTCTGCGTGTCTTACAACTGAACAACAATGAAATTTCCATGGTTGCCGATAAAGCCTTGAGTGGCCTTAAGAATCTACAAGTCCTTAATTTGAGCTCGAATAAACTTGTAGCTCTGCCATCAGAACTGTTTGTCGAGCAATCCTCCATTATACAAGAGGTTTATCTTCAGAACAACTCTTTGAGCGTGCTTTCGCCACAACTCTTCTCGAATCTGGATCAACTACAAGCCCTGGACTTATCCTTTAACCAGATCTCCTCCACCTGGATAGACCGCACCACATTTGTGGGGCTCATACGCCTAGTTTTGCTAAATCTATCGCACAACAAGCTCTCCAAGCTGGATGCGGAAATCTTTAGCGACTTGTATACACTGCAAATACTCAACTTACGCTACAACCAACTCGACAACATTGCTGCCGACACCTTTGCTCCCATGAACAATCTGCATACCCTGCTGCTGTCGCACAATAAGCTTAAGTATCTCGACGCCTATGCCTTGAATGGGCTCTACGTACTCTCCTTGCTTTCGCTAGACAACAATGCGCTGATTGGTGTGCATCCAGAGGCTTTTCGTAACTGCAGCTCTTTGCAGGATCTTAATCTGAATGGCAATCAGCTGAAATCAGTGCCTTTGGCCTTGCGAAATATGCGTCTGCTACGCACCGTTGATCTAGGTGAGAACATGATTACGGTGCTGGAGGAGAATGCCTTCAAGGGTCTGGGCAATCTCTATGGTCTACGTTTGATTGGCAATTATTTGGAGAACATCACCATGAACTCCTTCAAAGACTTGCCTAGTCTACAAATTCTGAATCTGGCACGCAATCGCATCGCTGTGGTGGAACCCGGTGCCTTTGAGATGACTTCGAGCATTCAAGCCATACGTTTGGATGGCAATGACCTGAGTGAAATTAATGGGCTCTTTAGCAACATGCCTTCTTTGCTCTGGCTGAACATTAGCGATAATCGGCTCGAGCACTTTGACTATGCACACGTACCAAACACACTACAATGGCTGGATCTGCACAAGAATAGGCTGAGTGAGCTTTCGAACCGCTTTAGTCTGGACTCACAGCTGCGTTTGCAAACTCTGGATGCCAGTTTTAATCAAATACAACGCATCTCACCCTCTTCAATACCCAATTCCATCGAGTTGCTGTTTCTCAACGACAACCTTATCAACCTGGTCGATCCTGACTCGTTTATGCACAAAACAAATCTGACGCGCGTTGACTTGTATGCCAATCAGATTACCACGCTAGACATTAAGTCTCTACGCATACTGCCGGTGCATGAGCAACGCTCGTTGCCTGAGTTCTATATAGGTGGGAATCCTTTCACCTGCGATTGCAACATTGACTGGCTGCAAAAGATAAATCATCTCAAGTCGCGTCAATATCCACGCATCATGGATCTGGAGACTATCTACTGCAAGCTGTTGAACAATCGTGAACGCGCTTATATACCGCTTGTCGAGGCCGAACCGAAGCACTTTTTGTGCAGCTACAAGACGCATTGCTTCACGCTGTGCCACTGCTGCGAATTCGATGCCTGCGACTGCGAGATGACGTGCCCCACCAACTGCACCTGCTTCCATGCCCAAACCTGGTCGACTAATATTGTTGAGTGTTCCGGTGCTGGCTACTCCGAAATGCCACGCAAGGTGCCCATGGATACCACCGAGCTGTATATAGATGGCAACAATTTTGTGGAGCTTTCGAGCCACAGCTTTCTGGGTCGCAAGAATCTTGCCGTGCTGTTTGTCAACAACTCCAATGTGCAGTTCATCTACAACACCACCTTTAGCGGTCTGAAGCGCCTGTTGGTATTGCACCTAGAAGACAACCACATTACGGCTTTGCAGGGCAACGAGTTCAGTAATCTGGAAAATCTGCGCGAGCTCTATTTGCAGAACAATCGCATTGCCACCATAGGCAATGGCAGCTTCCAGGCTATGCGCAAGCTGGAGGTGCTGCGCCTGGATGGCAATCGTCTGATGCACTTTGAGGTCTGGCAGCTGGCAATGAATCCTTATTTGGTGGAAATCAGCCTGGCCGATAATGCCTGGTCCTGCGAGTGCAGCTACCTGGCCATGTTTCGCAACTATTTGGCACAGAGTTCGGAGAAAATAATCGATGCGGCACGCGTTTCCTGCGTCTACAATAATGCGACGAGTATTTTGCGTGAGAAAAATGGCACCAAGTGCACGTTGCATGACGAAATGGCCACATTTGTACACGCCAGCGAAATTGAGAGCTTGTTGCCTTTACTGCTAGTGGCCACGTGTGCTTTTGTCGGCTTCTTTGCTCTGATTCTAGGACTCTTCTGCTACCGCCAGGAGCTTAAAATGTGGGCACACGCCAACTGTTTGTTAAATTTGTGCTATCGCTCCAGAGGCTTTGCCGACAGCTACGACAAAGATCGCATCAATGACGCCTACTTTGCCTATAGTCTGCAGGACGAACACTTTGTCAATCAAATACTGGCACATTCGTTGGAGCAGGATATCGGCTATAGACTCTGCCTGCACTATCGTGACGTCAACATTAATGCATATGTCACCGATGCCATCATCGAGGCGGCCGAGAGTGCCAAGCAGTTCGTACTGGTGCTGTCCAAGAACTTTCTGTACAACGAATGGACGCGCTTCGAGTACAAAAGTGCCTTGCACGAGCTAGTCAAGCGTCGCAAGCGCATCATCTTCATACTCTATGGCGATTTGCCGCAACGCGACATCGACATGGATATGCGACACTATCTACGCACCAGCACCTGCATTGAATGGGACGACAAGAAGTTCTGGCAGAAGTTGCGCATAGCGCTGCCACACATACGCAACAAGCGAGCCACCAACTGTCTGGCCAACCGTTCGGCGGTAAATATCTACGCCGCGGCGCATGAGTACCAGCCAACGGGCCGCATTGGCGACAAGCACTACAGCGACTGCAACAACTACGCCACCATCAATGACTGTGCACGTGGCTACGCGCCCATACCAAGCGCCACAGCAGCCTGCAAGTTCAATACGCTCAACGAGCTGCCACACAAGCCGCAACACAAGCATGACTTCAGCGCTGCCGCTAAAACGCTCGATCATCAGCGACCGCAGCACGACTATGCGGTGCCAGCGTACCTGAGTGGCACGAATGGGCAGCTAGGAAGCGGTCAACCTAGTGGCGCCACAGCCACTGGGGCCAACTACGACAGCATTGATTACGAGACGCAAAAGACGCTGCAGAAGAATCGCGAGAAGAGCTGCGAATGCAATGGCACCGCCATTGGAACGTTGGGAAAGCGACCAAGCAGCGGCAAGTCTAACCTAAATCCGAGCTTTTCAACGAAGTTCTCAGCATCCGCCAATGGCACGCTGAGCAGCTATAACTGCAAGAAGCCCTGCAATTGCAGCAGCAGCGGCTACAACACAACACAACGCTTTGCGGACGATGGCAAGCCATGCCGCTGCAGTACGGCTGCGAGTGCCAGCACGAACAGCAACACAACGCTCAGCAGTAGCAGCAACAATAGCAGCAGCAGACAGCAGGCCACGGAGCTGGCGCATTACGAGTCACAGCTATCGCTAAACGACATCAATAGCTCAACGGCTGCGGCGCTGCCACTCGGCAAGGACATGTGGGCGTAACAACAACTGCAGCTCGAAGGCGGCATGCCGCGGGCGGCCATTTGTTTAAATGTTTAAATTGAAGTATTTAGTTGAGTATGTATTTTTTCATATTTATTTATTTTTTTCAAATTAGTTAAGCGTGAATTTGAATGAGACAGACTTGAAAACCAGTGAATTTAGCAGTGCAACTAAGCAACATGTTGTCAACAGTTAAGTGAGTTTGGCAGCATGTTGCAGCACAAATTTGTAAATTAAAAAAAAATTAAAAAATAATAATTAAAACATAAGAAAAAAGTTGCATAGATTTAAAAAAAAAAAAGTATAAATTTAACAGACTGATAAACTTAGTTAAAATATTTTTGTTCACTTCTTACAATTTTTGCCATATGTTGTAATTGTAAATTTTAATAAATGTAATATAATTAAATTGTAAATGATTAAAATTTGCCAATTAAAAGGAAAAAAAAAAAACTGTAAATAGCCGTGTTTGTTTTGTGTGAAAAATTTTTAAACATTTTGCAAAATCGAGTCAGCCAAAAATAACAACAACAAACTATATACTACATAAAATAAAGCAAAAATTACAAACAAAGAACTAATAATAATAATAAAAATAGTTAAACGCTTTATCATAATTAATTAAGATACGCGTCATATAAACAGCTATAACAACAACAACAACAAATGCATTCAAACTACATTCAAAATATTATTTTTATTGCTGCCTTTGTTTTTGTTTTGCATTAATTGTTTTAAGCCGACAGTTATAAATGAATAAATAAAAAGTAGTAAAACGATAACAAAAAAAAAAAAAAAAGAAAAAAAAGAGCTGCCGCAAAATATGCAAAACTATTCAATGGCGCTGAAAATCATGCAATGTTAATAAATAATATACAAGTGTCGCCACCTTGAGCGTTGCTCTTTAACAACAAATACAGCAAAAACAATGTTAAACTTAAGCCCAAACATGTGAACTTTTTGCATAAAAATTTAAACTTAAAAAGGCAAAAAAAAAAAATTAAAAAAATAATAAAACAAATACTATAGCAACTACAAGGAAAATGTTAATAAAAAATAATTGCATACAAAGTAAGCGAAATGAAGAAAAAAAAAAATATCTATGAAATGCATCAGAAAATAGTATTTATTAAATTTAACACTTAGATAAATCTTCAATTTTTCACAATTTCAACAAAATACTAAAAAAAAAAAATAAAATAAAAACAATGCATTTTAACTACAATACAACTCATTATTAGAAAGCAAGTAAAAAAAAAAAAAAAAAAACACATTTCATAAATAATGAAATACGTCAAATATTTTTTCCTTTTTTTTCTTAATTATTTATTTAACACACATACACTCAAGCATATTTTTATATAAATACTTCAACTCACCTACATATAAGCTTAAAAGCAACGAACTAATTAAAAACATACCATCAATAATACATTTCACAATCAACTCATTTAAATTTGTTTGGGAAATTTATTTGTACCCAAATGCCTTTATTTTATTTAAAATAAACATTACATTTTTTTTCTATGTTAAAGTCATGTAAAAATCCATTGTTAGCTATAATTGTTGCTCCTCCAATCTAGTTATTTTCTAAGTTTTTTGTAAATTCCTTTCTTTTTTATAATAAGCAAATATTTCTTAAGCAATGTCCTACATATTATTTTTATGTTCCTATAAAATAATCATTATTGAATGTTTTATTTTTCTTTTTTCTAATGTTAAGTTGTGTATTTTTAAATAAATTATAAATGAAAATCTACTTATAAGCAAAGCGAAAAAAAAAATAAAATTACAATTAAAATAAAAGAACATTTCAAACATATTTGAACAAATTACAAAAATAACATCTCATCTTTTCTTTCTACTTTCTAATGAGGCTATATAGCTATACGAAGATAAAAAAGTTTTTGCAGTTTCAATTTTTAGGTTGTGTATGTTGATATTTTCATCGGAATATTTATGAACAAACCAAAATTGTCTTTTATGGAAAGCTATGCTGATAAGTGCATTATGTGTAGCATCAGACGAATTCCAAGTATTTACGAGTGATGCTCGGAAAATGTTTTAATATATGTCTGAAAATTTTATACAATATCGAAAGCCGAACAATTTCAGTGGAAAGTGCAAGACAACATTTTGATTTTTTTTTTTTGCACACCCTAAAACAGAATATTTTTAATTATATAGTGAAGCTGAATGTACACTTTAAATGCTGGTATAATACATATATTTAAAATTAGTAGAAGATATTTAGACAAAACACATTTCTCACAAAGGACTTTGTTGCAAAGCACTTTAGAAAATAGATATTAAATTCAATTTTAAAGTGTCAATTTCAATTTCAATAAATATCCTTTGTTCTGATTAATTTTATTCCTGTAACTACTTACTTGACTTTGTGGTTTATAGCTCATTATTGGTTATATAAAACATAATTTGCTTTTATTGTACAAATTTTGCTATAGTTTGATGGTATTACTCTTCCTTGGCCTAAGTTAAAAAAAAAAAATTAATATAAAAATTGAAATTAATTTAAAATTAAACAAAACATTTTAAAATATAAATTCAACAAAACAAAATTAAACACAAGCTTGATTAATTTTCAATTATAAGCTCATATATTTATTTTGTATAATTTTATCTTATTATTTCTTTACTTCAACAAAAAATTCGTCACTATCTGAGATTGAATTAAAAAATTATGTTCAGTAAAGTCATTGACAAGTGACAATTGAGACTAAGCTGAGATAAAACCCAGTACAATCGGAAAGTTTGAAAATATTTTTAATTGTACTTACACAATTTGAATATAAGATGAAATAAAAACTTATTAATTATTGTAATATTTAAAATATTTCAATATTTTAAGCCACAATAAGTTGAACTGCATCGAATGGACTTCAAATTTAGTATTACAGGGGTCACAGGGCTAAAAAAATTAGGGTTTTTAAAATACAGTATAGTCTGGCTTATACGGACACTCGCTATACCGGACTTACCAGTAATGCGGACATCTCTACACTTCGGATATTTTTAATACTGTACCGCTTTAGTTCGGATAGAAAAAAATTCCATCATGTTTGGCTTTGACTCTTTTTTTCAATGCGAATCAGTGTATTATTGTAGTGCGTATGGTAACGGTGCTATGTGTACTATATTATTTTATAATTATTTGTTTTGGAAACAAAAGCTATTGTTTTAAATTTTTTTTTTCCAACTTAAATTTGTACTTTTGTCTTTAACTTAAATTTTAATTGTTTCAAGCTCTATTTCAAAAACATATTCGTTTAATACCCAGCAAAAAATGTCAATGCGCATTACTTGTATGCACATAAAGAGCACTTCATTCTCCTTGCAAGTAGTGCTGTTTGTATAACGCTATATTTGTAACACTTTCCGCAACGATAACGTTGCACTTGAAAAGAAAGTGCAATAATGTTAATGAAAGATATTAATCTCAAAAAAAACTTGATTTCTAAAATTTTAAAAATTCATTTAATCGTTTCACGTGAATAAACAAAATTTAATTTATTTTATCAAACCTGCTGTTATTTGTTATTAAGAAACAATTTTTTTTTAATTGAGATGTGGCAGACTGGTTGACGTGTTTGCCTTGTAATCGAAATGCCCCGGTTCAAACCTGGCTGGCGGCGATTATTTTTCGTTTTTGTTTTGTTTTAAAAAGATTCTTATAATTTTTTCTGTTTTTATAAACCAAATTTTACACCTAAATTGTGGCGGCCATGGCATACTGGTTGGGGTGCTTGCTTTGTAAGCGAGATACCCGGGTTCAAACCCGTGGCTGGGTGATTGTTTTGTTTTATAAATTTTAAATATTTACGTATAGCGCCCGGTTCTTGCTACGTTTTTATATCAAATACAAGGAGAACAAAGCGCTCAGCTCTCGCTAAGATTTTATATTTTCTACAGCGGGAGCGGAGCGCATACATCTGATGACATGACTATGTTAAAAAATGCGCTATACACAAGAAGAATGAAGCACTCTACTTTTGTTTTGGAGCGCTTGCTTTCCTGTTGGAGTATGAACACAACTCTCTTTAATTTTAACACATATTTTCCTTCATGTTAGAAAACACAAATAAAAAATAATTGAGTGTTTGTCATAAACAATTAATAACGAAAACATTTCAAGATTGGGAATAATATTCCTATCAAACTATCATCAGTGTTTATGACAAACAGTAAAAATGTTCGGCCGAAAATTGCTTCACAGATTATCAATCGAAAGTTCCGCGGCTCAACTCCGGGCTCAGGACAAGTTTTTTCTTATATTTTTTTTACTTTTGAAATGAAAAATGTGTGAGACAAATTTCTTTATGAGAGAGAGAACTTCTATTTATATAATTCAGGAGTTTCTAATGTTATTCTTATAATAAACTACAACTTTGTTATGACTTTTATTAAAACTTCGCCCAAGCTGAGGCTCGAACTGTGGTTTCGAAAATTGCATTCGAACGATTTTTCGCTACTGATCGCGTTACAAATTAGGAATCAAATTATTAAATTGCGCATGGTTTTGTTTTTGGTTAAATGCGTTGATAAATTTGCGTGACGTCATGACTTTTTTTGTTAAGTAATACATTTATTTCTTATAATACATTGAAGTATTCAAGAGCAGTACATTGAATTAGTTTTCTTGGAGTGTTTTTTTGAAATATTTATATTATTTGCTAATAAAAATTAATATTAAATTTGAATGATTAATGTTTACATTAAAAATTATAATATACATAGAGTTTGAATGAAATTTTCGAATACACTTTTATTACTACTAGCAGTCATCAAGCATTTATTTTAAATATTTTGTTTTGTTTCTTTCAAATTAGAAACAACACTTCTTTTAGGTGCATTCTTTATCTTAGGAACACATTTTCTTAAAATGTAGGAGCTTGTTCTATCTTACGAAAAATTCATTCTTTGAATTAATGAATAGAGTTAATTTCGATATGCAATACATTGATTTCGATGAATAATTTGACAAAAAATCAATGAATACATTGATTTCAATACACAAAATATTTATTTCAATTAACAATATATTAATATCTATGTACAACAAATTGACTTCAATATACCATACATTGATCTCAATGAACAATTCGGAGGGCTTGAATTGATTTCAATTTTGGGGCCAATTAGGTATGGCCCAAATAGAAATTAAAAGGTTCCCAATTTTGGGTGTAATTGCATTGCGGAAAATACCTTAATGTCATGAAATAAGACCTCAAAGTTCATGAAAAACTACCCCAGAAAATAAAGTAACAGCCCAAAATTATTTTTATTTTTATTTTAAATATGAGTAACAAAATATCTTAAAAAAATCAATAAACAAGTCAGAAACTTAAACTTAAACTTAAAAACGTTATCTTAACCGAATTGTTTTTATAAATTTTTAAATCGATTAAATGGGTCTAAGACTCCTATAGGAGTGTTCACTTCGTACTAACGATAGGAGATAGATAAAGGGACCATAGGGGAGCAACTTCAGATATAAACTTTTTGGGGGGCATAATTTCAATTTTTAATTTTGCCTTTTTTGTAGCATAATTTTGTTATGAAAAAACGCTTCAAGAAAAATAAAATATGGGCACAAAATATGACAAATATGTCACAAAATGTGACACCCAAAATTTTTATTTTGTTGCTTCCTGTAGAATTTTTTTTGGGGCCCTTTTTCATTCTCTTTTGGGGCCATAACTTATGGGCGTGCAATTGCATGTCGTCAACAATTCTTATCGTTTAAGAAATTGCTCTTGCATCCAAGGCATGCATTCATTAAATCAAAGAAAAATTCATTGGTTTCAAAAACACCTAGATTCCGCATTGGCTTTGCTTAATGATGAGTATACTGCAGTATAGGAATATAGTACCCATAATTGTCAAATCGAAGTTGACATCCCATAGAAAATCTGCAAGTGCTCTCTATTATCATCCGTTTTTCTTTCGTAGGCATTCGCAAAATTGGCTGGTTTTGACAATTATGGGTACTGAGAAGAGAGTGCGATTAGTCCTGCGACAACCTTATAAATCAACCTTAGGTAAACCACTGAAAATTCGGCATTTTATCAAAATGGTACGGAAATAATTTATCATCGAAGACATTTGCGTTAATATACATAGATTTTTCAAAGACAATTCTTCTTCGTCTTCTTTTTCTTCTTCTTCTTCTTCCTTTTCTTCTTCGTCGTCTTCTTCTTCTTCTTCTTATTCTCCTTCTTCTTCTTCTTCTTCTTCTTCTTCTTCTTCTTCTTCTTCTTCTTCTTGTTCGAAAACAAACCAAGAGAATATTTTTTTTTTTCTACATAAAAAATATTCAAAACTTCAAGAAATTAAACCCATCTAATAACCTGGAATTTCAGAATTTTATCGAAAAAATCCCCAAAAATCAAAAAACACAAAAATTAAAAAATAAAATAGCATGGATGGCTTAAGCATAGTTCTGAGCTATTTTCTGCAAAACAAAAATAATATAAAAAAACCAAATCTCGGAAAAAAGTTATAACTGTTAAGACTTTCTCTTTTTAAATAATGTTAAATTACCAAATATTTCATTAATTTATCAACCAAAATAAAAATTGGCAAATTAACATTGAAAACTTAGGGGTTTAATGAAGAACTTGGGAGGCTAAAAACTTTATAAATCACTGAGTGTTTTTCATTGTTTCAATAAAAATGTTCCATTATTTTTATGAGCAGTTAATTGATAATATGAGTACACTGCGAAATATGCTCCATTAAGGAACAAAGTGGCAAGATTATACATATTGATTACGTAAATTATCATTATTTTACCAATTTTATATTCAATTATATTGAAGAAATAAATATTTAAGACAAGATGCAAGATCATGGTGCTTAAGGCTTTTAAGGGAAAAGTTGAGTTGAGGAAATAAATGAGCGAAAATAATTAAAGCAAATGATAAGAGTAGGATAACAGAGTACTAATCACCTTTATGAACTTTCCCTTTTGTTTTTAAGGAGTAATGTTTCAGAACGTCCTGTTTGCAATTTGCTTTCTCGACTATCGACTTTAGGTTGGATGGTAATGCATTCCACAATCTGATGGTGTTAATTTTCATAAAAATTTGTAGGCGTCTTGTTTTTTATAAGTTTGTGAAGAAATATGCAATTTAAAGCATTTAAATAATTCCATGCGGGTATTCTCTATGTCTAGTATATGGCCATTGCACAATGCAGGAATAGGAAATATGCAATCGAACCAATTCATATTTCCGTTGTGGCATTTGTATGGATTGCGCAATTTCCTATTCTTCTACCGTGCAACGGCATATACTTAACATAGAGAATACCCCTAATATATTGCAAATAAGTTAACTGTTCTTGAACTTGGTCAAGTGAGCAAACTTGCATAAGCCATATAGTACATATCGTGCTGTATGATTAAGTGCAATTTTAAACTTAAGTTGGTACTTCGAGTATAACTTCGGAATAAATGATCACAGGTAGAATAAAATGTATTATTAATTTGCGTCTAGTATAAATAGGTATAAGCTAAGCTGGCACGAATAGCAGCATTAATATGGTCAGTAAACTTAAAGGACAAATTGTTGCTTAGCTCCTAAGCTTCCACATTGCTTACAAGTGCAAGTCTCACATCATTTAGACATAAGTCTGAAATGTCCCTGTAGGAAAATCAACTAATTTAAAAGTAGTTGATAAAGTAGTTTTTTGTCAACCACAACTAGTTCAAATTCTGACTTTTTCCCATAGAACGAACTAACATATTTTGTATGGTGATGTCCGCAAAATAAGTCAATTGACTTTCGTCTGCATATATTTTTAACTACTTGTTAAATTAGTTAAATTTAAATTAGTTTTTAACTACTTTAAAATAACCAATTGAAAACTATTACTGATGGCGTAAAGTTAAAATTAATGAAATAACATGGTTAAATATATTTAAACTTGTAATCTAATAAAAACTTGCAATTAAAACATGTCAAAATCAGAGAAGTTGCCGCCTTAATATAATTCAAAGTAGTTTATCAATCACTTGTTTTTCAGGCGTATTTCAATTATTTCATATATAATGCAAATAAAACTATTTACAATTGAAGTGGATGCCGCCTTAATATAATTCAAAGTAGTTCATATACTGGTTTATTTTAAATTAGTTTTTTAACTAGTTGTTTTTAAAATTAAGTTAGTTTATTCCTATAGGGGTCGTCAAGAAGTATTATGTTTTTAGGTATTGGGAGTATAAATAACTTTTGAAAATTTACTTAAATGGAATTTATTTTTTATGGTCCATAGCCAAATATATTTAAGTCTTCATTCAATTCGAACGCTAAATCTTTCACTAAATTTTCACGTCCCGTGTAATAATCTTTAACACAGTTTTGGGTTCCTACCATTAATTTTATAACGGATCCTAGCAGGGTTTGAAATTCTGGACTGAATTTCTAAACATAATTATACCTCCGTTATTCAATTTCGATTTCAAGGCTAAAATTTAAATTAAATTCAAGATTATGTTTTGCAAACCTATATTCTAACTTAAAATAACACAAAAAATCAGTCAGTTCTTCCTTAATTTCAGGCTAGAATTCATATCCGAATTTAAAATAGAAATTGATATTCAGTCCAGAAATCATAGAGGATCATTGTAAAAAAGCAATACCCAATTTAAGGTCTGGAGAAGCGGACAGGGATGTATGAAAAAATCAGAGCTGTTATCAAGGAAAGGTCAGGCTTCGGTTATGCCTGTCAGACCAGAATTACAGGCTGATCAGGCATAATATTTTCTGCTTGGATATCATTTTATTATGAAATAGTTTTTTGCCATCAAAGTTTCTTTTTTTTGTCTGTTATTTTTTTTTTTTTTTTTTTTTTTGGAGATCACATTTTTAATACACTTTTCATGCAAAATGCACGGATTTCTGTACTTAGGTGCTTTAGAGTTTAAAATAGGTGTTTAGAATAGGTGCTTTAATGTACAGGGTGTCCGGTGGCAATTTTTACTTTTAAAAAATGCGTAGTGTGGTAAATCATAAAATTTTATTGAATATCATTATATTTATTAAATATTCATTATGTCAGTTTAATTTTTGAACTAGTAAGGAATGGAGCTTCGGCAGGGTACCGAAGCTAAATACCCCCCCCCCCCCCCCTGAGCCGAACTGAAGTATAGTCGAAGTCTGTAGACATCTATAAAATTTCTATGTATAATCAGCAAAAATATTTTTGTCATACGCTAAATTTAATTTTAGAGTAATAGAGTAATTTGTAAGCAAAGTAAAATGCCACACCCACTTTTCTAGAATAAGGGCTTCACATTTAAAAAAATAAAAACGAAATGGCCATTTCAGCCCTTGAAAGGACTTTGACCGAGCTTCTTATGATCAATTGTGTTGTGTGTATTGTGAAATGTTTGAACACAAATGATTGAGAACTGAACCTACATGTTTACCGCCGACTCCGAACGGCTTATGTTTTCAAGAAGCTTCTCATGGCAATTTTTACTCTCTGAGGTTTGCCATTGTCTGTAGAGAGGTGACGGCCGAACAGAAAAATTAATTCAATTGAAAAAATTTTCTGTGTCAGATGGAGGATTCGAACCTGGGCATATGAGACACACTCTGGCGTATGAGACACACACTCTACCCTCTATGTATGAGTTGGATAAACAACGTGGTCAGTCACTTTGTATTGAAGGTAGGAGTGGTTTTCGTCCGATTTTGCACAAATATCAAAGAGTGGCTTATGTTAAATATCAAAGTTTGTATGCAAAATTTCAAGACATTTCTGTAATTTTGCAGATTTTTAAGCGATTCAACGTTTCAAATAAAGCCACTTTTTATGGGAGGTAGGCGTTTTTTTCAACCGATTTTGACAAATTTCATAGTGATAGTATATATTAAATATAAAAGCCTATGTGCAAAATTCCAAGATATTTTCGCAATTTAAACAGATTTTTAAGGGATTTTACGGTTAATATAAAGCTACTTTGTATGGGAGGTAGGCGTGGTTTTTATCCGATTTTTCCAAATTTCATTGTCAGGATTTATATTGAAGCTTATGTGCCTTATTTCAAGGCATTTCATTAATTTTTGTGGATTTTGAAGAGATTTTACTGTTAAAATAAAGTCACTTTGTATGGGAGGTAGGCGTGGTTTTCATCCGATTTTTCCAAATTTCATAGTGAGAATTGATATTGAAAATCAAAGCATACTTAGACGTACAAACAGACGGACACACGGAAATCGACTCAAAAGGTGATGCTGATAAAAAATATATACACTTTGCTATACCTGCCACGCCTCATTATTGGCGTTATTTTCGCAAATTTCACCTGAATATTTTCTTTCAGTTGCGCCTTGGTGGTAGGTTGTTTTCGGTAGAGGACACTCTTGAGGTTGTTCCATAAAAATAAGCCTTATTTAGTCAAATCAGGTGATCTTACTGACCAGGGTACGTCACTACGCCCAGAGATGATTTTTCCTAGAAATAATTGCCTTACGGCATTCATGGATCCGTGAGCAGAGTGTGTGGTAGCGCCATCGAATAAAAAACACAACGAGTCCGCTACTCACGCCTCCGCCTACGCATGTGAGACTGGCACCGTTCAAAAGTAATAACTGTATACAATATGAAAATTGTCACCAGATACCCTGTTTATGGAGCCCTGTTTGTTTAAGTCAAATAAATAACAATTTATTTCTGTAGCTGTAGTTTATTTTTGTATTAAAGTGAAAATACCATATTTTAGAATATGCTTACAACTACTTTTATATAATTTTTGGCATATAGTTTTAACAAATTTTGTCCACATTTTATACATCTCACTTGTCTGAGTTGCCTTGTTGAAATATCAGACAATCCTGTTTTCGTCTAATGTCTAAAAACAGAAACATTCCACCACTAGCAAGTAAAATATTAAAATATAAATCTACTCGAAAAAGAGTATTACGTACAGAGATTATATATTTTTATTTTTTTTTTTAATAAAAAAAGTTCCAAAACAATTTTTGTTCTTGTAATTAGGTTCCCTTAGCATTACAAGCTTTATAAGGACTGAATGTCTGGAGCAGCATTGTAAGTTATCATCAACTCGTCAGCGCAAAGCTCATTGCTTTATATATACTACACATAAACTACGATTGCCTCTGGTTTAAACAGAAAATAAAAAAAATTATAAATAAAAAAACTGTAAAAAAAGTGGAGTGGAAAGAATTAAGTAGCGACCCGTTACATGATACGATGACGTAAAACGCAATGCATTTATGCGAATAGTTCACTTAACCTCATTAAATCCCTTAAAATATGCAATGAAGTTGATGACGATACTGGGAGTAAACGTGCAGCAGCTATACACACAGCCACAAACACTCACTATCACTCACACGCAAATACGCACACAAATGTAGTAATGTAGTCGTAATGAAATAAAGTCGCACGGTTGCACGAACGCAACAGGGTCAAATTCAACTGATTTAATTTGGAGCGAGATATATGTATATAGTATTGTGTAGTGGTGTCAGTGTGTAAGCGAAACAAAAAGACAATGGGGAAGGAGAGAGAGAGAGAGAGATAGAGAAAGAGATACTGTGGTTTATACAATTAAGTAGAATTCGCCATTTTATTTTAATATCATATTAAATTGCATACAAATTTAATTAAATCATTCAGACACAGCTGAAAACGAAAGGAAGCTGAATTGAATGGAGTTGCTTTTTTTTTTTTTATTTATGTGGGTAAAAAACTGTGACTATAGACACAAGCAAATCACTTTATTGCTTCAAATACAATCAATTTGTAATTATCTCGACTTGGTTGTGTTTTTGTTTTTGTCATTTTTGTTGTGTGACTAACAGCAGGCCACATTTTTCGCCATTTTGACTAGCATTTGGCTTTAAATTAATGGTTATGTGTATGTGTATATGTATGTTGAGCATTATTTTCAGTTAAAATTTCATTATAAATTTAAATATTTAATTCCTATTTAATTACTTTAGCGCCGAAGAGTATGCTTCACTTTTTATTATTGCCTTCCATTTATAGAGTAAAATGGTTTTATGCAAGAAAAGACACATTTTTTTACCTTTGAAGCTAAGAAATTTTTGCAGAACGTAAACTTGTTACGAATAATTCAAAATAATTAAAGGAAATTTTAATTTGCTGCCAACTTCAAACTGGTAATATGTGTTTTTCGATGGCTTCCATAAACAATTTAAAGTTCTTTAGCACCCAGTTACATACGCATTTCTTCTCACTCTACAACACTGCCCATAATAATCTATGATAGTTCATTAAAATTTGTCAACATTTAAGCCAAAAAAAAATTTATTGATTCGTAAAAACATATTTAAATGTTTTCAGAAAACTTTTCGATACATGCATTAGAGCCATAAATTTATTTGAACCGACTTGTAGCATTAATGCAGTTAAATTTTAACGGTTTTTCTCTCTGGTTGCACTAATTTTTGGATTTATGAATTTTTACATTGGCAACATATTTGTATTATAGCATTAATTATAATTTAAAATTAATCGCATGAACTTGATTACTTTTTTTACCCTCACACCACAACCAAGTTGAAAAAAAATACCACAAATAAACATGAGCATTCATATGAAAACAACCGCAAAAGTGATAAATTATTAAAAAATAATGGTTAATAAAACTTAGCCAAATAAATAAATAAACAAATACAGGCAGATCCAATTGCAGAAAAGAAAAAAAAAAACAGCCATTCATAATTAATGCTCAAAAAGTAGCTGCAAAAACAGAAATTTCAAATTGAATTGAAATGCAAACAGCCAAAAACAACAAATACCAAACATAACCAACACCATTTTGGTAACATTTTATTAACACTTCAATAAACAGCAAAAATAAATATATAAATAAATAAATAAAAACATAAACAAAGCATTTAAAAGCTTGCAATGCTAAAAAACGGCCAGCGCTTCATTTAACTCTGGCAAGGCTGTCTACACAACAGCTATTAAAATAACAAGAAAAACACTATTTATTTATTAAATAAAAAATATGCGAAATCATAAAACATTTTTAAACAAAAACAACAAATTAAATATGTTTGCAAACATTATAATTATTAAATAGCCAAATTATATACAACAATGAATTATGTCATTATTTACAGCAATGTGTGAGAAATGTTTTAATATATTTTTTACATTTTTTTTTTTTTTTTGTGCATATGCATTGACTGTCACAAATCAGTGATTTGTGCATTTTTCGTTGTTAGCTCGTGCTATTTTTATTCTTGTTATAACAATATTTTTCTCTCTTATTGATAACATTTTTTTCTATAATTTTTTAATAACAGCTGAACAAGCAAACAAATCAGCTTTTATCTCTAAATGCTGCCTTTACACATTTTGCATACTTTTAGGTTTTATTGATTATTTTTTTTTTTTGTAAAACCCAGCAGTTATCGTTCAAACTTTGCTATGTTGGCAAACATTTAAATTATATGAAAAAAGTTTTGTATGGAATAAAGTCATTTATCTACCCAATCTCTTTTTAGGGTTGCATTTGAGTAAGAATCAACAAAACTATTAAGGAATGAGGCATCGGCAGGGTAACGAAGCTAAAATACCCCCCGCGAACGTACAAAGTCAGTAGAAGGAGTTCGATTAAAATAAAAGTGGCACCCTTTCTAATTCCGCCTAACTTTTTAAACAAATCACTGCTTATTATTTTGAAGAATATATTTTCAAGGAGAAGAAGTTTTATTTAAATTAAAGTATCACGCCCCCTGTCTAACTCTACCCACTTTTATAAACTACGGACTGCTCCTTATGCTAAAGAACATGTTTGCAAAATATTCTTCAAATCGTACAAGTGGTATAGAGGAAGTCCGATAAGAATTAAATTGCCACACCCTTAAAGAGTGTGTGTGCGAAATTTGGTTGAAATTGGAGAAACGGTGTAGATGGAACAAGGTTAAAAATAAAGTGCCGTCCCCGTGTACTGCCGCCCACTTTCATAAACTAACGACTGATCTTTATGCCAAAAAAAATGTGTGCAAAATTTGGTTTAGGTCGGAAAAATGGTGTAGAGAAGCTCGATTAAATGCAATGCTCAGCTTGCATTAAGTTTTTACACTGATTTTGGCTTAATTTTCAATGTTAAAAGTTAGCGTTCAGTTTTATTATTATTATTATATTAGAATAAGAGTACACAATTTATTTATAACTAGCTGAATACCCGGCTTTACTCGGGAGTTAATTTATATAATTTTTGAATTCATTCGTCGATTTGAAAAAACTTTTCACAAACTTATGAAGAAATTTTATGTGCATCTTTTGAACCGGTAACTTCGGCGAAATGAGCAAAATGTAGGTTCAACATCTAAAACTTATAGGAAAAAGTTAGGAAAATCGTGATGTGTGTGTGCGTGCCGATCGCTTGCAAAAGTATATTTTCAAATTTTATATTTTATTCAATAGATTGGACATTTTTAAAAACTTCAGAGCAGAAAACAATTCAAGCAATCACTTATGTAAATTTCCTCATACATAAATGCTCTATTTTGACCTCGTAGCATAATCTTACTGTAGCGTTTGATGTGTCAATGAAAATGAGTAAAAAATTAACTTTTAAATTTAAATTATTTTTGCAACATAAAATTTTGCGCCATTTTTTAAGAAAACATTAAATATTATAGACCTTTTTTTTGGCATCAGCTGTCCTGATATGCGAACATAAGAATGTTGAATATAAATACACATAAAGAAGAAAAGAAGATATATATCACCCTTCGCGCTTTGCTAAGCCTTACTGTATTTTGTAGTACAGCCCCATCCAAAGACTCACCGCACCCGAAAACCACTTATAAAAATCATACTTATCGGATGAGTTGTTTTGAGTTTTTTTGCATTTGTACAACAGCACCGTCTGGTTTTCGAGATAGAATAAAAAAATAACGTCAAAGCCTTTTCCATACTCGATAATCAAATCCTATATATCCGCTATACAAATTTTTATCTAAATCGGATGAGCGGTTTTTGAGTGTTTCACGATTTCTTAAGTGATTTGAACTACAGCACCATCTGGTGTTTAAGATAGCGCAGAAAAAAAAGTCCAATATACCCACCGTATCCGAAAACTCCTATGTACAAATGTTGACGCAAACCGGATGTACAGCTAGGAGTTTTTAAAACATTTGCACTGCAGTGCTCTCTGGTGTTCAATATAGAACAAAATAGATAAGTCATAAAACTACCGTACCCGAAAACCCCTATATACAAATTTTCATGTAAATCGGATGAATGGTTTCGGAGACAAACTATAATAACAAAATTCGTGGAACCCGATCGCAGCGCCACCTACTGTGTCCAATTGAGAATCTGAACCATCCAGGGATCCACTTAAACACACACAAAAATTTCATCAAAATCGGTGCAGCCATTTAGGAACAGTTTAATACCATACACACGTACAAATTGTACAACAACGCTCTCTACTTTTCGAGACAGAGCAAAAGAGAAAACGCCAAAACAGTTGCCGTACACGAAAATCCTTAAATAAAATTTTTCATCCAAATCGGATGAGCGGCTTTCTACTTTTTCACGATTTCTTAAGAGAGTTGTACTACAGCGCCCTATGGTGTTCAAGATAGAACAGAGTCATAAGTCACAAAAACTCACCGTATCCGAAAACCTCTATATACGAATTTTCATGTAAATCGGATGAATGGTTTCGTGGAACCCGATCGCAGCGCCACCTACGGGGTCCAATTGTGAACCTGAACCATCCAGGGATCCACTCAAACACACAAAAAATTTCATCAAAAGCAGTGCAGCCGTTAAGGAACAGTTTAATAACATACACACGTACAAATGGGACAACAGCGCCCTCTAGTTTCAAGAAAAAACAAAAAGATGGCACCAGAACCCTTGCCGTACTCGAAAATCGCTATTTACAAATTTTCATCCAAATCGGATGAGCAGTTTTTAAGTTTTTCACGATTTTTACGATTTCGTAATATTTGAACTAAAGAGCCTTATGGTTTTCAAGATAGCACAAAAAAGATAAGTCCAAAACACTCACCGTGTCAGAAAAACCCTACTTTCCAATTTTCATGCGATTCTGATGCTCGGCTTGGCTTAGCAGTTTTTCGAGGTTTTTCAAAATATTTGTACTACAGCGCCCTCTGGTGTTCAGGAGAGGAAAGAGAAGATAAATCAAAAAAACTCAGCGTGTCCGAGAACCTCAACATACAAAATTTCATGCAAGTCGGATGAACGGTTTTGGACTTTTTTAAAATATTTGTACTACAGCGCCCTCTGGTGTTCAAGATATAACCTAGCTTATAAGTCATAAAAACTCACCGTTTCCGAAAACCTCTGTATACCAACTTTCATGCAAATGGTATAAGCGACTTAGGAGTTTTTTGACGTTTTTTAAAGTATTTGTACTATAGCGCCCTCTAGTGTTCAAGATAGAACAGAGTAGATAAGTCATAAAAA
This sequence comes from Coremacera marginata, assembly GCA_914767935.1. Classification (NCBI taxonomy): domain Eukaryota; kingdom Metazoa; phylum Arthropoda; class Insecta; order Diptera; family Sciomyzidae; genus Coremacera; species Coremacera marginata. Next base: position 157,299,783 of record OU612047.1, on the reverse strand, counting down.
TTGACCTTATCCGAAAACCTCTATATACCAATTTTCATGTAAATCGGATGCACGGATTTTTCGAGGTTTTTCAAAATATTTGTACTACAGCGACCTCTGCTGTTTGAGTTAGAATGGCGTTGATAAGTCGAAAAACTCAGCGTGTCCGAGAACTTCTCGATACAAATTTTCATGCAAAGCGGATGAACGGTTTCGGAGATAAGCTGAAAAAACGAATGCCTGGATTTCGATCGCAGCGCCCCCTACCGGGTCCAACCTTTTTTACTGGATAAAAAGTAGCCTATGTTATGACCGGGTATATAAGGAACGTAGATTCCAAGTTTCATTTAAATCCATCCAGTGGTTTTCACGTGATGCTTTAACAGACAGACAGACTGACAGACAGACAAAAATTTTAAAAATGCGATTTTCGGGCTCAGCGTCGTTCAAAATGTCCATCGCAAAAAGAATTTCAAAAAAATATTTCATGTACAGATTTTTTTTTTAACAATTTTATATATATATAGATTATACTTTTACAGTATAATTTTTAAATTATTTCCTATTGATAGTTTCGAACTCACGTCAACATTACATTGGAAGTAAACTTTGCTTGTGCGCCATAATAAAAAAAAAATGTTTCACAAAAATTATACTGAAAAGCTTGTTTACCAAAAAAGTAACTCTGAACTAAAAAGACATTTGAAACTTAAGAATATGAAAATTAAGACGAATGGTATTGAAATATAATAAAGCATGACTTCAAATTAAAATGTAATATTCACCATAGTATCAAATATATTCCAAAGGGTATAAAAAGTTGGTGTAACTTGAATTATATTAAAATTTAATACAAAATTTATTCTGTGAAATAGTTTAAAATTATGTTAAATAGTATTGAAATTAAATGTATTCTAAGATATCTACACGTGTTTATAAATATAAGTGGGTGATTCTACTATAAAAGGTTGTCTGATATTAAGGAAGGTCTGATATATAGATAGTTTCAAAAATATCTTTTTCCGAAGTTGTACTATGTAATCAAGTTTTTTGTATACTACTTTAAGATGGCCAGTCAATTAATTCATTTTTAGGTGTTTTATAAGGGCCCAGAGGAGATACTCTATACTCTATACTCTATACTCTATACTCTATACTCTATACTCTATACTCTATACTCTATACTCTATACTCTATACTCTATACTCTATACTCTATACTCTATACTCTATACTCTATACTCTATACTCTATACTCTATACTCTATACTCTATACTCTATACTCTATACTCTATACTCTATACTCTATACTCTATACTCTATACTCTATACTCTATACTCTATACTCTATACTCTATACTCTATACTCTATACTCTATACTCTATACTCTATACTCTATACTCTATACTCTATACTCTATACTCTATACTCTATACTCTATACTCTATACTCTATACTCTATACTCTATACTCTATACTCTATACTCTATACTCTATACTCTATACTCTATACTCTATACTCTATACTCTATACTCTATACTCTATACTCTATACTCTATACTCTATACTCTATACTCTATACTCTATACTCTATACTCTATACTCTATACTCTATACTCTATACTCTATACTCTATACTCTATACTCTATACTCTATACTCTATACTCTATACTCTATACTCTATACTCTATACTCTATACTCTATACTCTATACTCTATACTCTATACTCTATACTCTATACTCTATACTCTATACTCTATACTTTATACTCTATACTCTATACTCTATACTCTATACTCTATACTCTATACTCTATACTCTATACTCTATACTCTATACTCTATACTCTATACTCTATACTCTATACTCTATACTCTATACTCTATACTCTATACTCTATACTCTATACTCTATACTCTATACTCTATACTTTATACTCTATACTCTATACTCTATTGTATATACTATACAGGATAGAGACATGAGAGTCAGAGACTCAAAAAGAACACAAACAAAAAAACTAGTTGCTTCAAATCAAAAACATAGCTTGCCAAGCACACGGGATATAGATGTGCAGTATATTTAATTTCTGCCCACTTGAACTGGACTTATGGTCTCTGCCCTGGTATCTGGAGAGGCAGGGGAGAGATTTTTCACCAAAAAATGAACACAATCAATAGAAAATGTATTATTCAGAAAAACCGAAGGAACACGATAATACACATTACAAACAAAGTTATACTTTGAATAACTAAAGAATAAAACTTACCAGGGGAGAAACTGCATTCATCGACATATCCGCACATGCAAAGTGGCGTGATCGAACTGTCCGCCAATGAGAGCACGCGAGTGACTTACGCTTCGTGTGTTGTTAACTTCACATCAAATCCTATTCTCTGAGATTTAAAATTGTAAGGACAAGTACTTTATTGACATATTTTAAAGAACGTAAAACGTAAAAATTGCGCATGTCTTTTTTTTTTAATAGAAAATAAAAGTAATTTGTTTTTTTTTTAATATTTACCTCACTATTAGCGCTTCTTTGTGAAATAAATAATGCTTAATTGTCTAATCAATTAGAATTAGTATTAAATTACACTGAGTTTTTGACGAGATAGTAAAGGAACAGGCCAGGGTAGATACTTTTTTCACGGTTAACATGCAATTATAACTAAACTATGTTATTTTAGGTAATTGACTGGTAACAAAGTAAACGTTGTTTATTATTATGTATGTTTGTTATTTTCCGCAAATTTTCAACTAATGTATGGTTTTTTGATTTAGCCATATTTGGTATGCATTGGTATAGGTATTTATGTATTCAAATGAGGTAGTTTTCGTTCGGGGCATAATTCTAACATAATTTTTTCGAATCCAATGGGGGTGGGGTTCGAACACAGAGATACTGTTCTATACCAATATTTTTCTTGAGTTCACTTTGAACATTATAAATAATTATTTCAAAGTTAATGAAATTCGTTAACAGTGTTTCTCAAATTATTCAAAAATTATTTAGCTTAAGCATTTTGAAGTGAACGTTTCCAAAAGTAAAATTTTCAATTAAGAGAATATGGAAACAACTTTATTAGTATTATTATTAATTGATTAATTATTGTTTATTTATTTTACAATTAATTCTGTGTCTAATATCAATTAAGCAGCACTAACTACTAAGAACAGCAGCTCCTAGTTCATATTAAAATTCATCTCTTCAAGTATTTTTTGTTCCCTAGATTTGTCCTTTGTCTTATTAAGCTAGTTATTTTTGATGGACTTATTTTAAAGTTGCTTAAATATTGCATAAAATTCTGGCTTTCCTTCATTTTACTCCAATTTATACTCTGTTCATAAGAATATCCAGTGCACAGTACCTACCACAAACTTAAGTTAATTTGGTGCTACACGGTGATGCTTTGTTTGCCCAACGTCTATATTAAGATCCTTTCTAGTCAATTCCTAGAAAAGTATCTTCTTTTAGTGGCCAAAGAAACTGAAGCAGTGGCTATAGTAGCAGAAAATAAAATAGACAAGAGCCATGGAGAAAAAGAAGAAGAAGAAGAAGAAAATCCAATCAGCAACATTAAATAAACCAAATGCAAACATATCAAGAAAATAAGGCTCAAGTATTGCGCCGCATGGACCGCACTGAAAGCCACTCCTGCTGATACACTTTACTTAATTTTTTCGAGCACTCATCGTCCATTTCCATGCCTAAGCAGCTTCTTTTTCCTTCCTTCCTTCCTTTGCTATGTTTTATTTTTTTTATGAACATTCCATTTTTTTTTTTTTTATTTTCATCTTTAACTTATTTGTTGGTTATCTGAATACTCAAAGGACCAACAAGAAGAGACCAAGGACACGACACTAAGTCTGGTCGACGTAGATGATTATGTTGTCCAATTACTTAACAAAATACAGGGCGCACTTGTTTTTTTTTTTTTTTTTTTTGTTGTCTATTTTGGTATTTTTCGTGCTTGCACTGACAACGTTTATATATTTTGTGTGCGCCTAAAAGTCTGTCATGTCGTTAGATTGCTACTGTCACTGGCGTTTGCCGCCTAAAAGCGACCACAAAATGTTGTGTTTTTGTTTGCAAGCTAATAAAATTGATTTTTTGCAAAGCATGCTTATTGCTGCTACTGCTGCTGCTGCTGCTGCTCGTGTCAACAACCAACCCCAAAAAAATTTGGGGGGGAGGGGTGGCTGCCAGAAAATAAGTGGCTTAAACACAGCGTAGGCGGCAGCACGACCTAAAGTCTTTTTATAGTAATCGGCGTAAGTCAGTCACAACGTAAAACAATTGTCAATCGTCACGAACGTCATCATTGCCAACATTATCAACATTGTCATCAACATCATCAGCAGCAGCAGCAACAACATCATCGTGCACACACACTTTCATTCCTGCTCCACACGTTGATGAGCTGCTGCGTGGCATTGTTTTACTACGTTGTTGTTGTTGTTGTTGTTGTTGCACGGTAATGAGTTCTGCCTTTGTCGTACCATCGTTTTTCCCTTTATTCTGTTTTTGATTTAATATATTTTTTTTATATCCCTGCCATGTGAAATCCGCTTAATCAGCTTATGTCCGCGTGTCCTTCTATTGTGATGTCTTCCATCAAACAGAATTTAATGATTGTTTCTGCTCGTTGTTTTTCTGCTTTACTCCTTTTTTTATCATATTATTTTGCTTGTATTTTTTTATCGTTTATTTCTTAGCTTACCGAGACAAACATGTGCAACATGGTTTATGTGTATCGAGGGAACTTTTTATTTAACCATTAAAACGGGGTAATTTATCAAGTGTTCGAAGTATGATGTTTAACAATCTTTTGTAGAAGATAACAGGTATAAAAATTACTGAATTCGTTTACATATGTCACAAAATCGATTATATTTATATAGGGAAAAACTAAGTAATTTTAATTTACACGACACACAATAACGCAAAAAACATTGCCTTCGGTGCATCGATTATTGTTTGTTTGTCAGCGTAGACTAGCGATTCTACCTAACCTCAAAGAAAAGTCGAGCATCATTGCTGAAAAAAAATGTTCAATAAAACAACGGATCCAATGAAAATTGATTTTGCGCATATTCATTAAAGATTTGACGATAGCGATGGTCGTTGAGCTTCAATTCTTGCACGAACTGAATCCTGTAAGCATTTAAACCAAGATCATTTCGTAAAATTTCCATAAAGTGGACAAACAAAGACGAAGCTGTGGTGAACTATTTCGAAACGATACATTTTGATCTGCTTTACACTGAGCACAAGTCACACGAATTCGTCTTTAATTCCGTACAGTAACAGTAATACGCTCGATTTGTCTACCATATTAAAATAGGTTTGTCCTAAGTAAGACTTTGTTTAAAATAATTAATGTGAATTTTGTTTAAATTAACAATAAATGCTGTTTAAAATGAACACTAATCCATGAAATTTTTTAAAATAAAATCCATTTGAATGAAACACTTTTCTTGTTTGAATTAACAAGAAACTGGTTTGAAAATTTCAAACAAAAGTCCTTTTAATTTAACCTGGTTCATAGTTTGAATTAACAAAAAACATATTAGAAAATTTCAAACAAAAATCATCACAATTCAACCTAGTGTCTATTTGAATTAACAAGGAGCTGGTTTGGGAATTTCAAAGAAGTCTTTTTAATTTAACCTGGTTCATATTTAGATTATACAGAAAGTTTTCAAGAAAACGCTGTAGAACAATAAAAAGAATTGATTCAAATAGCTTTTATTATTAAATATATTTACTACGTAAGAGATGGATAGACTTTCGCATGAGTCGTTGCTCTCTAGCCAATTTGAACTGGTTACATATATAGTCTGATACATTGTCCCAACTGTGAAGGCTGTTACTTTAACAACACAATTTGTTGTTACAAAACCAACAAACAGGACTGTTGTTATTAAAGGTCCGAACTGTTGCATAAATACTTTCAACCGTAGGATGGAATTTGACGGAAAAAACTGTTGTACTAACATACTTTTTCGTTGATTTAACAGTTTTTTTTTTTTGTCTGAGTGAACAAAATAAAAACAAAAATTATGGTTTCATGAGCAAATTTTCTTAAAAATTATGAATTGTTATAATTTAATATTATCTGAAAGATATTCTCGGATGAATGTGGCGGCCGTGGCGCAATGGGTAGATTGCGTGGCCTATTCCCCAGAGAACCCTGGTTCAAATCCCACCTGACACAGAAAGTTTTTTCAATTGAATTAATTTTATCTGTTAGGCACAGAGCTGGGTTGTAATGATTCCTTTTGGAATTAATTCGATCTTAATTCCAATTCTTTGGAATTAGTAATTGGTAATTGATCATCTCAATTCTTCTGCCTAGCCAGAGCTGGGTCGAAAAGTATTCATTACAATTCAATTCCAATTCCTTGGAATTAGGAATTGGTTATTGGTCATCTCAATTCCTCAGGAATGTAATTGAAAAAATTCGTCAATTCATCAACTCCTCAAGAATGTTATTGGAAAAATTCGTCAATTACATTTCTGAGGTATTGAGGTGTTCAATTACCAATAACAATTCCTTTAATGTAATTGACAAATTTTTCCAATTACATTCCTGAGGAATTGAGATGACCAATAACCAATTCCTAATTCCAAGGAATTGGAATTGAATTGTAATGAATACTTTTCGACCCAGCTCTGGCTAGGCAGTCACCTCTCTGCAGACAATGGCAAACCTCAGAGAGTTAAAACTCCCATGAAAAGCTTCTTAAGAACAAAAGCCGTTTGGAGTCGGCATAAAGCTTGTTTGTCTAGTTCCCGATCATTTGTGTTCAAACATTTTCACAACACACATAACACAATTGATCATAAGAAGCTCGGTCAAAGTCCTTTCAGAGCTGAAATGGCCATTTCTTTTTTTTTTTTTTAAATATGCTCACAAACTACAGTAACAATTTCCTGCGTCGAATATTTTGTTAAAGCTTTTTTTTTACTATGACAAAATAATATAATTATGAGTTACACGCCTATTCATTATTTAAAAAATGTTATAAAAAAGGAAAAGGTTTATATAATGTGTAACAAATAAGTTTTCATGAAAAGAAAAAAATTATCACTCTCAACTCTCAAAATCTGCAAACTGCTGAAATTAAGAACGATTATGAAAATAGAAAAACAACAGTTCGAAAAGTTTTGATCTATCTTCGAAAAAGAGCTAAACTTTCACCAAAAGTATGCAACAATATTAGAAGAGCTCTAAACTGATTTATCCTAACTTGTACCGCGGGCATGTATTTCGAAGTAATTTAGTCGTGAGATTGACAAAACAAATGGAATAAATAAAACAAATAGAGCTTAGGGGACCACAGCGATAATCACGCAAGAACTACTGATGAGTTGGTGTAGCGGCAAACGAAACAGTCTGTCTAGTCTGCTGCGTGATTACTACTCTATACAAGGGTATTGTTGTTGTTGTTGGTTGTTTTGTTCAGAAAGCAACATTGACCTTGAGCTCGAAAAATATAATTCTTAATAATTGAAAAATTATTAGAGTTATAAAAACACATAACATAAATCACTATCGACTTGATGTTCATCATATTCATCATAATATTCATATACAGTCAAACCTGTTTTTGTGCGGTAGATAGGGACCGCAGAAAAAAAATCGCAAAAAAAAAATTCTTCGGAAACTTCATAAACAGCTATAACATAAAACTTTAAGTAATCTAATAAAGAAAATTTTTTTTATGCGGTTTTTTGTACCGCATAAAAAAAATCTCACCTAGGAAACATTCTATGAAAAAGCGAAAAAGTGGTCTCGAAGCCAAATAAATAAATAAATTACACACGGAAACGTTAAAAATATAGTTTTAATTCTTCATTTTAAATGTGAAAAATACGAAAAATAATTCCATTAAAAAAATGCATATTAAAAAAATAAATTAAAATACATAAATTCATAAGTTAATCAATACTATTCGTCATAGTCCACAACACGCATTTTCTTGTGATGATCTGGTTCGAAATCGCTTTCATCACTTGAAGATATTGTAATGGAGTTATTAGTTGTTTCCATTGGAATGGAATTATTGTCTGCGATAACCATATAGTCGGTGATAAGTCTTTGTGATGACGGTCGTTTTGTAAGCTTATTATAAATTTCGCAATAACCGGTTATTATGTTTCTTTTTGCTGTTTTCTTATTATGATTATTCATTTCATGTCTAAAAACAAAAATCATAAGAACTAAAACTTCAGAATTGCGTTTTGCTCTTACGCTTTTCTCTTTTTTGCTCTTTTTAATGATAATTTCAGCTAGTGCAGAGTTTTTTTTTTGCATAGAAAAGATCGCATACAAGAAAAAATATCATAACACAACTCGCACAAAAAAAAATTCGCACAAAACAAATCGCATAAAAATAAAAACCGCATAAATAAAATCGTACAAAAAAAAATTCGCACAAAAAAGACCGCACAAAAACAGGTTTGACTGTATTCATACCATAATCATATTAGAAAGAAATAAGCAAGTTCCCTCTTTAGAAAAAATCTGCAATTTGCGAAAATTTCTTGTCAAATATATTGTTCATTTGAACCAAAAGGCTTAAATCTCTTTACTTTTTGGTATTTTTTCTCTTTATGCAATTTCCTGTCCATAGAAAAAAAAATTTTTATGTTGACTTTTGATACAGAAATAATTGAAGTTTCACGAATTAACTTAAGTGTTTTGTACGTATTTTTTGCTGCTGCTATAATTCTGCCTACTATGCATTATTCACAAAACAGTCAATAAATTTTCTTAACATCTATCTAAGGCATTATATTATGTTTGCTCAAGTTCAATTCTAAACCTTTTAAGAAAACTCATCTAAATGATATATTACAAAAAAAAAATTACATAATCAAGGACTTGTTATGCTTTCACAATACCAAGCACTACATTGGGCGCTCATCTTGGTTGCCTGTTATTCGAGCTATTTCAACAAAACTTGCTGCTAATTGCTGAGCTGCTCAAAAGAAGACAAAACCAAAAACAACAAAACAAACCACAGATGCGTCCAAATGTATGTCCTTGCAAAACAATGCGCTGGCAAACAGACACACACAAAGAAACAAACACATTCATAACCACAAAAACAGCGCAGCTTATCTCGACGCATTGTTTTCGCGTGAACAAATGAAAAGAATAGCAAATCTTATTGATTTCTTTGTGCGCTTGCGGTTGAAATCCAAAGAAAATGAGTCCAAATCCAGAGCTTTGCATAACCCCTGTGGTAAATGGAAGCATTAAAAAAAGTTCTAAAAGAATGCAATCCTTTTGTATTGCAATCAGTGACTTCATAGCTAATGACTTCAAGTTATTATTGAAATCTTTAAATTATTTTTGATTGCAATGACTTTATCTAAAGAAGCCCTAAAATCATTTTGAGTTATTGAAGGCATTAAAAAAAAGATGTAAGTCATTGCTGACTTCATTAAATTTTATGTTGCAGTCATGACTATAAAACTAAATTAATTGCATTCATTAATTCTTTCATCGTGAAATCATGTATCATATAAATCATATAATCATATAAATATTTTCTTAGCTCTTAATCTCTACCGTAAGCAATTTCAAAAGCTAATATGTAACAAAAAACAATTGAATTTCAAAACAGAAAGAAATTAGCGAAAAATACAAAACACTGTTTTCGTTTTATTTTATTTTTTTTTTTTTTTTTAACAAAAAACTTTTGTTAATAATTTTAAATACGAGTATTTTTTATTTGAGTAAAAATATAAGTTGTTTTACCGAACTTATTGTAAAAATATTAATTTTTTCAAAATAGCTTCAAAAATTTTTGATTGCCATGAAAAGAATTTAATTGACTTCAATTTATTTGAACATATCAGTGATTCAAAAAATTATTTTAACTGACTTCAAATGATTTTATTGACTTTAAACTGATTCCAATTGAATGCAATCAATGATTCCAAAAACCGCGACTTCAATCATAGTAAATAAATCACATGTAATTGTGAATGAATAACTAAAACGTTTACGAATTGATTTCGAAGTCATGACTTCATGAAAATGATTGCTGATTTCAAAATTTGAAGTCATGAAATCAAAAAATGATTGAATGTCTCAAATCATTTTTTTTTGCATTCAGTGCCAGTTTTTGATTGCATGAATGCATTCTTTTACAACTCTGTACCAGTAAGAAGAAGAGAACTTATTAGCGGTGGCTTTGTGATGTTTCGATCTTTTTATTAAATCAAATACAACATGTTGCCTCTGATTTTTCTCTGAAATTGCTTTCGCGGTTTTCCCTAAGTGTGGGTAAATTGAAATATCAAACGATAATTGCTGAAGCGCATTTAGGAATGACACAATATTATCTCTGAATACAAACAGGCGACTTTGATTAATCGAAGTCATCACCATCAGTCATATTGTCATCTGTTTTTCGACAGCCCCAATTTTTGAAGAGTGTTACTCTAATAGAAAACACTTCTTATAATAAAAAAATTATTAAAATTTATTAAAATTCCACAAAATATGGTAAATGATCTCAACTGCCACAAATAACGAACACTGCGATGTCCATTGTCCAATCTACTCCTCAACCTTGTGAATAAAAAATTTGTAATATATTCATAATAAGTATAATTGCGGTACTGCAAATACACGATCCCTGTCCACACCTAGCATAAATAAAAGCCTGTTCACATTTCTCTATTACATTTGTTTGAATATAGGTGCCAAAAAACACTGATGACATTGGAAACGGGTAACGGAGTAGGTTTGCTGTCAGAAGAGAACACAAGAATTGAACAATGCCAGAAACAGAACGAAAACAAAAGAGAGCACACCGAAGCAAACGAAGAAGAGAAAAACAAACGAAAGTACAAGTACAAGTACGGAATAATGATACAATCACTACAAGGTAGTCTTGACAACTACCTATTTTCTTACTAACTTCTTAATGTCAAAATCAGCAATCAAGACCGACTAAAGAAAAAAAGTGAAAATTTATGTATTGAAAAACAAACATAATAAACATTGTGGCTGTTAAACCTTTTGCAGCTACTGGCCTTGCGTATATTGATGGCACCAGCTTTCTCCGAAAATACTCCAGTGGTCTGTATGAACGCTATGTTGGTAGTAGCACTTCGGCTGCCACGTCCAGCATTTGCACCGCAAGCACGTTTCCATTTGCCATGACCAACGCGTTCATGTTCTGTTGTGTCCTTGGAAGTTACCACATTGCTATAATCACAACACTTAAGGGAATATTATCCAGTGTCTGAAGATAGTTGCAACAAAAATGATGCAATCACATTTTTGTACATAACTTACGCATTTTTCTTTAGCACCACATTCAAGACCAACCTGCTTGCTGATAATAATTGTATTATAGCTTTTTTTTTGTTTCCTTATTATCTCTCTTCGTTGGTGTTTTTGACAGATGGCGGTCGGCAAAAGAACTGTCACCCCTACCTTGTTATTATTGTATCATGGACGAAATAAATTATTTTTGCAACGATTTCCTCGAAGTAATAAATTATCTTATATTTTCGTTTTATTTTTTAACAAGCCTCTCATTTCTATTGTTTACTTTTTACATATGTGTAAAAATAAAAACTAGATTGTTCCCACAATATTAATCCACTTTAACACTTTTAGTACTTGTTAGAAAACGTGTTGTGCTGCTAAGGCGACTGAAATTGAACTATTGCATAAACAATAATTACACACGAACTACTCTTTAACTACACAAAACTGACTTGTGTCAGATTCCGCTTACAGTTCTGCATTACAATAGGATGATTGATTAAATATTCGAAAGTAATTGGTTTTAACATTTAATACATTCCGAGCACCTACAAAATTTTACCAGCGGGACACGCTGACCCACTTTTGTTTGAAATTGTTTGTGAGTTTGAGTTTTACACTGAGTGTGTGTGTGTGTTTGTTCGTGGCTGTGTGTGATGCGTTTGGAGTCTGGCAGCGAAGGATATTAAAATTCTTTTGTGTCACACATATAGCTGGCTAGAGCTGAATGCCAGCAGTTGTGGCTACCAAAAACAGATGAAGCAAGCGAGTCAACTGTTGTTGACAGTAGCACACAGAATGTTTGCGGACAGGGGCGGCGCCCACTAGCTGTTAACATAAAATTTTATTTCTTGGCCAATTTTGTGCTGCTTTCATACATGGCTTAAATGCAAAATGTTGGTTAAGTATTTTTTTGTTCCTATCTCTACTGCTGTTGCTGCCATTGCTGCTAGTGTTGCTACTTCTTTAGGGACGCTCTCTTTGTCGTTATTTTTATTTATTTTTTTTTCTACTACTTTTTCGGTTTAATTTTGTTGTTTCACGAACAATTTATTTTGGCCATTAGAGGGTCGTCTAGAATTTCAACTTGATTCTCGAACATAACGCTTACCGTGTGTGTGGGGGGAAGTGTTTGAGTAGCATACGTCATTGTATGCGTGTGTGTATGCGTGTATACAGATATGAGCATGCAACTTAAGAATTTGTTTTCCTTTTGTTTGCTCAGTTAAGTATGTGTGAAGAATTTTGCTTCTGCTGCTTTGGCGGTATTGTATGTCATGTTGGTGCATTTTTAAGCAGTATGTAAGTATGTTTGTTTGTTTGTATGCTTATGTTAGTAAATAAATCTTGCTATGTGTGTCAACGAGTGTATGTTTCTTAAAGTATTGCGGTATCAACTTACAAGCGGAATTTAAAATTTTTAATTGCACTTTCGTGGTGCTTGCACTCTGCTATCATTTTTGTTGTGGTTATTGTTGTAATTTGAACTACCTGTAATGGAATGGTTGTAATGTGCAGAACAAAGTATTTTCAATTTTAATCATATTACAACAAATTTTAATGATTTATTATTAGGGCATTTGGAACGTTTTGCATTTTGATCCACGTTTTATGATGACCCAATATTTTTTTTTTTTTTAATCATTACTGAGTGAGAATGCAATCGATGGCAAATGATTACTAAATTGTCGTATGACTAGTAAACGCAACTCTTTCATTTTTTTTTAATATACACATCAATGACGATTATTTTTATAAAAAAATTAACAGCATTTGGCATAACTTGCATCCAACAATATCTTTATTGAGCTAGCTGCTAAGAAAATTTAAAATTCCAGCACAACGATGGGATCTATCATAATTGCAACACATGAATAAATCCAAAAGGATAATAACTGTCAGGATAATGCAAAACTTAATAGCAAAGATGACAGTTAAGCCCTTTCATTTATAGCACGGCCAGAGACTATGAGTTGAAAGGGATAAATAAAAGATAATCATTATAGGCTTAAAATTATAATCATAGCGCAGTTCTAGGGGTTCATGTAGCCTTTGTTTTTTTTTTTTTTTTATTTATTCCAACAAAACAGAGTCCGCCCATAAAACCTTGTCTGACTGCTCTAAAACTGATAAGACGCCGTTTGAAACGCAACGAGTTGGACTTAATAATAATTGTCAGTGCTGACAAGATAGCAATTATTTTAGCTATTAACACATTTTTAGGGCTTGCCTTACATTTTTTAAGGAAAAAATAAAAGGAAATAAAAACCCAAAAATTAATTGCTTGGAAAAATATAGTGCACAAAGCTGGCCACAGTGCCCAAGGCAATTATAACTGTTTGTCACAGTGTACATATTCTTTGTTTAGGCATACAAAACTTTGACACATAGAGAAGGGTTGTGTCTACAGCGTGTCAACCAGTCTAATCGTTGTTAAAAATAAATCAACTATTTACAGTATAAATCAAAAGAAAAAAAAAATAAATTCTAACTGCTCCTCTCCCATTCCACTCGAAACCCATCAATGCCCTTGAATAAAGTTTAAATTTCAATCATTTGTTTAAATAAAAAAACAACAAATTTAAAATTTGACACTTCTTTCAAAAGGGTTTAGCCACGATGTGACATGCAAACGCACACAATAAATCATATTTTGCCAGTGAATAACGTTTACTGGTTGTTGTTGTGCTGTTTTTTTTCTTTTGGAAACCCGATACTGTCATGTGGGCCATACGCACACCAACCATCATTATTCAACAAGACTTCAATGAAGCAAACAAAATAAATTCTTGTTTAACGTGAAGGCCACAGTGAAGGTATCACTTTTGATGTACGTATAAATGTCGAATTGAATTTTCAATTGCAATTTGATAATTTTACAATATTTATATGATGGATTTGATTTCTGATAACTGATGATCAAAAGAAGAAGTTTTTATAATAAGGCATTTATTGAAACGCCAAAATCAGTTAATATATATTATTGTAAATGATGTCGAATGATTGAAAATATTTGACATTTATGATGGCACCATCATGTGACTGAAATCATTTTGGATGCAGATAAAAACATTCAAGGCAGCAATAACAAGGTTTGCACAAAACATCAAAATATTTACTTCTTAGAAATTTTAGACAAATTGTAGCAAAAGTCGTTTTTTGCTATAACTATATCAATCTTCATCTAAAATTAATATTCATATGTATATTCATGTTCATATTCATATTCATATTCATATTCATATTCATATTCATATTCATATTCATATTCATATTCATATTCATATTCATATTCATATTCATATTAATATTCATATTAATATTCGTATTCATATTCATATTCATATTCATATTCATATTCATATTCATATTCATATTCATATTCATATTCATATTCATATTCATATTCATATTCATATTCATATTCATATTCATATTCATATTCATATTCATATTCATATTCATATTCATATTCATATTCATATTCATATTCATATTCATATTCATATTCATATTCATATTCATATTCATATTCATATTCATATTCATATTCATATTCATATTCATATTCATATTCATATTCATATTCATATTCATATTCATATTCATATTCATATTCATATTCATATTCATATTCATATTCATATTCATATTCATATTCATATTCATATTCATATTCATATTCATATTCATATTCATATTCATATTCATATTCATATTCATATTCATATTCATATTCATATTCATATTCATATTCATATTCATATTCATATTCATATTCATATTCATATTCATATTCATATTCATATTCATATTCATATTCATATTCATATTCATATTCATATTCATATTCATATTCATATTCATATTCATATTCATATTCATATTCATATTCATATTCATATTCATATTCATATTCATATTCATATTCATATTCATATTCATATTCATATTCATATTCATATTCATATTCATATTCATATTCATATTCATATTCATATTCATATTCATATTCATATTCATGTTCATATTCATATTCATATTCATATTCATATTCATATTCATATTCATATTCATATTCATATTCATATTCATATTCATATTCATATTCATATTCATATTCATATTCATATTCATATTCATATTCATATTCATATTCATATTCATATTCATATTCATATTCATATTCATATTCATATTCATATTCATATTCATATTCATATTCATATTCATATTCATATTCATATTCATATTCATATTCATATTCATATTCATATTCATATTCATATTCATATTCATATTCATATTCATATTCATATTCATATTCATATTCATATTCATATTCATATTCATATTCATATTCATATTCTTATTCATATTCATATTCATATTCATATTCATATTCATATTCATATTCATATTCATATTCATATTCATATTCATATTCATATTCATATTATGAAGAATATGAATATGATTCTTTTTATTGCAGTTATTTTGTAAATTGTTCGCTTTATTTATCACTTAGGTAATCATCGATTGAGTTGATTATTTTTTTTTTTTTTACAAACCACATTAAAAGGTCGTGTCTTTAACTCAACATTATCTCTCTCTTGTCAGTTATAGCTTATATCCCTTCATATATTGATCCAACATTAATTTTCAATTATCCTTTCAAAAACAGAGAAAATAATGAACATTTCTTAATATCTCTTATATCCCAGTGAAACTTTTACTAATCATTAAATAGCATTTAATTATATGAATGTATGAGTGTACCGACAACTGCAAATGTCATTTTTTCGGCAGCATATGTTTGACGTGTTGCCGACAGTTTGACGAGTAGGCAAGGAAGCAGGCAAAATAACAAGAAATACTTATAATAAATTAATGTTTCTATATGTATTGGTAAAAGGATATTCATGCAGTTGAATGAATCGCGGCATAAATACTTTTGATGAACTCAGCTTCTTTTTTTTATACATGTTTAATATTTTTTTGTTCATGCCGACAGAACAGCGGATCTTAAGTAGACGACCGACATGCCGAGACGCAGGACAACGCTGGCGATAATAAACTAACAATAGGGTGCATGACACGCCTTCAATGCAGAAACAATCAATTTCACATACACACACTGAGCACTACTTTCTCTAGACCAACGTTAAACTTATAAAAACGCTGAGAAAAACAAGTTACTGCAAATGTTGAACGTAAATGCGGCACAGCAGGACAACATCAGCGCCAGTCGGCGCTGGTGGAAGAAGGTCCTTTTCTACGCAGCTAGTTACAGCAACAATGAAGAGAAAAAAAATAACATTTAATCGCTTCATGTTTGTTGTAGAGCTGTTGATGAAAAGTAGCAAAAATTGTATCAAAAATGAAAGCAGACGTTTTTGTGACACTCTGCGGGATATCGCTGATTAGTGAAATGCAACATTGTTTATGATAAAGAAATTTATTTTTAGAAAGTGTGTTTTTTTTTTATTGTTGGCTAAAGAGCATAAAAAACGCTTCGTTAAATTTAGATAATAAAGAAAACTTAAATTGACTTAATTTCAAAATAGCAAAAAAAAATATCCTTAAAGTGCTCTTTAAAGCGAATATAACTCCACTAATTAATCAGACTTAACATGAGAGTAGCATCCGTTGTTTGATTAAATTTGTTACGTAGCAAATTTGCCCATAAATATTTTACATCATTTTCTTGAATTTAACAATGTTGTGAATATACTGGATATACTGATATAACGCACTTTTAAGTTTCTTACTAAAACATATATCGCACATTAAATACAAAACAGCCACAACTCAAAATTTATAAATTTTTACTTTGTAATGTAAAACTATTAGTAGTGATCATATACTTTGACTCTAACATATCAAATACATTTTGTACACACCTTCTTTCTCTTTAGATTAAAAAAAAATTTTGTTTCATTACAATATTGTTTTTTTGCTTCACCTAGAGATTTAAAAATATTGACTTGTGACTGTTTTGTATTTAGTGTGCGATATGTGCTGCAATGTTTTTTATATGAGCTGTCTTCTGCTACATTGAGAAAGAATTATGTAAATTTATAACTTTTATGATGTTGTGCTTATTGCAATGAAGACTTACTTTATTTACTAACATCGTTGCATTTTGAAATTGTTCTTAGAAGTACTTGGGTTGCGCTACAATCTGCTATTTATAACCACCAACATCTCTTAAAAAACATATCCAATCGGCTACATTGTAGCACATGCAAATTTTTTAATTTTATTTTAAAAACTGCAGTGCTGAATCGGTGCACATCATATAAAGTTCAGTAATACCTACAAAGTAGTTCGTAGAATATTTTGTTGTACTCATATTTAGAAAAAAAAAACTGTAAGGGCTTGTGTTAGAATTTATAACTATTAAAAAGGCTTTTAATAATTTAATTTTCTTGGGCAAAAAACCGAGTTGGGGTCGAAGTTGTCTTGATACATTATTTCTGTGACAAAACTGCCTGTTACAAAATTGTCCTTTTAAAAATTGTCCTTATACCTCTAATACCCTAATACCTCTCAATTTGCCTTTTCAAAATTCATCTTAACAAAATTGTACAAAAATAAATTAAAAAGAATATACATTAAACAATTTCGTAAAAGGACACTTTTTAAAGGAGTTGTTTTTTCTTTTCTTAAATAAGGGGAATTTTGAACAGAGTCAATTATGGAGATGGGAATTTTGGGAGAGACAACTTTGTCCAGAACAATTTTCGAAAGGGAAATTCCGACCAGCTCCCAAAAAAACCTGTTCAGGGTAGTTACTTAAGTAAATTATTCATTAACCGGTATGCGGTATGTAGCAGTGATTTAACAATGAGTTAAAAGGGAATCAATACGGTCCGAATTGACTTTGTAGGATATTTTTTGGTTTGTTCAGAAATGACACAAGAAGCTATAAAGGGTTAAGAATTTTTGTCGTAATTACTTTGATTGACATATACGAAATACCATCTGTAAGAAGAGAATTTAAACTTTATTAATTTCAAATCCAAAATGATATAAAGCCTTTCAATCGGCTGAAATTGCATCGAGTTATTGAACCACAATCATTTCAACATTTATAAAAAATACCGAAAAATGTTCATCGTTAAAATTATTCATACCAAAACTTGACTTTAAAATTGATAAGGAACTTTTAAGACTGGTTTTCATTATGTTAGTCTCAATAGTCAGCTGTCATGGTTGCATCGTTTTTTTTTTTTTTTTTTGTTTCTTAATGACGAAAATCAATTTTTTATTGTCAAGTGCTGTTCCAAAAGTTGCATTAAAATTGTCTTTAAATCAATACTTATTCCAATACAAAATTAAGAAATTATTCATGAAAAACATAAAAAAAAAGTACAAAATTATACATACGACTAGAAAATTAACAAGAATGCTTTAAAAAGTCTACTAAAAGTTTATGTAAATCTTAACTTTATATTAAGTTGGTCCACCACGGATATCTTTAACTGCCTGCAAGCGTCAACAGGCGTTATTCGTTCCCATTCCTCCTGAAGCTTTCCTTTTAGTATTAGAGCACTAGTAATGGCAGGATTTTGTATCTTACGCTCCGAAGGCTCCCAAACGTGCCCAATGACGTTCAAAGTCTGGACTTTGAGGTGAGGTGTTGAATTGTCGTGGAGCATGGTAAAACAGGCAGTCCTTTACAATATGGGCCGTGTGTTTGGAATCGTTATCTTGTTGGAAAGTCCAGCTATTACCAAGACGTAATTTATCGACTCATGCTTTAAAATTTTATTCCAAGATAGATGGCGATCCATGTAACATTCCACAAACACCAAATTTTCAACTCCAGATGCTGCGACAGCATCCCAAACCAATACATTCCCATCTCCATATTGACAGTGGGAATTAAAAGCCTTGGGTCCATTGCTGTATTTGTCTTCCTCCAAACTTTGGCTCTCCCATTGCTTCCAAATATATTGAACTTGGATTCATCTGTAAGCAACACTAGCTTCACAAAATCGTTTGTTTTGTCTATATTTTTTTTTTTTTTTGGCGAATTCCAAGCTAAGTTTGCGGTTTTTTTAGCAAAATAACGGTTTCTTTTGCGAAGTTCTGCTGTAGAAACCATTTTTAAAGTTATCTGCACCGTTCGTAGATCTTCAATGGTATTTGACCTTATTCTCAACTCTGCGGCCAGCTTAGTAGCATTTATTTTCGGGTTTTTATCCACTTCTTTTAAAAAAAATTACGCTTAACTGCGACAGAGCTTCTTCGTGCGACCACTGCTTATTTTCATCATTACCACTATTTCTAAAATAACTAAATATAGTTTGAACTGTTGATTTACTTAAATTCAACAATTTAGATATCTCTACAAACAGTTTTGCGTTGTTTCTTACTTTCACAGCCAAGCTTCGCACATCCGTAGAAATTACTTTTCGAGGAGCCATTGTCACATGCGTACGTTTATTGAAACTGTCTGGACTGCAACTAAATGGAGCTTATGCGAAGCCTACCACAAAACGCAAACGCAAAATTTAACAAACGGTACTCTCCCGTTATAATCTAGCAGCACACGAAAACATTAAGCTTGAACTGCAGGCCGTATGTAGACTTTTGTCATTTCATTTTTTGTTTTTCATGAATTTCTTAAGTTAGAATTGGAATAAGTTAATTTTGTCTATGTATTAATAATAATTGATTTAAAACAAAACTGCATTGTTATGCAAATTTTTGTGACTCATAATACCTTTGGACTCGTCAGATAGCAGAAATGGGTGTCGTATGTAGACTTTTGTTGGCCACTGTACATATTTTTAACTACTGTCCCATAACACGTCAAAAGCTACCTAATAATATAGTAGACATGCGTTGCGCAGCGCTGCGTTGCGTTATTGCGTTGATGCACTTAACTGAGTCATTGCATTGATACTCTTTTTGCTTAAAACCAAATTTCAAATAGTTTCTCCTTGTGTTTATTTGAACATATTTAATATCTAGAGTGTTGCAATAAGCTTCCAATTTATTTTGCAGACTAAAAACTTTTATTGATATGTTTCACTGCTTTATCAATCTTGAATGAGGTACAGTGTGACTTAATTTATGATTTATATTCTTATATTATAATAACCTTCTATAGATGAAGCATATTGCTACTTGATTTGATTTGTTGTGTTTAATTCTTAGTGAGACTAAACTGTGTTCACTTCATTACGTAATTCAATGTGCTACAAAAATCACCACACTTAAATAATTTATTACACAATTCAACGATGTATCCCACTCAAAATCTCACTGCGTTTATTAAATTACTTAATTACTGTTTTTACTGATTAAATTAGTGATTATATTACTGTTGATACAGAAATCAAAGCATCTTAAACTGCGCCGTAGCGCAGTTGCATTAACACATTTCGCTGATACAGTAAACTGTGCTTGAGTTAGTGTATCAGCGCAGAATTCATTGCTGCGCTACCCATGTCAATTAAATAGCTGCAGTCCATTATCTTGTCAATTTCTGCAGGTACTTTTTTATTTGTCCAATATGTACTTGCAAATTGAGAATCTTCCTAATATTTTTCTTAAAGTACTTATAATTTTTTTCCTTTCCACACGGCTAACAAGAAACAAATTACAGAGTAGCTTCAGACACAAATCAGCACATTAGAGGTAATTATTTTGGCCACATATGTTGCACAAAATTGCTTTTTAGCCAACTGTGTGGTTTCCCAGTGACAGCGGCAAGACTCAGAAGTCAGTCCCTTCAACCACTTGGTGGCAATAATAACTCAACTCATCATCATTCTGAGTAAACGCATCGGTGCCTGGTTACCATTCTGCTAGCTAAAAAGCAAACCCGCAGCCATGCCATGTCAGGTGCGGAAGCTATCCTCACTCAAAAGTGACGACGTGTGAGACATTTGAAATTATTTTATAGCTCTGCCAAATTGTGAGACCACCAAATCCGGGCTTAAGTATTTAGATAGTTTTAGCTTGGCTAGCGTAGCAAACAAAAGGCGCTAGCTGCAGGATATCATCGGTCGCTTTTCTGTAGTATTTATTAAATAATGTTGAACAAGTTTTCTTTCTATTTTTTTTTCTTTCTTTCCTAATCGAACTGCTGCGGCATGTTAAACACCTTTGAGAAGGTGCAGAAAAACGAATTTAAATTTGTTCCAATGAATATATAGTTTGACAGAGGATAGAAAGTTGTACAAACCTACTCACACACATATAGAAATAGTAAGAAACGTCAGTTGAACTTGAAATGCTTGAAGTGTGTAACTAATTTGTTTTGTCTTCACTGACAGCTATAGATATTTACGAGCTTGAACAATAAACCATTTATATACATATATATATATTTATATATATTGGTATAAAACTATCTAGCATGTTGAAATCCTATAAAATTTACAACATGACAATTTATGCGGGAGTGCATGCCGTCGTAGCTTGAGCATATTTAAGGCCACGCTATTGTGCACATTGTGTGGCTTTGCGGTGGCTTCCAAAGACTTGACTGCAATTGTGTTTAAGACAAAAGTTGGAACTTAGCGTTGAAGTGTTTCGATTGTTCAATTGAAATTTATGTGCAGTTAATGAGGATTAAAATTCAATTACTCAAATGATTTGGAAATAGTAAAGTAGTGTAGGGGCGTTGAGTTTTCTCACGTTAAAAGCGTTTGTTTGACTTTGGAAATAGTTAAGAATTTATGATTCGTACAAGAAACTTTTCAATTATAAATTGAGATAAGATATCGGCGTGTTGCTGCAGCATAAATAATGCAATGTTGTCAATTTCAGACTAAAATATCATGGGCACTGTATGCAGAAATGTAGATACTTGTATTGTTTCTGTAATTATGAAAAGTTTTTAAATACTTCTCTTTATAAAAAAGTTGCATATAAGTCTAACTTAATTGGATTATTAGTAGATACACGTATCTAAAATGAATGCTTATAAAGAAAGAAAAAGTATTGAGAATGATATTTTAAAACTATTGGTTTATTATTGTTCGATAGTCAAATGCAAGAAAGTAAAAATATATATTTCGATACTTCCAACGTACAAGTTGGTAACTCGAAAATCGTAGTTTTTAGATATGACCATTTTAGTGTTGTTTTTGTTATAAAAAGAAAACCCAAAACCAAAATTGAGAACAAGGTTTTGTTTATTGTAGATGAAATGATTGTCTGCCGGCTATTAAATTGGTTTAGTTTTTACAAACATATGTCAGGAGATATTTAACAATTAAACTTATAATTTTGACAAAAAAAAAATAATGTTGCCAACTTGTTGTCTGAAGCAATTTTTATATTTCCATGGAATAAGTTGGCAACTCAACTTGTCAATGTGAATCAGAGAACTGCAAAGAGTCTATGATTCGAACAAATGACTATAGATCATCCATCAAAAACCGAATGCGAGTGCGTGGGGCTGCGTACAACAACCACCACTTCCACGTGAAGAATCCTCATAACAGCGATGAGCGACGAGTACCGCTGCTTTCACTCATCGCTCATAAGAATGCCGCACAATGATTCCAATGATGCTAGAGTCATTCCTTCTGATTCTATACATTATTCTATGTTCTATTATATTATATTATTATATTTTATTATACATATAATATATAAATTTATTATTATATACCTATAATACTAGCGGACTCGTCAAATGTATGAAAATAAATCTTAAAATATTATTAAAAAATATTTAAATGCATATGGTGGCGGCCGTGGCGTAATGGATAGAGTGTGTGACTCTTACGCCAGAGAACCCAGGTTCGAATCCTCCATCCGACACAGAAAGTTTTTTCAATTGAATTCATTTTTCTATTCGGCCGTCACCTCTCTGCAGACAATGGCAAACCTCAGAGAGTAAAAATTGCAATGAAAAGCTTCTTGAGAACATAAGCCGTTCGGAGTGGGCGTACAACATGTAGGTCCAGTTCTCGATCATTTCTGTGCAAACATTTTACAGCACACACAGCACAATTGATCATAAGAAGCTCGGTCAAAGTCCTTTCAAGGGCTGAAATGGCCATTTCGTTTTATTTTTTTTATTTAAATGCATATACTTAATAAAAAAAATTTCTTAATATTATTGATAGAAATTAGTGAAAAATTGTGAAAATATTATTGAAAAAAATATATTAAAAATTTTTGGAAAAGTTTTTTAAAAATTATTAAAATATTAAATATAATTAAATAAAAATCATTATAAATACTATTAAATAAATAATAAATAAAAAATTCCTTCAAAAGTTCTTAAAATATAAATACATACATAAAAAATTATTGATTTACATATGAACATTCAACAAACACAACTTGGTTTAAAGGGCAGGTTTAATTAACATTTATATGACCTTTATGATTAAAATTCTATTAAAATAAATGGAAAGTAAATATACACTTTTACAGCTTTTAAAAGCGGCAATCCTGTTTATTTTGGATTGCCGCTTTCCTTATGGCATCCCTTAACGTAAAGGTTCTCAGCAATTCATCATTGCAAGTGTGAAAGTGAGGTGAAAAATTGATTAAAAACAATACAATAACAACAAGGAACAATTTAATACTTTGATCTAGCGATCCCCAACTTAGAAGCTGGCCATTTATCTTAATCAACACGTAAAACACAAAACAAAATTTAAACATATTGAAGTACATGCAAATCATTCAATTACTCTAGAGTCATTGAGGGTGCTTAGAATCATATGCTTAGAATTCAGCAGTCTTTCTAATGAGCGATGAGTGAAAGCAGCGGAACTCGTCGCTCATCGCTGTTATGAGAATGCTTCGCGTGGAAGTGGTTGTTGTTGTGCGCAACCGCAAGCACTCGCATTCGGTTTTTGACGAGTGATTTAGAATCGTAAAAAAACGATTCCCTGCAGGTCTCTGACGTGAATTAAGCAAAATAATCAAGCATTGAGTTGGTATGTCTGGCTTAGAACTATTGTTTTTTTGCAGTAAAATAAGTAGATAACTTTGTAAATGAAATTACCAACACAAACTTTCTTTGTTTGTCCCATACATAAATTGATAAACGAAGTAACCAGCCGACTTAAGTTGCCAAGTTTTTGCTTGGAGGCCTTACCCAAATGTATCGAAGTTGTAAGTATTAAAATTGTTGCCCATCCCTCAAACTTTTAGCTATAGGTCCAAAAAACTGTCACCACATGGAGTCTAATGCGCAGATTTTGATAAGCACTGTCCTTTAATAAGTTGGTAAATCGAGTAACCAACTTATACGTTGGACGTATCAATTTTTATATCCTTTTTTTTTTTGCTATATTTCATAAGTCTGTAATATCATAGCAACTTGCACGCGACCATAGCCATTTACGCCACTATGACTATGATAGTCTAGTAGAAGTTTTAAAGCTCTCATTGTTGTGTTATTTGTCAAAATAAAATCCTAGAATAGGAATTATATAATATACTAGCAAACTACAGTTGGCCGCGGCTTCGCCACGAACGTTTTTTTATCAATAAAGAGCGTTAACACGTTTCTGTTACTCTTTGAATGAGTGTGGAATGAGTTAGAGCGCAAACACTTCATATAAAAAACAATCCTTAGTACGCTTAATATGTTCAGACAATCACATTGCGTTTAGAAATGAACATATTTTGATCGCTCTACAATGTGTTTATTAGAGATGAGCGATTCGGTAATTTTTTCAGAACGCAGTTCTAAGTGAACGTGATTCTGAATCACCGTCCTTTTAAGTGGTGACCGTGGTCACGTTTTTAACCACAGTTGATCAAAATAGAGAACTATTATCAATTACTGGAAATTTTATTAAATAATTTATTTAGTAACAACACTAAAATACTGTCGGATCATCTCAATATATACAAAAGAAAGCCGAAAATAAGAGACAGTGATAACACCAAATGCAAGCTGTTGATCATTTTGCTAGCGAAAGCAGGTTAGAATAAAAAGTCGCGAATAGACAGAAACAAAACGTAGCTATTTGTGCAAAAGAAACAAAGAAAATATATATCTCGAAATCACTAATCACCGTTTTTTCCAAAATTGTATCACGACGGTTACCAGTGATTTTTCAATCACCGTGATTAAATCACCAGTATCGATATATCGCTCATCTCTAGTGTTTCTCTGCTCTCACTCTCACTGCTCTTTGATAGTATCTATTGAAAACAACAACAAAAACTTTTGAACGCCATTCAAACGATCACCGTGTGACATAAGCCTTAAGACAATGCATGTCAAACGAAATAACCCAGTTGGCTATTTCTTAAAGGATTCATTGATGATTCATGCACGAGAATTCCGTATCGTCGAAGAGACTTGCGGAGTCGCCCATACAAATCATGCACGAAAATTTCAAACAAGTCTCCAAATTTTCGCCCACGAAACTTTCAGAGAAAAATGTTGGAAATTTCGTCAACGAAAGCAAGATGGAAATATGTAGTAAATTTCGCCAAAGAAATAACACGAAAATTCAAAGGAAACTTCGTCAACGAAATAAAATTGGAAAGATGCAAGAAATTTCTGCAACGAAGAGAAACGAAGGAAATTTCGTAACGAAAGGAAAATGAATTCTTTTGAGAAATTTCATATTGCAATGCTGAATAGAATGATGAAAAAAAATTTCGTTGATATTTATTTAATTCTTTAACTCAATTTATTTTTATATAACAACTGTAAAAATATAACAACTGCATCTACGTGCTAAAAAATTCTTTTGATATTGATTCGTATAACTTTAAAAATAAGTATTAATATAAAGTAGATCTTAAATTTGTTCTTCTATTGCTTGCCCAATGTCCATTTTTAGCTCCAGTACACCGAAGTTTTTTTCTCGATTTCGATAATTTCTCGATTTATTGACAAAACTTGCCATTTTTTATTTTAAATATTCACTTTTAAATACATTTTTATATTTTTACACAATTTTACACAAAAACTAACAATTGAACTTTTGTTTGACAATGGATAAGCATTGGACCAGCTACGTGCTTTTTCTATCACATTTGCCAATAAGCATTGCAAACTATGCGACCATGTGTCGGTAAGAGAAAACTGTAAGAAAATTCGTTAGTAAATCATTTAAAGGTGTGAAAATTCGTCTTGGATTTACAGACGAATATTTGTTAAGGAATTTCTGGTCTACGGGGAAAAACATTTTTCATTTCGTTTTGTTTTGCACTGCATTGCTATGTATCTCCCTTTTCGCCGTACACGCAGAGAATTTTTTCGTTTAGCGCAACTGAAAAATTAGCCAATTATACTTCGTTTCCGAGCTGTAGTAGCTGCAAGCGAATATTCAGTTGTAACTAACGAAAAAATAGCAAAAAATAGCAAAAAAAAAAAAAATAACAATGCAATTCGCTTTACTAAAAATGGCATTTTTATTTAATTTTAATATTAAAATTTTTTTTTTATTATAAACATTTCTTCTAACACATAAATCCAATATGATTTGAAATAATTGATATTTATCTTACTTCAATCATTAGAATTCTAACCCGGACTCGTCGATGTCTGGTTTACTGCGCGCTCTGCTTAACGTGTTGCACCAACGCCAATTGAATTTTCGTTTTTTTGTTTGGTTTTATTAGAATTGAATTGAATTGAATTGAGTTGAAATAGAAATTGAATAGTAATAGAAATGCAACAAACAAATTCATTATTTGCCGCAATTTAAAAATTGCACGCGCTTATAACAAACGAAATTCTTTTCCAGCAACTAAGTAACCCGTTTTCCGCAACTTTTTCCGTTTCTCGTAACTGTTAAAACGTTTGCAAAAAACGTTTCCAAGCACGATAAACGAAGCTCGTTTACTGCAAATTGGCGATAAAAGTTTTTTTCTCTGCGTGTACGCGATTCTCATCTGTTTTTAGCTTGTGCTGTGATTGCTGAGCAGAAAAAGAGAAGAGTAGAGAACAACGTGGAGTTTATTGAAACTCTCGCACAACACAAACTCGTGAAAAGAAAACGATCAAGCAATTAATGGCATCGAGGATGATTTCTTAAAAAACTTAACACTTTATTTACACATATTTATTATTAAAATTTCGAAATTACTATACCCCTATGCTGTGCTGTAGCACACATACATCACTTATTAAAACTAAATTCATAAAAATCGACCCAGCATCTTCGGAGCTTACATGGAAACAAAAATTTGCACTTAAATTTTATATAATAATAAAGATATAATTATAAATTGGATAATAACAATAAATAAATAAAAAAATATTTTTAGACTAACTCAAAGTTTCTTCGTTGCTTATGAACAAAATTTAATTTTTGTTTTTTTGTGTATAAACTTAATACTAGCACTCATGAGGGTTGAAACCATGTATGTATGTGTCGCTTATCGTGTAAATACCCATAGAAAAACTTAAAAGTTGTATATGTTCTAGTAACAATTCATTCAATTAGAAGCCAGAACGAGTCATAACAATGGCCTTAAAATCATTTGAGAAAAAAAAAACTTCTAAGTAATCGACATAAAGTAGCATTAGAGCTGTTTGGGCGGCTTTGTTGCCACTTTTGTTGCATAATAATAACTAATTTCACTCCATTTAACCGTATTAGAATTTAGCGTTTCCGCACCATTTTCCACAATATGCGCCATTCATTTTTTTTTTTTGGCATTTTTTGTTATAGTCATAAAATTGCGTGTTACGTACGCATAGTGGGACTAGGTAAGCTGATTTTCTAGCTTAATTCCTATATGCTAGTAAGTCGTTCACTTGGATTTTTTCAAGTAGATTACGCATATGTGGGTTAAAAAAAAACTATTTTGAGAAAATATTTTTTTAAGGCTTACATCAAATGTGACGGTTTCAACAATTTCACATAAACTCTATATCTCTAAAAACAATGAAGTTTGGCTTGGAAGTACGCTTTGTAAAGCTTAAAGTCCCTGTAAATATGTCAGACAATTAGATCAAGGGCGTGGTCAATACGTAACATCTGCTTTTATAAAAATAATAAATGGAGATGGAATTTCGAAAACCGAAAAAGCATTGGCTGTGCCAGGTGTTTTGGCGCTACCAATTGTAGCACATTTCTGTGCAATCTGCTATGAAAAATACATATAAGATATGCAACATCAACCCTAAGTTATGATTTTTAACGTGTGTATACTATAAGACATTATATTTTCTTTGCATCAAGCACCAACCTTTTTTGTGGTAGAAACATTTAAAAAATTCCGTTTAGGGAAAGGGACTACATTCATGGAACAATGTTTCAATTTGATACCGCAGTACTTTCAGCATCTATCAGCATTTACAGCGATAAGGGTGAGCTTGTAAGCAAAACTTGCAAGAAAACTCCGTCATAAAAGTGTATAGATTTCAAACACAAATTCCCATATGAAACTCTGAACCAATTTAGGCAAATCTAGGCTTGCTGGAAAGATCATCTTAACACCAGTAATAGGAAACATAATGTATCGTTTTCACACCCCTTTTTCTTGTGGGCGAAAAATTTAAAATATCCGTTAATAGAAAGGATTACATTTCGGTACAAATTTATGATACCATACAATAATCTCATACAATGTTAAGAATTGACTGAGAAGTAGAATTGGTCAATTTTTATCATCTTGCACGAAATAAGCGAAATGGGAAGTAGTTGGAGGAAACAAGAAATTAACCAAAAAAGGCTTTAATTATATGGAAAGGACTATGATTCCACAGATATTGATGCAACAATAAAGTAATTTGTTACTAGAGTAGAATTGGTCAGTTTCTATCATCTCGTAGTAATAGCCTGTAGTAGCCGAATGTACCCAGAAATTAAAATTGATAATAATATGGAAAAAACTATATTACTGTAGACATTGCTGCAATAATAATGAAAATTGAAACAAGAATAAATTGATCAGTTCCTATCATCTTGCATACAGTTGCCGCAATCAAAAATAGCCGTAAGAAAGTGGAAAGTAACCAAAAAAATGAAATTTAAAGCACTTCAATACTATAGAAATAATTAAAAATTTGGTACAAGAGTAGAGTAGGTCAGTTCTAAACTTCTTGCATGTAATGAGCATAACCGGAAGTAGTTGAAGTAATCGGAATAAAACTTAAAAATGATATAATAACATTTAAGAAACTGTATTGGCGCAACCGAATATTGCTAAAGGTAACTAACATGAAACTTAAAAAACTAATATTGAAAAAACTTCTTATCTCAAACAAGAGTAAATTAGGTTATTTTCTGTCATCTTGCATGTAGTTAGTGCAACCGGAACTAGAAAAGACTATATATTTGCCACAAGAGTAGATTAAGACAGTTCCTTTCATCTTACTTGTAGTAAACGCAACCGCAAAAAGGCCCCAAAAATGGTTGGCCATCTCTTAAGAGTATTCAGAGGATTTGGAAAAAATTATTATTCTTAAGTGAAGTACTTAAGTGTACACCGAAAAGAAGCAGTAGTAAAATCATCTAAGCTAACTTGGGAAAAGAGAATTATATTGAAATTGGAAAATTATGCTTATTCACCCAAGTAATATATTATTTAATACATTGCTTTGAAAGCACATACCTTGATACCTTGCCAATTAAGAAGTTTTTAATTCAGTCAAGCCAATTATATAACATTTTATCCAATATTGTAGCAAATCACCGAAAACTTTATCAAAATGTAGGTAGGTTAGCATCATTTCAATGTCAAGAAAATCGAATAGGATTCCAATTTGATGTTTTTCAATGTTTAAAAGACTGCAATGAGCTCTACGTGACAAATATTTTGATTTCATGGATACTGAATGTGCTATATATATGTATGTATGTCATACACTACACTGAGTTATAAGCAAAGACACATCGCAAATCTTTACACAACGAGATTCGAAAAAACGGTTTCTAAACAGATTCGTCTGTTCCTTTGGAGTGTATCCGTGAATAGGCTGGCTATTTGAGCTGGAAAGATTCGTGGAGTCAGCGCCTAGAATTGCACACCAAGTCTGTGCAATAGGTGCTCAGAGATTTATGTGCAAAAAGAAGGAAAATAGATAAGAAAGAAACACCGGTGAATAAAATACAAATTGTGTACAACTTTACTTGTAAGTTCTTACGTTTCTGGACTTCAAGTAATACAGCAAATTATGATGCAGTTCCAAAATGGAGGATCTCGACGCTATTAAGCTGCGATTCACAATAAAAAAAACCCGACTTACTTTGCTTGTAACCAATACGTGATTAAAGAAGGAGGCAAAAAAAAAACCGCTCGTCGGATAAGCCGACCGAGCGACTCGTCAGAGCATCGATACTGGAATATCGATACTCGAACGAGTCGATAAGTAGGTATGTTGAATCTATGTGTTAATTAATCTTTTACAATTTTCTCTTTTAGGGTTGCGACGTAAACAGTTTCCATTACCAACTACAACCTTTTTTATTCCCTGTGCTATATCACTTACTTGGATATCATGATCGATTTGAATACAAAAGGCAGTTAGACCGCTGCTCTAGAATTTTGTTTTAAACTTTTAACGTTCTTAATTTAGAATACCCCTAAAATATTTTTCCCTTAAAAGCGTAATAAAAATATCTAATCCGTTTTTACTTAGAAGTACTATCTAAGTACTTGGGTAATTTTATACAAGAAGTATAACAATTTTACGTAAGTATATGTATATTTCATACTTGTCTTTCGATAATTTTGTACAAGAGAAATATGCAGCAGTTTTTCTGAGTAGATGTGATTTTATACTTCTCACTGTATATTATTATTGAAAAATGCTAATATAAGCTGTCGAAGCAATGATGTATAAATACTTAGTCATTTTATCGCTCAAATCGATATCGGTAAGTTAACATTTAAAACTTAAATGTTTTGATGAAGAACTTGGGAGGCTTAAAAGGGCCAAAGTTATCTTATAAATTATACTAGGTTTTTTGCTAATTTTGCATAAGCTTTTTTCTCCGTGTTCTGTCAGGGACTTATAAAAGGTGAGCCGGAAAAAGGATACAAAAGACAGACAACTTGAAGAAAATGCTAAGCTTAATAAAAAACAATCCAGGCTTATCCATTCGCGGTTGGGCCAAAAAAACCGAACACAAGCTTAGCAATGATCAACGAGTCAAAAAAAAAAAGAAACAAAAATTCTCGAAAAAGTTTGAAAAACAAATTGTCACGTGCAAAATTAGGATTGATAAGCTGTACGAGCGTCTAGTGAAAGCAAAAATTTTACTGCATTATAATATGTTAAAATAGACTCGCATTTTTTTTTTCAACTTTCGCTTACTTAAAATGAGTGGATCGAAACTTATAATTAAAAATTCTTAACTTTCTATCGGCTGCACTATTACGTAAAGTCAACTTTCGTTGCGATATAAGGAAACAAAACCATCTATTTTTAGAACGTACCTAAAATTTCTAAATTTTTTTAATTTTTATTTTTTGAATTAAGCTACATAAACTGGATATGTTGCCCCACCGTGCGTCGCCTTACACACGGTGAAAGAAGAAAAAGGAGGTAATGAAATTGAAAGTGAGCAACACGCTCGTCATCAGCTTTCGTGACAGAATAATTGCATTTTGATGAATGTTAGCTAGGATTGTGCCTTTGCGTTCGTGTGTTAATAATTTTTTTTTTTTTGTTTTTTTGACACGCATTTTTTCACTTTTTCACAAGCTGTAAATATTTTTGAGCAAATCAAGCAAGCTGCGTGAAAAATGCTTCCGTTGTGTAAGCCAAATGCATGCCGGAAATGCTAATCATCTGGAAATTATATAGCACAACTAAGGCAAAGCATTCCCCATAGAATGTAATGAATAAAGTTGGAGAAAATGAAGAAAGAAAAAAATTATAGAAATGACTTTATTGCGCGGGCCCAAATAAAAAACACAGCAACAACAACAGCAACAATATGGTAAATATTGCCAAGGGTGACTGAAAAACACTAAACACCTAATTAATTTTATTAATAGCTGGGTTGCATAAGGAATAAAACACCCAACTCGACAACGGTGACGACGAAAACGACGACGACTCACTTTCTAATTACCTGCATTTATTTATTCTGTTGTCAGTTGCCGAAATTACCAGATACTGACCCCAAAAATTTTAAATACAACGCCTGCCCCTACCTGCCCCCGCATATGAATAAATTTTGTGCTACTTGCGTGTATTCTTTTTTTTTTATTACTGTCAACATTATTTGTGGCTTATGAGTCGCTCCTTAGTTTTTGCAGCAGCTCCACCAACGCCAGAGGTATTTCCGTGCGTACCTGTTTCATTACTTTGACAACCTACTATGTTGTACAACTACTGTTTTTGTCACTGTTTCTTATTATATTTGTTGTTATTGTTGTTGTTGTTGTTATTATTGTGGTGTATCTTATTATAGCCATCTTATAAGCCACAGGGAGCACGCATTATGATTCTGTCATAACGGCGCACATCAAAAACACCTCCAAGTGTCCTGCGTGTGCGTCGACTTATGCGTTCAGCTACAGAATAAGCCATGTTTTATGATGTTCTTAGCCAGACCAACACCCATGCATATGACATCAGAAACGCCTAATGTCCTTTCTATGTGTAGCTCTAACTACTGCAATTTGTTGCTTATTAATTGTTTCGTTGTTGTTGTTTTTGTTGGTGTTTCTTCTGTGTTGCTGCTGGCATTTTTTTCCTATTTGTTGTTCTCTCGTATTATATTTTATAGCCTCACACTAAGGATATTTAAGATGTTTTATGTGCTTGCGTGCGGTGTCGTTATCTCATTAACTGTTTTGTGACACTTTGATATCCTTGAAATGCTATGATATGCTTTGCTTTAAATTTCTGTTATACATATATGTTAACGGCAATAAGGAATACCCAAATACCCAAAAACCCAAAAAGGAAAACTTAACAGATGGTAAAACGATAAAATGTCAAAGTGTCATTGTGTCAAGCTATAAACTACGTAATATTTATGCTATAAAGTTGGAAAATTGTTGAAGTTGTAAAAAATTCTAATTAAAAATTTTACTATGCTAACCCCTAAATCGACATTGGGAGCATTATCATCAAAAAAAGGTTAACATAAATTAGCTGCCAACAATTTGCTATCATTAAAAATTTATATTCAACATGTTTACATTATCAAAACCAGGCCATAACTTGTGTTAAAGAGCTGCACGCATTTTTCTTTCTAAGGTATGTTGATATATATAAAATAAAGTTATAAATTCAAGGCAAAATGTCTTCTAAACCTTGAATCTTTAAAGAATAAGTCAGAAAAGCTGTTTAAAAAATTAGCTCTTTTTAATTAAAACCTTTTTAAAAATATTTAAAAAAAATCTTTTTCCTTTTTTTTTTTGGAAATCCAAACTATCTGGATGATATTTTTCAGTTTTTGAAATAAAACACCTAGTTTTTATATTGAAAATCAATGAAGCTTATTCTAGCAATATTCTTTTTTTAAGAGTCAAGGATAAAAACATATATTATTACTTTCAGCTCAACCAACCATCTAATATTTAGCTTTTATACCGATTTCTTTTCATTCAACACCCTTTGGCACTACTACGTAAACTTATTTCATACATAAATTGATGGAAACTAATTGGAGAATTCCAGTTATGTAAGCTGATAAAAATTCTGCAAAAAAAAAAAATATGTGAACGTCATTCCGGCACAGGCAATATTCTCCAATTAGAAAGTTTGTTAGAAAATGTCTACACAATATCGATTTCCAATTTAAATTTGACAAGATGCTTCAAGCGGCTTATATGTTGAACCTCCAAGCCTCCAGTTAGAAAGAAGCGCACAAAAAGTTTGGAAAAAAAAATAAACGCACAGCATAGAAAAACAGCAGAAATAAGCTCAAACAGAAAATAAGGAAGAGTTGCTGCTGCTGATAATCATGCCATTGAAAAACAGTGAAAATATCAATAAAAGACGCACAAGCAAAAAAAAAAGCATACAGTTATAAACAAAAAAAAACAAGAAAACACCGTTCTTGATACACGCGCGAGTTAAACTTATGAGGCAGAAAGGAAAACAACTTTACGCCTAATTCGGCAATAAGAATGTGATAATAAAAAGAAAATAAATAAAATCAGAACAAACAAAATAGAAATAAAAATAATAATAATAAATAAGAGAATATAAAGAAAACAAGCAAGAAGAGGAAAAAAGTAAACAAAAAAAAAAAACAACAAACAAGGCATAAAAACAAGAGCGAACGTCAAAAAGTGATAAATCCTCAACACACATTCACAAAAGCTCACACACACTATGAAGTAGCTCAGCGCAACGCACCCCAACACTGACTAATAAGAACACAACGCATACCACGCCACAAAAAGGATAAAATCACATAAAGGATAATATTTAAGATTTAGATAGAAGAGTTGACTAAATCTTATCGCGTTTAAGCTTTTGCCACAAAGTGAACAAGAATAGATATATAGAAAATCTCAGCTGGAATTCCATTCTTTTCATCTGATATTCTCTTCCTTATGTTGTGTGAAATATGGGCGACAGTGGGCGTAACCAAGCGTAACAACCCGACAACGCTTGACGTTAAAGGAATTGTTTTTTATTTCTTCTCTAATTAACACAAATGCACCCAAGTTAATATGTTTTGCTATAAATTTTAACGCCTTCATGTGTTTGTCTGGCCAACAGTGTGTGTGTGTGAATGACTGTGCGTTAGATATACATCTGTATATGTTAGCATGTGTGTATTTTTGGCGTCTATTTTCGTTTAATATGACAGAAGTTATAATTTTAAAGCTGTTTGCTGTAATAGCGGCTTTGATTTTTACAAATCTGATGATAGTGCGTGTGTGTGTGTGTGTGTGTGCAAAGCTCGTAAGATACTGTCTGTATGAGAAATTGTTTTTAGCATAAATTGCTTCTTTGACCTTTGAAAAATTGTCTTACCTTAGATAAAATTCGTAGTTAGCAAATTGTATAGAGTTTTTAAGGAGACGAATGAAAAAAAGATTTCTACGCGAATATGAATATGAATATGAATATGAATATGAATATGAATATGAATATGAATATGAATATGAATATGAATATGAATATGAATATGAATATGAATATGAATATGAATATGAATATGAATATGAATATGAATATGAATTTGAATATGAATATGAATATGAATATGAATATGAATATGAATATGAATATGAATATGAATATGAATATGAATATGAATATGAATATGAATATGAATATGAATATGAATATGGATATGAATATGAATATGAATATGAATATGAATATGAATATGGATATGAATATGAATATGAATATGAATATGAATATGAATATGAATATGAATATGAATATGAATATGAATATGAATATGAATATGAATTTGGACATTAGTTTGATCGAATATGAAAATGTTTTTGAAGGAGTAGTTTTATGTATGAAAACTGTTAAGATCTTCATGATCATTTGTTTAGTGTGTTTAAATAGGAAACCTTCTACCAATGAATAAATAAAAAAAAATTTAATTAATTAGCGACATATTGCAATTCTGAGACAACGATTATTGGTCTTACAGAGTATGCTATTAAGCTGATGAGTTGTACAGACCTTTCTTAAATTAATATAAAAATGAAGCTGCTCCTTTCATATTTTTGCCTTTCTCATTATTATGTCTTGGAAAGAATTTTGAATACAACTTTTTTCATTTGTTTTTCTTGCCTTTTATAATTGAAGATACATTATTTCTCTGTGTAGAACAAAACCAAAAATTCCTTAGCAAATTAAATGCTTCATTTTCTAGCTATCTTTTTCATTGCCTAATAGAAAAAAAAAAAAACACAAAAATTTCGTCCTTCAGCATGAACTTTGAACAAGAAAAACAACATTAAATTAATTGCAAATATCTTTGAAACTTTGCCAAAAACTCTGTTGTTGGCAATGTTAGGACAATATGAACTATGATATGTGTATGTATTGTATAAGATAAGAGCCTATAAATTTCTAAGAAAAGAAACTTAGTGATAGGTAGTAGAAAACAAGCACTAGACAAAACATGCCACCTATACTCACATACGTGCATATAAAGAAAGAAAAAAAAAATTATCCTCAATTATATTAAAATAAGTTAAATATAGCTATAAATCTACATAACGGCACATAAACAACTAAATAAATAGGCTTAAAAAAACCAAGACTCAGAGTCAGTTAAGGTGAGCCAAAATGTGAAGCACCACAACATGCAACGTGCCCCAAATAAAGCACACCCTACTACACAGACAGACTGGCTAAGCAATGAACACAGATCGGGTTCTTTGAAAGGTGGGTGAGGGTATCGGAAGCTTAGCTGGAAATATATTTTGGCAAAGCCAAATAATTTCGAAATTGCTACGAATTGCCAAGCAAAAGAAGCTTGCAAGCGACAGTTCAAATAAGCAAAAAGGACGAATGAAAGATCAAAGCGAACTGGGCTCTTTATGTATGTTTTTCTCGGAATCAAGTTGTACACACTCAGTTGCATATGCGTGTGTACAATATTTGTGCCAATAAAGTAATCAAATTTTCTAATGCGAGTAAACAGTTTTAGTCACTTTTGTAGATAAATAAATGTATTTGAATATTTTGCAAGAAAAATACTATTTATTGCAATGAATGAACATGTGAATTTTTTTAAACTCTTTGTGTATATTAGGATGTTTTATGTTTTCTTTTTTTAATATTAAATTGATGAGGCTAAATTTTCTTATGAAATTTAAATATTAAAGATAATAGGGGTTGGCAGTTTAAAGTATTCAGTAACTGCAGTAAGCTAGCTGCCTCGAAGAGATTTCGAAAATTAAAATATGGAGCGTCGGTACTAAGTTAACTTGAGTTATAAACTTTGTTGAAAAAACCAAACAAATATTTAAAAAAATAACCAAAGAGTAAAAATCTAATTTTATTTAAAAATATTGGGGAGTGTTCTTGCATATGTGGGCGATACTCACTTAAACAAAAAAAAACTTCAAACTTGCCCAAACCGCTAAACGAAATCGCATTTTTAAACAGCAGTCTGTGGGAAACAAACTTCTAGACGTATTTATTTAATATGCATACCTTTTTTAACCTCAATTTTATGTCCTTGTTATATTTAAGAAAAATAAATTGTATTCATTTTTATGCATTTGCAGATAAATCTCATGTAGTTTATATGTACGATATATTAAAAGCATGCAACAAAATCTAACTAAACAACACCAACAACTAATATATAAATAGTACACTATAGTATCTGCCTCTATCGCTCATTCTTTATCTCCACAAACCGCATTGTGTACAATTGTTTTTTTTTCTTCTAGGAATGAATAAATTCCAAATACTTCAATATCAATAGATTTGAAACCTCTTAACTGATTGTTTGTCCACATTTTAGCTATGAGCCAACTATTGCAGAGACAACAAACGTAACAACAACAATAATAAAAACTGCCATTGCCAGCAGTAAGTTCAAAAAGGAGCAAAAGACAAAGAATATTAAGTGTATTTCAGGGTAGTTATGTCGATTGGCAGTGGTGGAGAGGGGAAAAAAGGAGGGAGTGGAGTTTTGTACTGCATATCTTTAGCAATATGATCAATATTCCCGCAATTTATATTGTACATATATTCAATTTTTTTTTTTAAGTACTAAATTGTACACAAGTATTTAAGGCATATATGTGGATAGTATTTTAACTATTGGCACGGGCACACTCATAAAAACATGTTAGTAAAGATATTTACTTTAATCTTAGACAAGTGTGTTGGGCACTGGGTGCAAATATTAAACTTGTTCTGATACTGTCTATAGATTTATAATTTCTGGAATATTTTGTTATTTCACAGCACGAATAACATTATTTTAGTATATTTCTGCGAGTTAGTGCGGAAGAGTAAGGTGCGGAAGGAGCCTCGATATTGCGTACATTGGCAAATGGGGCCTAACAGTTATTTTTGCATGAGAATTCTATATATCTTTTTTTTTTTGATTGACTGATAAAAACATATTTTTTAACATTTAATTTTTAATATCTTATTTTTATTTTATTTTCTTGTCATAATTTATCGAAACTAAATACGACTAAATCATATAAGAATTTTAAACTAAACTAAAAAATTAAATTAAAAATAGAGCAATAAATGACATTATTTTCTACACAAAACTTTCATGTGTATAAATGTATAGACACATTTTTGAACATGGAGGCCACGCCCTAAGTGTGATAATAGATAAATAACTGTTGCAATTCTTATGGAAAGAAAAACTGTATCATCTTCTTAAAATTATGGCAGAGTACTTTTAACAATTTGACTTTACTCAAATTCTTTTTTTTTATATTTTTCAAATGCTACTCAACCGATATGATTATATTTCATTGAAAATAAGCTGAAGAAGTATGATTCTTTTCAAATACATTTAGTATTTACATATATGACTAACTTATACCCGGCTAGCCGACTAGCTTATCTCCTAAAAGAGGGCGTAGGTATAGTGAGGTCACGCTTTTATAATCCATAGCTTATGTTATGATGATTCCCAAAATATTTGAATTTAAAATATTGGCTGGTATACGTATAGTAGTTAAAAAAACAAAAAATAAACGGTCAGAAATAATAGTAATGAAAAAGTTCTTCGAATCTTTATCAAAAAATCTTGAATTTTTGTCGTCGGACCAAAGATAATGCGAATTTTTCTATATTATTTTAACTTTGTTCATATTATTTTGAGTAAAATAATTTCAAATTGAATTTTTCTTTTTCATACAATTTTAAGTCAAATAAATTGTAAAATGTTAAAAATGTGTTAATTTTTTTTTAATTTTATTCAATTTAATTTTTCACTTTTCACTATATTTTATCATCAATAGACAATTTATTTAACTAAAAGTAACATAGCAAAACAAAAAAAAAATTTCAATTTGCATTTTAGTGAAAATAATATAAAAAAAAGTTAAAAAATTAAAAAAAAAACACCGCATTATCTTTGGTCCGACTGCAAAAATTTAAAATTTATTGATGCATATTGGAAGAACTTTTTCATTACTATTATTTCTGACTGTTTGATTTTTTAACTATAATACCAGAGGATATTGCAAACCATTCCACTGCATACTGTTTGAAGTGCGTGGCTTGCTTGCGATATAACCCAGATTCGAGTCCCATCTGGCACAGAAAGTTTTTCAATTGAATTAATTTTTCTGTTCGGCCGTCATCTCTCTGCAGACAATGGCAAACCTCAGAGAGTAAAAACTGCCAAGAAAGCTTTTGAGAACATAAGCCACTCGGAGGCGGTTTAATGCTTGAAGGGTCAGTTCTCGATCATTTGTGTTCAAACATTTCACAACACGCACAACACAACTGATCATAAGAAGCTCGGTCAAAGTCCTTTCAAGGGCTGAAATAGCCATTTCGTTTTCTTTTTTTAATTTCAAAGCATTCCAGCTCACGGATGGCTATCGGTAGGGTCGAAATATTTGTGGAATCATAACATAAATCAAACATTATTTGCAGGAACTGACCAGAAAATTTTTTTTCGTGAGGTGCATTAGTATACTTGCATACATTTATTACTGATAGATATGTGAGCAGAAAAAGTATAAGCCGGGTATAAGCTAGTATTTATACAGGGTCCGCCATCTTACGTTTTTCGGTCAAAGTCCTTTCAAGGGCTGAAATAGCCATTTCGTTTTCTTTTTTTAATTTCAAAGCATTCCAGCTCACGGATGGCTATCGGTAGGGTCGAAATATTTGTGGAATCATAACATAAATCAAACATTATTTGCAGGAACTGACCAGAAAATTTTTTTTCGTGAGGTGCATTAGTATACTTGCATACATTTATTACTGATAGATATGTGAGCAGAAAAAGTATAAGCCGGGTATAAGCTAGTATTTATACAGGGTCCGCCATCTTACGTTTTTTTTTCAACTAGTGCTTATTTTGTGAATGGTAACACTTAGCACATGTCTGATTTGACAGATAATTAGTTTTATCCTTCCGCTGAATGAATATGGTTGTGTATACGCTTGAACAACGCTGGGAAATATTGCCTGCAATCGACTTACAGAAGATGCCGATTTTGCCAAAAAAAAATCATCTTTTCAGATAAAGCTCATTTTGATCTTGGCGGGTATGTAAACAAGCAAAATTGTCGCATTTGGGGCACAGAAAACCCGCACGCATACATTGAAAAGCCGATGCAACCAAAACGAGTCACTGTTTGGTGCGGATTTTGGTCCAAAGGCATAATTGGGCCATTTTTCTTCGAAAATGATATATATATGGCCATATATATATTTTGGTTTGCCACGCCCACTTGTACCACCCACAAATGAATAGAACTTCTATAAATCAGACGATTTTCATCATTAAATACTAAAATTTGGTAATCAAGTTCATACGCTCACTCTCGACAGTCTTGCAAAAAATGGGCATAGGTAGCACTCTAT
Source organism: Coremacera marginata (assembly GCA_914767935.1). Lineage (NCBI taxonomy): Eukaryota > Metazoa > Arthropoda > Insecta > Diptera > Sciomyzidae > Coremacera > Coremacera marginata. Next base: position 157,259,111 of record OU612047.1, on the reverse strand, counting down.
CTGTGCCCACTCTTCAGAAATAATTTTAATTCCTGAGATGTGAACGTTTTGATAGTCACACTTGGTATGTAGGTGCTATGGCTCCAGGTGTCAGTCAGGCACTTTATATATAAATGTTCACACGCCCACTTTTATCGTCCACAAATCTGTAAAAAAGATTTATATCAGACGGTTTTTACAGCAGAGTACTTAAATTTGGTAGTTTAGTTCATATGGTTACTACCAGAAACTGTTAAAAAAAGGGCGTGTTACACTTTATCTACGCCAACTTTTCAGAAATCATTATAATTTCTAAGCTGTATACGTTTTGATAGTGAAACTTGGTATGTAGGTACAAGTGGACCAAGTGGTGGTCACTATATGAAGGGTTCGCCAAATAATTTTTTTTTTTTGAAAATGCAAAAAAAAACTGCTGAATATTTTCTCAAATTTCTGTTTTTATTTGGGTGTACAATCCTTCCGGTTAATAATGGAAAATAATTTTAATTCAAATGGCTGCCTCGGCTGGCCATGCAGTAGCCTACACGATAGATATATATATATATATATATATTTACCGCCAATTAGAGCACCTGCATATCAAGTGTTACTATCAAAAGGCGTACAACTCAGGAATATGCATGATTTCGAAAAAGTGGGAGTAGATATGCTGCGACTACGCACATTTTTTGCACAGTTGCTGAGTCAGCAATGCTGACAATAACTATATGAACTAAATTACCAAACCTTAGTATTCTACAGTAAAAGCCGTCTGATATAAAGTATTTTTACTGATTTGTGGGCGGGACAAGTGGGCGTGACAACAGTTATATATACATACTGACTGCCCCTTGGATGCATATCACCTGCATACCAAGATTCACTATCAATCGCGTACAGCTCAGGAGTAAGCATGATTTCGAAAAAGTGGGCGAAAATATGGTGCGACCATGCCCATTTTCTTCAGATTGGCCGACAGTAACAATATGAACTAAATAACCAAATCCTAGCCTTCTACGGCAAAATCCGTCTGATATAAAGCATTTTTTCTGATTTGTGGGTGGTAAAAGTGGGCGTGGTAACATATATATATGCAAGGTGACTGCCACTTGGATTTATAGCACCTGCATTCCAAGATTTACTATCAAAACTTGAACATCTCAAGAATTGAAATGATTTATGAAAAGTGAGTGAAGGTAAAGTGAGACTACGCCCATTTTTTGTGCAGTCGCCGACAGTAACCATCTGAACAAAATTACCAAATTTTAGTTTTATACGATTTAAATCTTCTAGCACTTTTTTATACGATTTAAATCTTCTAGCACTTTTTTATACGATTTAAATAGCACTTTTTTTTTGGTTTGTGGGCGATAGAGCCAATATGAGAGGTACCACGCCCCCTTGTCCAATCAAAACCAAACTTCACAGGAACACTCTAAAAATGTTGATTCAGTCTGTCTGAGAGAATGGCTCGGCGATTTTGGAGTCTATACGTGATATACACATACATAAATACATAAATACATCCATTTTTATATACGTGAGCGTCAAAAGTGAGTAGACATAATCTCATTGTTTAATTTTTCTCTTGTACCAAAATATTTAAGAGAATTATCTAATTTTTAATAATGCAAAAACAAAGCTTAATTCATTCATAAACAAAAACAAAAAAAAAGTTTACAAAGCAACAACAACATTATATATTTTTTTTAGCAATAAGTTCAACAAACCAGTTTTTACGCATCAAAAGTGAGTAGACATGCACATGCTAGAGCAAAGAAATATTATTTTTTTATAAGTGAGGTTACAAGTACCGTTATAATTTTTGAAGTTGTTATTAAAATGCATAATTTTTATTAGCTTAGGTCACTCGAAAATATTCTTTGAAAGAGTTCGGTCACGCAAAATAACATTAATAACTCAAATTTAAGATGAGAACAGAAACATCAATAGAAACGCGTAAAATAATCATAGGACTAAGAAAAAATGGAAAGTCTTTTCGCGAAATTGGAAAAATAGTTCAGAGGCATCATGCAACAATTAAAAAAATTTGTGATATATATGAAAAAAGTGGAATTTTTGAGAATTGCAAACGAACTGGACGACCTAACCGACTTACGCCAAGAGAGGCCCGCTGCATTGTAAGGCAGGTAGATGAAAATCCGGGTTCAAGTGCTGTGCAAATAGCCCAAAATATATCAAACGATTCAAATAATTATGTCAGTGCCAGCACAGTTAGGCGATGCCTACATTCCGAAGGAATACACGGCAGGGTCCCAAGGAAAAAGCCTTATATTTCAATAAAAAATAAGAAAAAAACGATTAGAATTTGCAAAAAAATACAAAAACTGCGACCAGTCCTTCTGGAACAATATTTTATTTACAGATGAAAGCAAATTCGAAATATTTGGATGTAAGAAAAACACAAAAATATGGAGAAAAAAAAATACAGCCTATAATGACAAAAATATAACAAGTACGGTCAAACACGGCGGAGGACATGTGATGGTGTGGGGGTGTATGGCAGCATCTGGAGTTGGCAATCTTGTCTTTATTGATAGCACTATGAATAAGCACGATTACTTGAAGATATTGCAAGATAATTTGGAGCCGAGTGTTAACAAATTGAGACTGCCGAGCGGGTATATCTTTCAACAAGATAATGACCCAAAACACACGTCATACTTGGTGAGGGAGTGGTTGCTCTATAGAACTCCAAAACAGTTGGATCACCCCCCACAATCGCCTGATTTAAACCCTATTGAGCATCTCTGGGAGCATTTCGACAGAAAAGTGCGCCAACACCACATACAGAATGCAAATATGCTGAAAGATGTTTTACTTACGGAGTGGAACAATATTTCTCCAGATTATACAAAAAAACTTATTGAATCAATGCCTAGACGAATGGAAAGTGTTATCAAAGCTAAAGGTGGGCAGACTAAATATTAGAAACTATTGAATTTTATGTAATAAGCTTTAACATTTTTAAAAGTACGATTTGTGTCTACTCACTTTTGATGCGTAAAAAATTGGTTTGTTAAAATTTTTGTTAAAAAAAATATTATGTTGTTGTTGTTTTGGAATAATATTATGGTTTTTGTTTATGAATAAATAAAGCTTTGTTTTTGCATTATTAGAAATCTGATAATTCTCTTTAATTTTTTGGTACAAGAATAACATTAAATAATTAACATGTGTCAACTCACTTTTGACGCTCACAGTATAAATTAAGGTTTTCGAAATAAAAACACTTGATTTAATTGGCACTATGTGCCAGTGTAATAACTTTATTGGATGCTCTTCTTAGACTAACTTAAACAACTCCAAATAAACTTATTATATCTTCCTATACTTGTCGCTTCAGCTGCGCTTTTGTCGTTGATATTGTTGTTGGACTTTTAGCTGCACCTTAGTGGTTGTTGCTATTGTTCTTGTATTGTCTGCACTGCTATTGTTGTTGTTGTTGTTGTACCGGTTGAATCTGCTGTTGCAGCGCTGCCGTTATTTTTGGCTTGCTGCTGTTATATTTTGTTGGCTCAGCATTTGGCTTATGTGGGAATGGAATATGCGGCAAAATTGACAAATTGTCACGTACCATCCTCGTATTACAACTGGAGCGGATACGTGTGTTAACTTCTCCCCCCGTTAAGAGGAGCCGTCCCCGGTTTCTTTTAAAACTCTTTCTAAGGCTATGACGTTGTTAATCTTCTTGCGACGTTTTGTGATTAACAAAACTATAACAATGATTACGACTGTTACTATCGAAGAAATGAAAATTAGTAGCCATTGCGTAGATTGTTGATGGATTAGTTCTTTCAGGCTGGCAATATGGCCAATGTTTTTTATATTAACTTCATGCAAGTACGGAAGTGATAACAGCGTAACATGTTCCGTGATATTGACAAATTTAACTGATGCGGGTTGAGGGTGTGAATGACTGATTTTCTTCCAATTCGTAAAAGTTGTACCGTTTATGGTTATTTCACTTTCGAAAGTTACAAGAAGGGTTCCATGCATCAAGATTGCTGAGTTATTTCCTTCCTGTATCTCAGCTGTCTGATCATTCACAATTACTAGTCCATCATCGATCTCTTCAACTGGTGTTATATGGTACGCCGAAGTGGTCTTGCAGGTTGCGAAATTATTGTTCAGTAATTGTCGCACGCAGGAGTTTCCTTTTAGAGGTTGGCAGAATGTGATTGTGGCTGCATCTCTGCAATTTCCGAGAGGTTCATGTAATATTTTGCAGTTGGCAACGGTATTTGTCTCTAACATTAGGATCTTATGTTTACTTATTACAGGCAATATCTTAATTTTACTACATATTTCTTCAATTTTTGGATACTTGATTACGAAATGGATACTATTGCTATCTTGGAATATTTTCTGTTTTGAAATACTTAAAATATCACTTATACTAATATTTGCAAAGTGTTCCGCGATTAACAAATTTTGTATTTCAGTACTATCTAGTATAATAGGATTTATTACATTAACTTTTCCAAGAATGACCGAATAGATGGTATCCTCAATACTCGTTATTATGGCCTTGTTTCTGGCTATAGCTAGTTCGAATAGGTGTCCGGTATCTATTTCTTTTTTTATTGTAACATTGAGAAGCTTGTTTACCGTCTTTGTTAATTGGTTAATTCTAATCTGCATTTCGGTATTTATAAGGACCTGTCTTTCATTAGCCTCTATTAAAGCTTCCTCCTTAGTGGCCACCTGATTAAAATCATCGAAATCTGGGGTGCCAGCAATGTATTTTAGTGCCGTTCCCAAAAAATTGATGCTTCGCGATTGTCGATGGTGGATTCTGAGCGCGCTAAGTAGGTTAAAGATCTGATCCACATCTGCTTTAAGTAATTTTCTCATGTGCGACTGTGGGAAGTGGTCGAGTAAGTTTTCGGTATCATGGGCTATGGTTTCATAATCGGTCAGGTTTGTTCTATGCAGTAGGAACCCGTAGCTATTGTAAACAGCCACTGCTCCATCGGTTATCGGAATGTAGTGTGAATCGGTGTAATTCAAAAATTTGGCTCGTTTCGCTTGAGCGATTGCCAGTATAAAAAGCCTGAAAATACAAGAATATTACCTTATATTACTTTTATGGACCTCTTTACCCTCAATCAATAAAGTAGTTCCTAAGTCTTTTTCAACTACTTTTTCGATATAGAGCTTTGTAAATTTGTTCCCTATTCTTCTATTCGTTTTAACATAAACCTTTTCCCCTGGTTCGAACTGTCTAGTTTTTTTCCCAGAATTGAGTCTCTGCAATTCTGCGTGTTGCGCTTTAGCTATTCTTGATTCGATTTCTTTTCGCAGAGCTTCGGGCATAGAATGGACAATATCTATCGGTCGTTTATTTGTGGTAGAATGAATTGTCCTGTTGTATTTCGCAGTGGCGAGTAGAATTAAGTCAATCGTGTCGTTTATACCTTGTGTTAATTTTGTACATCTGGCTATTTCTGAAAGCGTACTGTGGAATCGCTCAACCTGTCCGTTCGTAGTGCTATGATGTGGAGGTGTTGTAAATATGTTTATCCCAAAATGGTCTCTTACTAGCGAGCTAATTGTATGTGAATGGAAAGATTTTTCATTATCACAGACAATTGTCTTGGTGTCCTTGAAAAAATTTAAAATTTGTAGTATGGGTTCTTTAATGTCAACTATTGATCTGGAATTTATTGCCGAAACTATGGCAAATTTTGAGAATTTATCAACACAAGTTAGGAAGTGTTGATTGTCAGTAGAGTAGATGTCGATGTGCAAAATTTCACCAGGCCTTTGAGGTAAGGGTGTTTTGCCAATCTCCGGGTTCGGAGGGTGACGCTGATACTTTGCCTCCCTACAGATTCTACAATTTGAAGTTATTTCTTTTAGGCTCTTACGCATGTCAGGGAAATAGTAATCGTCCAGAACTTGTTTAAGGTTTTCTTGCACCGAACGATGGGCTCTATTGTGCTCCGCTTGCAAGATTTCCCTTTGGTCATTTTTATTAAAGATGTCTGTCACCTGCTTTGCTGCACGTAGGAATTTAACAGCAGGGAACATTGAGATAACTTTATCCTGAATCTTGGCCAAGGTAGGTAGGTCACACAATACTCCGTTGACTACGTTGGGATTGACGCATGACCTAAAAGTCTTCAGAAGATTATCTATATTGGAAAAAACAATACGATGTCTAACTTGGGATTTGAAAAGTATTTTTGACGTAGTTGTTTCAGTATTTCCTTCTTCTAGGATAAGCTGATTTCTGAAACAGTTTATGGGATTCTCAACAGTGGGAATTGTTTTTGTCAGTGACTCCTCACTGTGGACCGTGTTTGATGAATTGCTAGAGTTTCCTAAAGCATTGATATGTTGCCTCGACAAGGCGTCGGCTACAACGTTCGCCCTACCAGGTTTATAAAAGAATTTGGGTGAAAATTCCTCAACAAACGCTCTCCACCTTTTCAACTTTGAGTTAGGATTTTTATCTGATATAGCGAACGTGAGAGGCTGATGGTCAGTAAAAATACTCAACTGCTTAACACCATAAAGATAATTTCTGAGCTTTTGTAAAGCCCAAACTATTGCGAGCAGTTCACGTTCATTAGTTGCGTAATTCTCTTCAGTCGAAGAGAGAGTCCTGGAAATCATGGTTATAGGCCGTCCCTCTTGAGAGAGAACTGCTCCTAAAGCATGTGACGATGCATCTGTGGTTAGTTCGAATGGCTTTTCGTAATCAGGATAAAGTAGAAGTACGTCCTCTGACGCCAGTATTTCCTTTATTTTGCTAAAGGCTTTTTGTGCTTCTTGATCGAAATCTATCCGAACGTTTTTTGATTGGTTAGCACCAATATTTCCATTTTCGCCTCGCAAGTATCTTGTTAGCGGTTTAGCAATTAACGCATAGTCCCTGATAAATCGTCTGTAGTAACCAGACAATCCAAGAAATGATCTTAAGCCTCGGAGTGTCTTAGGAACCTCGTAATTAATGATATCCTTTACTTTGTCCGGACAGGTTTTCAGCCCGTTCTTGGAAACAACGAAGCCAAGGAATTCCACCTCTTCTTTGAAGAATTTTGTTTTTTCTAGTGAAATCCTCATGTTAGCTTCAAAAAGTTTCTTCAAGACACGCCTTATATCCTTCGTATGTTGTTCATAGCTAGAGGAGAATATAATTACGTCATCTATGTAAACGTGACAACTTTTGCCTATCTCGTCCCTAAGAATGTCGTCAATTGCTCGCTGAAAAATGCTTGGAGCATTTTTCAATCCAAATGGAAGTCTACAGAACTCGTACTTGCCGTTATTGACAGAAAAAGCTGTCTTTTCTCTGTCACGCTCAGCGAGATTTATCTGGTGGAAGCCAGACTTGAGATCTAGAGTAGTAAAGTAGGAAGATTTCCCTAAATTTGAGAGAATAACCGAGGTGTCCGGAATCGGGTACCTGTCGCTTGTTGTTTTTTCATTGAGTTTCCTAAAGTCAATGACCAAACGCATTTTACGCTCTCCTGTCTCAGTGGTTCCTTTCTTGCCTACGACCCATATTGGATTGTTATACGGAGAGCGAGAAGGCCTAATGATACCGTCTCGTAGTAGTTCGGAAATTTCCTTATTCACAAACTCGGATGCGGCTATTGGGTAAGGATAGGACTTGGAGTAAACTGGTTGGTCATCGTTTGTTCGGATTGTCGCTACGATATTGGTATTATAGGGCAAGGCTTCATTTGGATCTGCAAAAACTCCTGCCTGTTCTTTGATAATGAGAGAGACTTGTTTTTTGTGATTTGGGTTTGATAAAATATTGTTCACCTCGCGGCAAAAAAAATACAAGAGGGCTTCCCGTTTATTATTGTAGCAAATCATTCCTTTTTTCATATCAAGAGTCGCACCAATTTCCTTGAGAAAATCGAAACCGATAATGCCATCGAATGTTTGGAGTGACGGAAGAATAAAAAACTGAGCGTTTGTGTCGAAAATATTCATGGTGCACTTTCTTTGGATTTTTTCGGTACCGTGAATTGATTTAACTAGGAATGGATTTTCAATATGCTTGACACCTTTGAGGGTTTCTAAATTTGTAATGTAATTCTTTGCGGCACCCGTATCTATTAAAAATTTTAATTTCCTCCCTGCCAGTGTTCTGGTGACGTAGGGCAGGAGGGATCCTGTTCTAAAAAATTAATCTCGTCCGTTGCCTCAATCTCCTCGTCCTCTGGGATATCGCCGTCGTCGTCTCCATCTTCGTCCTCGTAATCCCCGGGGAAGTAGAGGTTTTTGGCAACATAAAACCCGGGTGTGTCCCGGTCATCGCGTCCGCGCTGCCTCAAATGGTTCACACGTTGTAGCTTATTGGCTGGCAATCTATCGCTCTCAATAGGTCTTTTCGCTGGTCGGATAGCTTGAGGATTAGGGCTTAGGAAGGGATTTCTGTTGAAGTTTGGCGCAGTGTTGCGGAACAGTCCCTCTGGCTTATTGTGCCTAAAGCGGGATGACGTTGGGTCTGTGTCCATAGGCACTGGTCGAGGATACGCGTTCGTTACTCTTCGATAGTGGGGTGAATTATGAGGGCCATAATTATTAAGTTTTGTGAAAGTACCCACTTGGTTTCGATTTGGGCTTATAAATGCCTGTGCGAAAAGGGATCGTGCATGGTTTGATTCAAGCTCTTGGGCAAGAGCTAGAGCTGTTGGCATGTCTGTCGGTCTGGAGGAGAAAAGAATGTCACAGAGGGGTTTGTTAAGTCCCGAGATGAACACTCGAAGGGCGTCTTGTCGGTACTTATTATTAAGGGAGTTTATTAGTTCCGTATTACCGTAATGTGTCATAATATTTTTGTTTACTATTAATGACAGTTTCCGTTCCACGTCGTCGTAGAACTGGGAGATTGTGCGTTGCCCTTGCCTTAAGGTAGACATTTCCTGCTCTACCAGGTAGATGGGCCTCTTGTCGGCGTAAGTGAAGTCTAGACGAGCGATTATGGCGTGAAAATTTAAAATGGTATTGAAGGATGACAAAACCATATTTGCCGAGCCCACCACCTTATTTCTCAAAATGGCAACCGCCTGGTAGTGCTTGGAACTACCGTCAAATTCCTCAAAAAGTTTATACGCAGCATGGGCAGCCTGCCTCCATGATACGTAGGTGGCTCTATCGCCACCGAACTCCGGTAGTGATTTTATAAGATCGAGTGATTCCTCACATCTGACGGTCGGGTCAATTGTTACTGGTTCGTATTGCGTAACGGTGGTCGGTGTTTCTAGGGTTTTTAATCTAGCGGTCAACTCGTCGACGGAACCCTGGAATTCTCGTCTTGTTTGTTCCGTTGCAGCCCTTATTGCGGCATTAACGATGGCTTGAAGAGCTTGAGGATCCATCTCAATCGTTACAACTTTCTTTATTACTAACTATTTGTTATCTTTATTTTCAGATTCTAGGTTTTCTTCAACAGTTAATTGACTGAGATTTAGTAAAAGTACAAGGGTTTTTTCTTCAAAAAAAACTTTTTAATTAATTTAAAATTTTTCTAATTAATTCAAAGACATACAAAACATCTGGAAGAACTCAATTCTTAAGTAAACATTCACTTACATATAAAATATTCTACTCATCATTTCTTAAAATCTCGATTGCTTCGGTGGGTGCAACAAATACGGGATATTCTCTGCAGCTGCGGCAGTAATTGACTCCTTCGTGAATTAACGAACGTTTTTCCTTTCTCGTTTCAGGTAGGTACTGGAAGGTTTTTTCCAATTCAGTTCTTTTCAGAAAAATTTTAGATATTTTTCACTTGTTTTTTCCAGTATTGAAAAATTAAGATTTTTTCACTTCAGTTTTATTTTTCAGAAGATTTTAGATTTTTTTACTTCAGTTTTTTAGTATAGAAAAATTTAGATTTTTTCACTTCAGTTTTATTTTTCATTAGATTTTAGAATTTTTTACTTCAATTTTTTCAGTATAGAAAAATTTAGATTTTTTCACTTCAGTTTTTTCATTAGATTTTAGAATTTTTTACTTCAATTTTTTCAGTATAGAAAAATTTAGATTTTTTCACTTCAGTTTTTTCAAAAAAGAAAAATTTAGATTTTTCCACTTCAGTTCGTTTTTCAGGAGATTTTGGATTTTTTCCACTTCAGTTTTTTCAATATAAAAAATTTTACGTTGTTTTTTTCCAATTTAGAAAATTTTTACGCTGTTTTTTTCAATATAGAAAATTTTTAACGCTGTTTTTTTTTTTCAATATAGAAAATTTTTAACGCGAGTTCGAGCTCACTGGCCACTTTCAATTTTCCTTTTAATAAAGAATTTTTTTAGTGGCCCCACGTTGGGCGCCAATTAAGGTTTTCGAAATAAAAACACTTGATTTAATTGGCACTATGTGCCAGTGTAATAACTTTATTGGATGCTCTTCTTAGACTAACTTAAACAACTCCAAATAAACTTATTATATCTTCCTATACTTGTCGCTTCAGCTGCGCTTTTGTCGTTGATATTGTTGTTGGACTTTTAGCTGCACCTTAGTGGTTGTTGCTATTGTTCTTGTATTGTCTGCACTGCTATTGTTGTTGTTGTTGTTGTACCGGTTGAATCTGCTGTTGCAGCGCTGCCGTTATTTTTGGCTTGCTGCTGTTATATTTTGTTGGCTCAGCATTTGGCTTATGTGGGAATGGAATATGCGGCAAAATTGACAAATTGTCACGTACCATCCTCGTATTACAACTGGAGCGGATACGTGTGTTAACTTATATAGATAGAATATTTGAAATTTTTCCATTTATATATATATAATACGAAACAAAACTGCCAGATAAACGAGAGAGGGATAGAGTTTTACCTGAAAATTAGGCGTAAACTTTTCTCAATCTGCGCAATGCGCCATAAGATGTTCACATCAAAAATTCGAATATACATACAACGCTTAATCAACGCTTTATCAAACCAATGCTTTCAGATTTTGTATTGCTGAGTGCAGCAAATTATTGTCGTTATTGAAAACTTTCGTTACATCAGTTTTACCTCGCTGTGTTGTTTATATGTGGGTAAAGAAGATTCACTTCAAAAATATGTTTCAAAATACTGAGCACCTACTTATATGGGGCGGCCCCTAAGTGCGTCACTCGAAAATATTTGAACAATTTTACGCCACACATTCCACCTCAGACCCCTGAGCAAAAACAAAGTTCAAAGAAAAAATTTAACAAAGGGTATACAAAACAGTTATTTTTTTCATTTGTATTTGAGCTGAATTCATATTTTCCTTTTTATTTTTGTGCAGTTGTGCAAAATTTTGCAAATGCCAAGAAAACAATACTCGATTATGCAATGGTTAACAAATGCCGTCATCTTCAAGTGCGGAAACGGAAATGTTAACATTGTGCCAACGGAAATTAGGTATTTTTAATTATGAAACTTATGAAAATTGACAGTTTAAACTGAAAGCAATGAATGTATTGTTTTAGGTTGTAACGAAGTTGACACTTGAAAAATTTAATACCATGAGTCAAAGCAAAAAATTGATTGAAAATTACTAAATTGATTATAATAAACAAAATTTGTACAATTTTGTGGTTGTTTTATAGAAGCTTCTCTCAAAATTGTAGAGAAAGTTACTCAAAGAATTTGTTTTAGTTCTTAAAAAAAAAGTTTTTATCCACTATTTTTTTAACATATTAATTTAACTCAATATATACTCTTCTACAAATATTCCTTTTCGACAAAAATCTAGAAAAATTATGTTAAATTAGATCATTTATAAGCTGCTGAAAACAATAATAAAGCTAAATAAATAAAACCAGCTGAACAATCGCATAACAAACATTTTGTTATATTTTGCTAAACAAAGTCAAAAACTTTTCACTCAAATACTCGTATAACATCAAAGTAATTGAAAGTTAATGAAATAAATCACAACGCTTTGCAGCCAATTCATGGGCGTGAATTATTGGGTTTAATAAACTGTAGTAGTTGCAGCACTCATCAAAAACATATTTGCAGCATCAGGCGCAATAATTTTTCCAAATTCTCCAATAAAACTCACTAAATATCTACTCGGAGCAACAACAAACACATAAAGCAGACATACAGCAAACCGAAAAAAAAATATTAGAGAGAAAAAAAAACGCACCACACCGCAGTCAGTGGCAATTCGTTATAAGAAATTGTATATTTAAGCCAAAATGCCAGCCACAGACAAACAGACATACAGACAGACAGAGAGACATACAGCCAGCAAGACAGTCTGAATCACAGACAGTTAGACAGCCATAAGAGGCAGGCATTTGTAGCAGCAATGATTGCAAACGGCAAGCAGCAGCCAGCAGCAGTCATCATAAAACCATAAATTCGGTATTTGCAGAGATATTATTGAAGATTGGTACTGGTTGCTGGTAGACGTCTGCTGCTTCTACTACTGCTGCAACGTCATCTTTATCGTGATACCATCCATAACTACTACTACTAGAAGCCATGCCACTCCCTTCCGTTCTTTTGGCGCTTTAGTGTGCTACTCCCATAGTAGCAACACATTTACTGGCACACTAACTTGGATTTTATGTAGCAGCGCGTATGATTAGAGTTGTTGTTGTAATTATTGTTGTTATTTTGCAGTACCAGCGTACAAGCCATAAAAAGTGCTTATGACTTTTCCACTTTTCCTTCCGCTGCAAATTTTTCAAACTTAATGTTTTGTGCTGCAAACTTAATTTGATTTTGCAGTGAGTTTAGATTTAGATGATGCATTGCATGATTTTTTCAAAAACCATCAACAACTTATTGAAAACTATTACTGTTATTTGATAAGTTATTGCCAAGAACTACTGCATTACTACGTAGTACAACAAATGGCTGTTAGTGTTGCACCAATTTTCATATTTTAAGTAATGGGTAACTTGACCTGCAGCAATAAGGAAAAACTAAAAAAAATCAAAAGAGAAGCATATTGGCTGTTAGTGAGAAACAATTGATATCACAAAATAGTTATGGCCGAAATGAAAGATCAAAATGCATACGACGACAAAGTAAAGTTCACGGGTAAAGGGTTAAACATAAAAAGTTCAAACTAAGGCCTTCGCTTCAATTTAGATGTGTTTAAGATACTTTCATCGCCATGACACAATCAGAACAAATACAATTTATTATAATTTATATATAAAAAAAAAAAAAAACGAAATGGCCATTTCAGCCCTTGAAAGGACTTTGACCGAGCTTCTTATGATCAAATTGTGTTGTGTGTGATGTGAAATGTTTGCACACAAATGATCGAGAACTGGACCTACATGTTTTACGCCGACTCCGAACGGCTTATGTTCTTAAGAAGCTTTTCATGGCAGTTTTTACTCTGAGGTTTGCCATTGTCTGCAGAGAGGTGACGGCCGAACAGAAAAATTAATTCAATTGAAAAAATTTTCTGTGTCAGATGGAAGATTCGAACCTGGGTTCTCTGGAGTAAGAGTCACACACTCTACTCACTACGCCACGGCTGCCACTAATATATAATTATAATATATAAAATAATTTATATATATGATTCTAAAAATATAATAAGGAGCTCAGACCTGTGTAAGCTCATCTTAAATGATCTCGTGGATCACAAACTTTGATGAATTCAGTTTTCGCTATTATCAGTGGATGGTAGATTTTTTTTCTTTAGATAACATTTGTGTGAATGGAATACTTTAGAATGTTAAGGTAAGGCAAAAACCTAAAGATATGAGGCAAAGGGGCTGGAGAGTGCAACCCTAAAAAGTATATAAAAATTAATATTTGATGCATAATGACACACAAATATTAAAAATATCGTGTATATTTTTGAGAATTGAAAGATTTGTAGGTCATAAATAAATCTAAGCTTTTTCATTAAAGCATTTTTAAATAAACTGTATTTAAGCATTTATTTTATTTATAAACTTGTTAACTTTTTTATTTTAAAAATATTTTCTTGATTTTTTCAAATGCTTAAGAAAGTGTAAAATCGCTATGCAAATTTAAAAAATTTAGAATGCACGGACACAATGTCCTTAATAGTTCTATTACGCCTAAGTTGCATTTCTCTTGTGTGCATTGTATTATTAAGTACACAGAGAATACAAAATTAGGAAAAGCTACACGTATATGCAGCTTTTCTACACGTTTTGACCGGGACTCTGCGCACATCACGATTGTGCATCTTTTTAAAGTACTTTTAGAAACTATAGATCAGGCGCGGCATGCAGGTTTTTTATATGCGCATCTACATCTAAATTTAGCTTTTCTACACGTACGATGTAGATCTCTACCGTACCAAGAAAATATAAAAAACCAATTCGCCTGTAAAAGTTCAAGTAAATTAATAACACTGTGCAAGAAAAAGACACTTTTTTTTGTGAGTAGGAAACCGAAAACTGTTTTTAATTATCCCCTAGTTCCTAATCACAAATCTGGCACCTAAATTTCTACATCACGTCAGTATTTTGAGAAAACCGTCATTCAAGGTCAAAAAATAATACTAACAGAAATCAGCTACGAAGCTGAAAGTGGTACGAGATTTTTGTCTGAGGGAAGGATGTTTGTTATGAATTGATTAAATATTTTGTTCTATACTTTCAGCCCCCCACCCCCCCTTATTCATCACTCTTTTTATGTTTTTCAAAAACACTGCATTTTAGCATAGCTATATTCTGCAAACCATTGAGAAATGTAATATTATGTGTTGGCAAAAAATCATCCCCATAAAAAACATATCTCCAACAACAAAATTACCGTAGATCTACCATATACAAACAATAGACCCCCCCTTAATACGATGTTAATTTTTTTTCTCTTATATGATGTCAACTGTTGAGATATGGAAGAATAATGCTTCAATGCATACAATATGAAATACCAATCGATATGTCTGAAAACTTTTTTGCTACTGGTATCCTGGGGTCTTTGTGGACTCCCTGGATCCCTTAGGGTTTATGTTTAAAAATTAATTAACATTACTTCCCTCTTCTATAGATCGTATTCCCCTTATATTATAAAAATAGTACTTCTGTCAACCTCAGAACGTTTTTCTAAAATAATAAACTTAAACAAAATCTAATAAACAGTAAATAAATTAATAAAGAACAAGCAAAAAAAAAAAATTTTTATAAATATTTCGCAGCATTTTTTTCCCAGATTTTTTCCTAGCATACCATGTGTCTAACGGAACTGTTATTAGGTGAAGCTGCTCACCATTACCGCTCACCATTAACCCAAGTTAAGCATTTCTAGAATTTTTTTTTGTTGCCGTTGTGCGACTTTACCTGATCGCCTATACAATTAAGATCCAATTTAAGGTAATCCAATATCAAAATTTTTCCAAAATTGTCAAATATTGTAAAAAGATCATGGTTGAAGGGACAAAAACAGTACACATTTTAAAAGTTGACATCTGAGTAAGTTTTAATATAGGTTTAAAATTGACACCTTTTATACCCTACACCTGAACAAGTCAGGGTACATTAGCAGGAGAAGGAGTTTAGATAATTCGATGAAACTTGATACTGATGTTTGCGTACACCCAAGAATGTGCAGTACTGAATATTTTTGGAATCCCCTCAGGAACACGTCCACCTCCCATACAACTCACTATAGTAAAAACCATAAAATGGCTAATACTCGTATACATATGTGCTAGACAAAAAAAAAATTTGTATGTGTGTATGTTTTCTTTTTATTAAGTATGTTTTACATTTCATTTTGAAGTTTGTTTTGCAATATCAATATTTTTTTTGAATCCGAATCTGAATCAATATGCAATATATCTGCTTGTTGCATTTGAGTCTGAAACAAGACTTCTTACATCGTATTTCTTGTCTAACTGCATCTTGCTGTATAACGAAACAAACACTTACGGTCGTGCGAGACACGGTAAGCACTAAATTTTTCATACTAAATTATATTGTCGCTCGTTTTTTCGTTCGTTTCGTTTTAGAGCAAGATGCAGTAAGCTAACTTATTGTATTTCTGCACAGTATTTAAAAAAAAACCCCCGGGATTAAATAGCTTGAGTGAACGTGCATATTTTGATGTTATTTTATCTCACTTTGGTCATCTCTCACAATTTTGTGGAACAATGCATATTATATGAGATTTTTGTTTTCCTTCACAGTTTGCATATACTAGGGGTATTATTTTTATCTAGTATATGTCCGTTACACGTTGGAAGAATAGACAAAATGCAATCGGCATTTGTACGTATATCATATTCTTCACAGTGCAATGGCATATCGTTGGCCGTGCAATACTGCGTATCCGCCACTTGCACATTCACAAACACACTGATAATAAAATTATACAGGAGTGCAGAAAAACTGCTTTTTTTAAACCTTTAAATGGATTTTCAACAAAACTAAAAACATTTAGTAAAATTAGATACTTGCTTTGTTCTGAAAATAGCATTTAATGGAAAATCTGCCTTTTATTATTTAAATCAAATTGAATTGAAATCCAAATTAAAATTTTGGCCTTTTTGCAGTTTACGCGGTATTGCAAGTGATTGATACGCGGTATTGCACGCCCAACGACTATACATAGGGAGTACACCTACATTGTTATATTTCTTTTGCTTAGAATATTCCGTAGTAACTGCTGCATTGAAAAGTACTTTTGGACTAATTAGAGTAAGTTTTTATTTTTAGAGTACGATATATACATATGGTACGATGTATATATACATCAATACCATATATTGATGGTTCCTTTTTATTATTTAGAATTACGATTTATGGTTGAGAGAACTATTGTCCTATAATTTGGGGACTACGATTAATGGTAGAGGGAAGTACTATTTATTACCTTTTATCCGAAAAAACTTGGCGTTCATATCGCTTGTTATTTTATATTGATGTGATCTCAACACAAAAAAAAAAAATATCGTATTAAGGGGTCTATTGTTTGGATATGGTGGATCTAAGGTAATTTTTTTGTTGAAGGACCCCATACGTTTTTTTTTTTGGGATGATTTTTTGCCAACACATAATATTATATTTCTCAATAGTTTGTAGAATATAGCTAGGCTTAACCCTCAAACCGCTAAATCGTTAAAAGTGAAAATTTAATACTAAACTTTTTTTAGCATAATTATAGCTGAACGACCTTAAAAATATCTTCCAAAGTAATTTTAACTTTTTTGTTTTGTCTTTATACAAAGAGGCACAGGGCACTCATATCGGTTAAAGAAAAAAAAAATACCACTGGTATAAAATTTGTTCATGAACATATTTTTATTGGAAAAGTAAAATTATATAAATGTTAAAGAAAGCAATTAGTTATTTATTATGATGGTAATCATAAAAACAGTTTTTGCTGCTGAACAGCAAAGGTGAATATTACATTTATGACAAAAACACTGCGTTTGAGATGTTTTGCATGCTTTACATTTTCTTTTTCCGCCATCTTTGCTCAACCAAATCGGATAGTGATCTATTTCATCAAATCGAACGTTGTCAACTGGGTGTTTCGCTTTCAGACCAAGACTAATAGTTGCTGGCTTCGAGTTTGATGGCAGTGACGTGGATGTACAAGATGCTGGTTTTCGGCCAGATGCTCGTTTTCGCGTATATGTAACCAGACCGGAAGCAATCTCTTTGCGAAACTCGGGTAGCTGAAATAATTTTTCCTCCTCAACTGAGTTGTAATTTGAATCACTGAGTTTTTCATTGTGTATACGGTGGTATAGTATATATGAATTCGTTACTGCCATATCAATAAAGTGATAGAATAGTCTAGTCATTGCGTGTCGTGTTTTAGCGCGAATATGATAGCGACCCATTAATTCATCCATCTTATCGACACCTCCCATATGGCTATTATATTCCTCAATTATTTGGGGACAGTCAACTTCGACATATTTTTTGTGTTGCTTTTTTTGCTTGAATATTGGGATTTTATCGTGAAAAAGGTTCTATTCCAAGATAAGTTGATGCAAATCGAACTGACTTGTTATCTTTCCACAAAACGTGGCTTATGTTAACTCGATAGGCTGAACCTACAAATTCTGCAGAGAAACCTCTTGGCTTGTCCTTTATAGTGCTATTGCATGGGAGCTTACAATTGGCAATTCGATTTGCCCGGATTGTTCCTAGGCCGTAAATGCCACGCGCACGTAAGTAAATATAATATATAAAAATATGATGCAAAATAAATAATATGAAGCACAAAATCTGTAACAGTTTGTGATAAGCGGACAACAACATTTGCAGTACTTCCAAGATCTGGATTTTCTGGTAAAATTATGTTATCACCAGCGCCGTTTTAAATTTCGATGCGATATGCAAATCCATATGAATCACACAACACAAATAATTTGATGCCCCATTTGTGCGGCTATATTGCCGAAGGTGGTGCTTCATTTTTGTACTCCACATCTGCTCATCAACGCAAAGTCGCGCCTGCTTTGTTGAGCTGATCGGCCAAAACTCTTATCCGAAACAGAGGATCGTAGCCTGGATGTCCTTTTTTGACCCTCTCACTTTCATCCCGGAACGACAAATACTTTTTTATTTCCTCAAATCGCTTAAAGGTCATTGCACTTTGAATTGGTTTGAAAGAGTTTTTTTCCCAGTAGCTCTCCAAGTTGGGATAACGGTAAATGGACATGTATATTAAAATACCAATATACTTAAAGAGTTCATAAATGCCTAATGTAAATTTGTTGTTTATGTCTACATAAAGCACTGCTTGATTTGTTTCACTGGAAATCATTGACATTATTTCTTTGTTGAAGAAATAACAAAACATTTCCATTGGTGTTCGAAGATCTTTGACATCACTCGGCAGCGAGGTGTCTCCTCTAAAAGCTACCTCATTAACATGTAATTCTAATGACCGTTGGCGCCATATAATTCTTGAAAATGCTTGTGAATTCTTAGATATTGATCCGATGCCTGAAAGAAAGACTATAAGTATAAACAATATTTGGAGGAAACGAATTTTACACCCAATACTTACTTTCACCAGTAAATCCACTAACAGAAGGCATAACTGATGGCCCTGCAGTTTCAATTGCTGGTAGGGGAGACCGAATTCTTTTCTTTGGATGTTTTGTAGCCAAATTTGAGGCAACCACTTCAAATTCTGTGCTTTTTTCTCTGCCTACCAGTGCATTTCTATTCAACGCCATATCTAGCACATCATCAATAAAGATATTACTTTCGTCTATATCTCTACTGCTCTGTGATACAATATGATCGTCTTCTGCGTCTATTCCTTTTGGCATATATTCTAGGTCAGTTATATCGTCGTCGGAACTGAACACGTTTTCTTCATCAGATTCTATTGGATCCATTATTTCCTGCAACTGCTCCTCATTCAAATCGGATAACTTTATCCGCGACGATAGTTTATTTACAGTATCCGCCATATCTATCAATATTTTTGAAAATAAAGGGGAAAAAAATAAAAAAACCACAACTGAGTAAATATCGGCTGAAATCTTGAAGTACTTTTTTTTTACACCAGAACCGATATGCCGATGCCCTGAGGCAACCTTTACTTTTTTAGTCATAACACACTTATTTGGATTTATTTACAGACATAAAATATGCAAACATATATTATAATATCGTACCTTCTCAATAAAAATTGTTTCGAATCACTAACACTTTTTTTTGTAAAAATTTTTTAATAATAAAAACAAAGAAATCACTGCACGAGAATATTGTCTCATAAAACTCACTGCTCACACGCGACTGACCATAAAAGCAAAACGGAGCTTTTGAGAGCTTTCAGAGCTTTTAAGCAAAGAATGCCAAATTTCTGATGAAACTAATGGCAGTTATTTTAAACAAAAACCAAATGCCCCTGTAGAGAAAATGACATTTTAGTAATAGATGTCCTGAGGCACTCTTGCCGGTTAGAGGGTTAAGTAAAGTGTTTTTGAAAAACGTAAAAACAATGGTGAAAAAGCGGGGTAGGGGGATGAAAGTAAAGAACAAAATATTTTATCAATTCATAACAAACATTCTTCCATCAGAAAAAAATTTCGCCCCACTTGTAGTTTCGACGCTTTGAGGCGACGCTTTCTCTAAGTAGAAATTTGGGTGCCAGATTCGTGACTAGAAGCTCGGGGATAATTGAAAATAGTTTTTGGTTTCCTACTCACATTTTGGCTGTCGCAATGTGTAATTATACAAGCCATAATACATAAAACAACCAATGTTTGGTATTGGATCGAAAGGGAAGTACAGAATGGATGAAAAACCATATGTGAATTATAGTTTTGAATTTATTTATTTATTTATTTAGTATTATAGTCTATGCTAAAAATAACTTACAGACTAAGAGATATATAAGAAATTAATTAAAAAAATAACAATATTTTACCGATTGAATTTGAAAGAGATCTCATTTGATCCTTTGAAATGGAAAAAATCTTGATTAAGAAATTAACATTTGTAAAGCTCTATTAATAGGTGCATTAACTGCATAATTAGAACGAAAAATATCAATATAAAACGGATCGAAATTTCTAAGAATCCGAACAGGAGCATTAAAGTTAATCATTTCCAATAACGCAGGGCAATCAACCAAACCATTAATTAAATCAAAAACAAAAAGCAAAGACAAGATACATCTTTTACTCTCCAAAGATTTTAATCCAATTAAAAGACAGCGGGTGTTGTATGAAGGAGGAACATCATTAGTATTAAAAGTACGCAAAGCAAACCTCGTAAAAGATTTTTGAAACCTTTCTAGCCGCAGCTTGTGGCAATCATAAAAAACGTTCCAGATAATAGCTGCATATTCTAATCTAGACCGAACAACAGAATTAAACAATACTTTCAACGTGTATGGATCCGAAAAGCATGCACTATTTCGCTTAATAAAGGCTAGCATAGAATAGGGTTTAGGAAAAATGTAATCCAGATGATACACAAAAGTAAATTTATGATCAAACACCACACCTAAGTCTTTAAATTGATGAACTGAAACTAAAGAAGAATTGGCAATATGATAAGCAGACTGAGGGAAATTATCTGATTTAGAGAAAGTCATAGAAACGCACTTAGCATTTGAACGAATTTGAATAATATGAAGAGTAGAACTTCTCAGGAACACATGTACATATACATTCAATCAGCTCAATTTCTATACAACATAAAGCTTCATTCTTCGTGCAACTTTTCAACACAGGCATGTAGTTTATGATTTTTTTAAAATTTCGTGCAGAAAGCCTAAATATTTATGTAGCTCTGAGATTTCATTATGAAAGATGTGAGCATCGCACTTTTTTTACACAAGCTGAAAGCTTTCGTGCAACTTTTCTATATGGGCATGTAGCTTATGATTTTCTAAAATTCCGTGCAGAAATCTAAGATTTCGTGTAGGTTGGGGATTTCAATACGCAAATTATGAGAGTCAGGTATGAGTTTCAACACTGCATGCGACTATGTGTGCGTTAAAGTAATTCAATTCTTGAATTTTGTGAATTTTTTTCTTTATGAATTTTTTACGATAAATTTTTGTATAAAAACGTATAAATGTGAGACTGCGTTTTAGGTTGAATCGGGTAAGAAGATTTCATTTCTGACGTCAGTTTTGTTCTAGATATGCACGTTTATATACAAAAATTTTTTGAAAAAATTTCTTAAAGAAAAAATTCACAAAATTAAAGATGTGATAGGGTAAAGTGCACCACTATCGCTCCCATTCCTTTTTCTTTTTAATAACTTTTCATGCCCGATCTGAAAGTTGCCCAGGCAACATCAATGTTTTTACATCCATAGAAATCAACCCAGCCTAATACATATAAAGTATATTTTAACTATTTTCCTTGTTTTAATAACTGAAAGCATAAAACTAATGTATTAAAAGAATTCATAATTCTCAAAATAAAGCTATATAAATTTTTTTCTGAAGAAATTAAATAATAATCTTCTTCCCTGCCACCTTCTCCTAACATAAGATAATTATGTTTGAACTGCTTAACGAAGTTTAACATAAGCGTAAATAAATTGAGTCTAATTGAGCCAACAACACGTTAACGCGTGCAAATTTTTCAACTCAGTCAACAACAACAACAACAACAGCTTGAATGCTTACTCAATCAATTACTACGAAAACTAACAAGTAGCAATAACAACAGCAACAACAACTACAACAATAATTCGATTATATGAAGATTTTCCAAGTAAGATAAATATACAGAAACTAACTCGAAAACGCTATATTTACACAAGCCAAATACTGAAATTAGGTTTGTGGCAGCAATTGAAAGTTTAGCTAGTAGCAAAAGTGGGGAAAAAAACTTGAAAGCAACAACTACAACAATAGAATTTATTACTCCTTCCAACTGTGTAATGAGTGGGTACTTCAGCTGAATAACTGATTTCTGTGATTTATTTCGCTGATAGTCAAACGAGCGTCGTAAATCAATGGTTAAGCAACTTTGAATACACTCGACCACACACTTTGAACCCTTAGTAGTACAACCAATACTTGACCCATTTTTGTGGGCGTAGCAGTGTATAGAAAAAAAACAGGTCGTAAAAAACAAACGAAAAATGAAGTAAAAAGTAACGCGAAAAACTCTGCACAGTTTTGCCTATTAAAATTCAATAAATTGCAAAATCATCAACTACTGCAAGAATTCAATATTGAATATACGCTACAATAACTGTTTCAACAATTAGAGAGTACCAGCCACAACAACAACAACAACAATAACAACAGCAACAACGTGCTACCAAGTTGTAATCAAAATAACGGCATTTCCATAGTTAAGGCCAAAGTTACAAATTGCTGATGGTGTCTAACTGTAACTCAGTTAATGTTCTAATTTCTATCATTGAATGGCAAAAGTTTTCACCGCTACCAACCAGCACCGTCAGCCACCATACTTTACCAATACGCTGCCCAACATTGAATGATCTGTTCGGTTGATGCAGCATAGCAAGACAAAAATTGTTGAAAATCAGTGCAGTAGTGAGTAAAGGGGGCTCACTTTTTTTGGTTATGAGTCAAAAGTTATTCCCACACAAAAGTTTATTTTTGATTTGTTTTTGAACAAAAAATATTATTCCTATCTTTATACAATAAATGAAAACAAACAGTTAAGGTTTTTTTCAAAATTCAACAAACTAAATCTACCCCTCCTTCCCCCCTAAGATATTTATAAACTTTACCCCTGTTGTGCAAAAACAACATCCGCCTGGAGAAAGTTGTCTGCATCCAGCTTGGCGCTAGCTATGTCTGTAAATTGAAATATTTAGTTCAAGTTTTACCAACTCTTACGTTCTGTTGCGTTCCATTGCCTTCACTACCTTGCGTTACGTAATTATTGCGCTTTGGCTCCAGGAATGCCAAACAAACAATCAACTTACGATAATTATTGCACATCAATCGTCTGAATGTTTCCGTAACATCCGTGCTACATAAAGGAAGTACTAGATGAGTAGAGCGTAGGATGGGTTGTAATATATTTTGATGGGTGCCCAAAATAAAGTGCATTCAAGGTTAAAAGTGCAGAAAATTATTTTATGTGCCAAAAAAAAGTATCTTACATAATATGTGTGTGTTAGTTTGGCAAGTGTAAAAAAATGCATACATAGATGCATAAACTATTTTCAACAGAAAAAAAAAACAGAAGCTGAAACTATTTTCGGAAGTTTTTGTCAATGAAACTCAACATTGTAGTTGGTATTATTGCTGTTGCAACTACAGCAGTTGCAGCGCCATCTAGCTGTCCGACATGCAACCGGCGGATGCGTGCCACAGCAAGTCATCATTATGGCAGGTTTCCGCTTCCGTTTGCGTTTCCGTCTGCGCATACGTATGTGAGTATGTATTGCAAAAGCCAAGGACGACAACATCTATTGCTGCTGCTAGATGTCGTTTCCGTTGCTGGGTTAATTTTGTCTTGTTATTTTTGTTATTGTTGTTGTTGTACTCTGAATGAAGCAGCAGCAGCAGCA
The DNA here is from genome assembly GCA_914767935.1 of Coremacera marginata. Taxonomy (NCBI): domain Eukaryota; kingdom Metazoa; phylum Arthropoda; class Insecta; order Diptera; family Sciomyzidae; genus Coremacera; species Coremacera marginata. The sequence goes on along the minus strand of OU612047.1, from coordinate 157,235,223 downwards.
CTTTTTCCAAAATTCAACCAAGCGGAATACTATTGAAACGGAAATGAGTTGCTGTTTCTAGTAGAACTAGTTGGAGGTCAGCGGGGTGCAATACTATCTGAATATCTTATGCAATAATCTTGAGTTTTTTTTTTGCGGTGAAATGTTACAAGATGCAGTAAGTGCAAGAAAAAATTATTGAAGATTGGCAGAGAATTTCCAAAATATTGCTATTAACTTAAGATTCAGATTATAATTATCATTAAAGGAAGTTTAATATTGAAACCGATATTAATATAGAGACATCTATTTCAATAAAAATTTGCTTTTCTAAGAATAAAAAACATAAATATAAAGGCATCGAGACAGTTTCAAGGAATTACTTAAATATTATTATAAAATTCTTAAAACTTTTCTATAAATATTAAAAAAATAAAAATAAATGGCAAAACAAAGACAGAGTTTCGATAGTAATGCAGAAGAAGACATAAAATTCTTTTTTTATACAGCAATAGAGACAATCTGTTTTTTTTTTCTTTTTATTTTATGTATATATGTTAAGTTCTTATTATTACACAATAAATAAATGAAAAGCTATCTTTTGAATTAATTTAAAAAAATATCACAACGTAACAATTACTAATTTCTATTTATCTATTTAATTACCTATAGCTTAATCTATATCTATACTACTATATAAAATTTAAGTGTAAATTTTTATTTACAGGTAAACTCCGAAAATAAAAAAAAAAAAAAACCAAATGGTCGTTTCAGCCCTTGGAAGGACTTTGAGCGAGCTTCTTATGATCAATTGTGTTGTGTGTGATGTGAAATGTTTTCACACAAATGATCGAGAACTGGACCTACATGTTTTACGCCGACTCCGAACGGCTTATGTCATGGTGAAACTGCTTTTCATGGCAGTTTTTACTCTCTGAGGCTTGCCATTGTCTGCAGAGAGGTGACGGCCGAACAGAAAAATTAATTCAATTGAAAAAATTTTCTGTCAGATGGAGGATTCGAACCTGGGTTCTCTGGCGTAAGAGTCAAACACTCTACCCACTACGCCACGGCCGCCAAACTCCGCCAAACTCCGCCAAACTCCGCCAAACTCCGAAATACTAGGTTGATTTTTTATGATATTAATTTTAAAATGTCATCATGGAGGGGATCGTACGAAAGGCCGGTGTGCATCGTAATGGCACCATTTTCTACAAAGGCGTCCAGCTCCTTGCGTACGCTGATGATATTGATATTGTCGGCAGAACCAAGAGAGATGTTACCGCTGCTTTCGCCGCTATCGAAAAGGAATCAGCCAAAGTGGGTTTGACGATAAATGAAGGCAAAACAAAGTATATGCTGTCTACAAACAAGGTGAGCTCAGCGTTTAGACTCCCACGTTTCATCCGGCAGCTATAACTTTGAAGTAGTCAAGGAGTTCGTTTACCTTGACACCGCCATTAATACCAAAAACGAAATCAGCCTGGAGATAAAGCGAAGAACAATAATTGCTAATAGTTGCTACTACGGGCTCAGTAACCAACTAAGTTCCAGAGCCCTCTCTCGATCGACAAAACAAACGCTCTACTACAATAAGCTCGTTCAACCTGTGCTTATAGTCTTTATAGCGCTGAGGCATGGATAGTTTCGCAAACTGACGCAGCCGCTCTGGGGGTGTTCGAGAGAAAAGTTCTTCGCAAAATCTTCGGTCCTGTTCGAGTCGGCGATGAATATCGCATCCGAATGAACCACGAGCTGTATGAGCTCTACGATGACATTGACTTAGTTCGGCGTTTAACTGTGCAGCGACTACGCTGGCTGGGTCATGTCCATCGTATGAACGACGAAGCTCTAGCGAAAAAGGTGCTCGAGGCGAGGGTCGCTGGTCAACGACGACGAGGGAGACCATGCCTCCGATGGATGGGCCAGGCTGAGGAAGCCCTAACCGCACTTGGTGTGTCCGATTGGAGAAGGCGCGCGCAAATCAGAGGCGCCTGGCGAGAGCTGATGAGGTCGGCTGAAGCCCGGACACGGGTTGTTACGACCACCTAAGTAAGTAAGTAATTTTAAAATGTCATATTTGTTCTACAGCACAGCAAAGGGGTATTTTTATATCAAAATCTTAATAATAAGTTTTTTTAATTAAAGTGTTAATATTTTTAACAAATCATCCCAGATACCACGAATTGCTTGATCGTTTTCTTTTCACTTGCTTGTGTTGCGAGAATTTCAATAAACTCCGTGTTGTTCTCTTGTCTTATCTTTTTCTGCTTAGCTAGCATAGAACAACATAAAAAACAGATGAGCCTCACAAAAAAAGAGATACAAAGGCGAAAAGAGAGATACATATACATCCAGTTCTCAGCTGCAAAACAAAACAAAGCAAAACAAAACAATTTTTGAAGTGAAGCTTTTTACTCCTCGTTCTGTGATTTGCTAAGAGTGAAATCTGAAAAATTTTCGACAGGTTTTTTCTTGGAATTTTGATAGTTTCTCTGTTGCTAGCGCTTATTACAACAAGAAAATTTAATACTTTAATATTAAATACTAAAAATATGGTTTGGGCCTCCCGTGGGGATTGACCCCGTGTCCTCGTAAATGATGGTCCAACACTCTATACACCAGGCCACAAAGACTTGTGAGAAACAGTTTTTAATTTAATGTTACTTATAACAGAAGCTATGCTGCAGTAGATCGTCACCATCTATCAATAGATAGAGGATTGTGTATTTGCTATGCTACAACTTACAAAAATTTGCTTTCATTTGCCACAAAGTGTCTCCAGCATTGAAGTGTTTGTATTGTGAATGCGTTTGTGGTGTTGTTGGTACAAGGAAAATTAACAATGCCCACAAGTGCGTTGACAAGTGCGTTTTTAAGTGTCAAAAAAATAGATGATATCAATAAATATGGAATGGAAATATGGAACGAGGTATCTAAAATATTTGTTAAATTTTGTTTCGTGTGCGTTCTTTAATATATATTTTTGAAGCGAAGTTTTTTACTCCTCGTTCTGTGATTTGCTTGGAGTGAAATTTGTAAAATTTTCGGCAGATTTTATCGCTACGCAGTACGCTGTTGAAGATAAAATTTGTTCAGTGCAGCCAAGTTCACAACCATGTGTGGAGAGTTAAAATGGAGAGTCGCTGGCATTATATGCCCTTACATGTAATTGGCGTGGAAATTTGACATTCAACAATAAAAAATAAGCAGTAATATGTTTTCTGTATATATGTAATTTATTTTATGTTATTTTAAATTTTTGAATTTAAAAGTTAATTTATTAAAAAGAAAAAATTATTAAGCTATCAAATCTATGTAACTGCGAAAAAGCTTCGTTTCTCTCGTGTGTCCAACGACGCACCTGTGTTTTTTTTTTATTTCGTTTCACATGCATTGTCTTAAGGGCTGATGCCACACGGTGATCGTTTGAACAGCGTTCAAAAGTTATTGTTGGAGTTACAAGAACGTGTTAACGTTAACGGCTTCATGGCGGGGCCGCGAACCCCTGTGGTCTGCTAGTCATATATTTATTTCTAAAAATTAGTTAAAAACAAATATATTTTATATAATAAAATTTTGTTTTATATTTTGGGTAGTGAAATTGTTGTTCTTGTCAATTTTTAACTAGGTTAAAAGCAAATGTTATTCAATGTTAAATGTAATAAATGAAAACAAATATTAATGAGTAAAATATGAATATAATATTTTTCCTGTAGTAAAAAATTTAATTATACAGGATGTCCCGAAATTCACTGAAATTTTTTTGTTTTAATAAAACGCATGTTTTGTCGAAATATTTGTGAGTTTTTATTGAACTATTTAGAAAAGACATCGAGGTTATTAACAAAATATAATATCGCTTAAATGGCAGTCTTAACCTTTCTTTCACACGCGAGGCTTTTTAATAAAATTTTCTCATAACATTCTAGCATAATTCTGGATCAATTGCTGTACTGGTCAGCTAGATTTCCTATTTCAGCTCTGGAATCATTCGATGTTTATTGGCATAGATCTTCCCTTTGAGGAAACTCTAAAGAAAGGAGTCCAATAGCGTCAAATTGCATGATATTGGTGGTGCATTACATTTGTTGTCATATGTTTTTCATTCTCTTATATAAAAAATAAATAAAATTTATCAGAATCAGCCCAAAGACTTTTAAAAAAAAAATTGAAGAAACTAATGAAAAAACCATTTCTCGTGTAGAAAAAAGATTAAAGGAGGACAGAACAATCACCAGAAAAAAGGTTCTGGAAAAATAAGCGGTCAAAGGACCAGGAGAAGATCAAGAAAATGTTGGCTGCCTTTAAGTAAAATCCGAGAATTTCTGGAAGATAATTGTCAAGAGAGTTGGGCTGCTCGGAATCTTTTCTACAAAGAGCCAAAAAAAAAGAAGAAATGAGGACATACAAGACCCAAAATGTCCCAGATAGGAACGCTGCTAAATATTCAACAGCGAAACAAAGGGGCAAAAAATTCTCGTGGGAATCTTTGCTGTAGCTGATCTTTCGTAATATTTGGCTCAATCACCGGTGAGATTTATATAAAAGACTCCAAAGGCGATTACTACCATTCATATGGATTGGTATGAGGAGAATAATGTGGTTTTGGTACTCAGAAAGGTATATCCACCGAACTGTCCAGAGCAAAACGGAAAATGAAGGAATCTAAAAAGGTATAATGGTTAGGAAGGTGCCAGACAGGATTATAAAAATGCTAATGGAGGAAGTTCCTGAAAAACTTTAAATTTTTATAACACGGTTCGTTATGGAAGATTCTGAAAAAGGTGCTTCACGCAAAGTTTATGCTCAGATGAAAAACAATGTTCATATTGACAAATACCTAGGTTGAGTTGATAAATTCTGTGTCTGTATAGAGTCAACAAAAGTTCTGTCAATGTTTTTGCTTTGAATGTACATTCACAAAATGTGCTAGTATAAGGTTGGGCTATCTCTGCTTCAGATGCAGAGCAGACAAAAAAAAAAGCCAGTGGAAAACTTGCCAAGCTGTCAAACACAGTATGCAAGTGTGACAATAGTGCTGTAACAATAAAAATAATAACAACAACTGCACGCACATTTTAATTTACTTTGCAGAGTGTTGTCAAGCGTAAGCACACACACGCTCAAAGATACTGCATTATGAGACATATTTAAATGCTACCTACTCACTCCTCAGTGATTTTGTTGTAATTTTTTTTTCCCTTTTGTTGCTGCTTCTTTGCGTATTTTATTTTATTAAACTTGACTTTATTTTATTTTATTACAACGCTTTACATTTTGCACCATTGTTTTTTTTTTTTTGTTTGTGTTTCCTCTACATAAGCGTTTTGTTATTTTTTAAATAACGCGAAAAAAATGGCGCTCGACCGTTGTTGCAGTGACGTTGACTGTGGCAGGAGTTAAAAAGCAGCTGCGCCGCCATCAACGTCACCATGATAGCCGCTGCTGCTGTTGCTGAGATCGACTTGGGAAATCATTTCTGACAACAGCAATGACTGCGGCAAGCACACACACACATACAAACCACACATACACACACACACACATACAAAGTACATGAAACTTCATATCCCAGTCCAACAGAGGGCGCCACTTACGTTTGCAAATTGACAGAACGTATTAAATTTTTTAAACAATCCCTTTTATTCTACTACAATTTTTTGTTGTTTATGCCACACTTTTTTGTTTTTTTTTTTTGTTTTTTTTTTTTTGTTTTGGGTTCTGTATTTTTTTTAGCATTTTTAAAAAGGGTGCAAAGAAAGCACCAAAACTAAAAACAAAGCGCCAGTCTATCTGCATGTTGCCTGTCTGTCGATCTGTATGTGTGTGACTCCGACTTTCTTGCATTTTGTTTAAGCCAAGAGAGTGAGCATGAGCACCCAGTAGTCCCAGTGTTAGAGAATTCATAAATGAATCTTGAACGATTTTTCTTAATCTTTGATGAATCTTTGGTATGAAGGAAGTTTCGTTCACAAGCAAAAGACAGATAAGAAATAAAAAATTTTTTTCTCATTTCTTTTATATATATGTATAACACCAGCTCACTTTACAAAAATGTTAAAATACTTCGATGCGCGTCCATTTTCTGAAAATTCCATTCATTTTGATAACAAAAATTCCTTAAGACTCAAAAAAATTTTGACTTTTAGATATTGCGGAAATCGTGTAAAGGCCATTTTGGAGCTATTTACGACTTAAACCATATTAAATAGTCTGTTGTCTAAACCAAAACATATATGAAAAATATAATGATGAAATGTCATAAAAAATTCAAGTTTTATTAAGTTTTTTATTTTTTTTAAATACGAATCTGATATTTTTGGCGGAGCTTTGAGCATGCAATTTAACTTCTAAGCCAAAATTATAGTTTTCCACACAAAATATTTTTTTTTAGTTTGTTCCAGCGACATTATAACATATAGCACATTTTTTCACTTTTGGTGCGATAACTTTTAAATTTAACTTTACTTACTTACTTAGGTGGCCGTAACATCCCGTGTCCGGGTATCGACCGACCTCATCAGCTCTCTCTAGGCTCCTCTGCTTTGCGCGCGCCTTCTCCAATCGGATACACCAAGTGCGTTTAGGGCTTCTTCAGCCTGGTCCATCCATCGGATGCATGGTCTCCCTCGTCGTCGTTGACCAGCGACCCTCGCCTCGAGTCGTTGACCTTTTTCGCTGGAGGTTCGTCGTCCATACGATGGACATGACCCAGCCAGCGTAGTCGCTGCACAGTTATACGCCGAACTACGACAATGTCATCGTAGAGCTCATACAGCTCGTGGTTCATTCGGATGCGATAGTCATCGTCGACTCGAACAGGACCGAAGATTTTTCGAAGAACTTTTCTCTCAAACACCCCCAGAGCGGCTGCGTTAGATTACGAAACTACCCATGCCTCAGCGCCATAAAGCAGCACAGGTAGAACGAGCTCTTGTAGAGTGTTACTTTTTTCGATCGAGAGAGGGCTCTGAAACTTAGTTGTTTACTGAGCCTGTAGTAGCACCTATTAGCAATTATTGTTCTTCGCTTTATCTCCAGGCTGATTTCGTTGTTGGTATTAATGGCGGAGCCAAGGTATACAATTTAATTTTAACCTTTTAAATTTTAACTTTTAACTATTAATGTTTAATTTTTAAGTTTTAATTGATAACTTTCAACTTTTTAGTTTTTAACTTTCGATTTTTTAATTTTTAAATTTTACTTTTCTTTTTACTTTTTACTTTTTACTTTTTACTTTTTACTTTTTACTTTTTACTTTTTACTTTTTACTTTTTACTTTTTACTTTTTACTTTTTACTTTTTACTTTTTACTTTTTACTTTTTACTTTTTACTTTTTTCTTTTTACTTTTTACTTTTTACTTTTTACTTTTTACTTTTTACTTTTTACTTTTTACTTTTTACTTTTTACTTTTTACTTTTTACTTTTTACTTTTTACTTTTTACTTTTTACTTTTTACTTTTTACTTTTTACTTTTTACTTTTTACTTTTTACTTTTTACTTTTTACTTTTTACTTTTTACTTTTTACTTTTTACTTTTTACTGTTTTTACTTTTAAGTTTTATCCTTTTACTTTTAGCTTTCAACTTTAATATATAACTTAATATAAACTATTTACTTTTAACTTTTATCTTTCACGTTTTATCTTTTAACTTCATACTTTGAACTTTCAACTTTCAACTTTTAAATTTTATCTTTAAATTTATAACTTTTTATTTTTAGCTTTTAACTTTCAAAATCGTCAACACTAAATCGTCAATGATGCCGCGGCCTGCAGGGCATGTGCATGTGTGTATATAAGTGTTTCTGTATGAGTGTGAGCAAGACTATTAAATTGACAGACTGGCAATTTTTAACATACCACACTTCGTGAGAAACAAAGGATATGGAAGAACCACCATGTTGTATACAAAAAACAAATTGTTTGCAACGCACATACATACAACGCAACGCACTAACACACACAAACACACACATATGGCGACATTGGTACATCGATAAATATACACATACGAGCTATGTCTGCAGTAACTGATAAACAATGTGGCGTGTCTGTCTGTCGGTGTTCTTCTTATTTTATTCTTATTTCGTTTTATTTTTGGTTTACTTGTTCTTCTGGCGTTTGTTTTTGTGTTTGAGTGAGGTGTCAATGTATTCTTTCTGTGATCACATCAATTTGTTGCCAAAAACACAACAACATAAAAACAAAACGAAAGAATAAGCACAACAACAACCAAATACAACCCGAGGACCCGGGACTGTAATGTCATCACTGTAGTGACGACATATTGGTTGCCATTTGTACCATACCCGTCACCCTATCCTCTTCACTGTTTTGTTGCTTTTTTTTTTGCCTTAATATTTGCTCAATGTTGTCACATTTATTGTTTTATTTTTTCATTTATTTATTTATTTTCTTTTTTCTTATTTCTCTTGTTTTTTCATTACAACTATTTTATTTTATTTGCGCAAATTGGCAATAAGAAGGGTTGTCGCTGCATGTTTATGTGTGTGTAAATTGGTGTGTGAGTTTTACCCGCGGTAATATTGCGCTTCGCAAATGAGTCACACATTAACGCTATAAGCACACGAATATTCCAGGCATCTGATTAGATTTAAGCGCCAAAGATAAAAAATGGTAGCCATTTACTCATTCTCGAAACTTTTTGTGTATCTATGGTATAAATTTCATTCTCTACAATCAGTTAAACTGTCAAAAATTATAGTTTCGATGGGTTGGTTCTCATATTGGGTAAAACCTTGTATACATGTATCATGTTATTCTTCATTCCAGTCCAAGTAGTCTTTGAAGAAAAACCATAGTTTTCCTTGAATAAATTATATCGGATATTAAACTTTGAAAGTGAAGAATACATAAGTTTTTTTCTAAATTCATCTAAAGAAACTTTCACTATCCAATCCCATATACGTATAAAAATAACCTTAATGAGATCACGCCGTAATGAGCAATGAGTCAACTTTTGTGAATAAAAATTTATAATTTTAAATAATTTTAAAATTTTAACCTTGACAGAAACGTTTGTTGACTCTATCCTGAAAAATAAATTATCAACACAACCTAGAAACTTGTCAATACGAGCATTGTTTTTCATATTGACGAATTCCTAGGTTAAGTTAATTAATATTTTGTCAGTAAAGAGTCAACAAAAGTTTTTGTTGATGTTTTTTCTTTGTGTGAATAAACATTATGGATAAATGTAACCATAAAAGTTTTTGTGCTAGTTTTTTGTTATTCTTCATTGTTTTAAAATGAAAACTTCGATACTATATACCACAAAAAACAAAAAAAAAAAAATGTGATGCATAAAAGAAAAACAAAAAAATTCAGTATTTAATAAATTATTGTATAAAGCATACAAGGGCTTATGTAGCAAAACTTATTTTTAGATAATTTTATTTGTTTGTTTGTGTGAATGCTTTAGCTTTTTTGTTTTATTATCAAGCAAACAAAGCTAAATAATGTCAGGTCAGGCCCGCAGAGAGACAAGTTCAGGCAACCCTCCCTGAAATATAATCTGAGCACAAAAAAAAAATTTCATGGGTAATAGTTGAATAAGAAAAGTATAAACAAAAGTAAGCTATTACTAGATTTATGGAAAAAAATATTACTTAGTTTGTAGTTATTATTCATAGAACATAGTGACCTTTAAGTATGCAAATCTTAACATAAAAATCTTACCAAAAACATAACGTACGTAATTGCAATAACTCAGAGCATAACTATTTCTAATAATAGTTTTCCAATAGTGGTTGTATTATTTCATAAAATCTTTGGTTCTTATTACATTTTCAAGGTGAAATTACTTTATTTATTATGAAATAACTTCCAAATGCTGGAACTGTTTAGATATTTCTTTTTGGCATTTATTTTACTTTTTTAAAGTCGTGAGATATTTAATTGCTGGTAGAACTTATTTCATTGGGAGTTGTTTAGTATTTTCGGTTGGGACTTATAACTACCAATAATGAACAAGCCTGCTGTGTTGATTCAAAGATATTTTTCAAAATAAAATAGAATTTTCTAATATTAATGCGAAAGAATTATAAAAGTTACTTGCATAAAATTTTAAATATATCGCGTATTCATCACTTACATAAAATGCGATGTGAACTATTAAAACCTTGCCACCTTGACCAAGAACTTAACAGAGTCAAAATTGTCGAAGCTAGTATATATGACAGAATAAGTTTATTGTTAATTTTCCTTTAGTTTTTTGGTATGTGAAAAATAATATATTGCTAAATTTATAAAAAATAAAGTAATATCTTTTTGCCATCAATTTAAAAAAAGAAAATTCTGTGGATGTAAGCTTTGAGTGCATAAAAATATTCAGTTAAATTTTTATTCAAGCTATTATATTCTGAGAATAAAAGACATTTGATAACTTTTGTGATATGAGCTGCTCAGAGCACAAGTGGCGTAAGTCCACTTTTGGTAGTTTTGAGAAAATGGAATATTTAGAAAAATTCTTATTAGAAATTCTACGGATAAAGAACTCAGTTTTGCGTACAAGCTATGTGAAGAGAATAAAGAGAGCTATTCATATCATAAAAAATTAACTTAATAATACAAAAAAATAATGAAGAATATTGCTAAATTGAACATATTTTAGAAAAATTTCTTATTTCCGCTGTAGAAATCTAATGTGAGATATTTCGAAAGTCGAACAAAACTTCCTACTAGTGATTATCTTTATTATTAAGGGAGATATAAAATGAATGGACTTACGCCACTTGTCCTCTGAAAAAATTATATAATTTGTCAGAACAATAACTAAGTATTGCATTTTATTCAAAGATTACATAAGCTAGGAGTTTCTAACCCGGAGCCATAAATAGATTACATATTCCTCTTCACTTCTATGTACTTAGCTCAATTTCCTTAAAAAATGGACTTACGCCACTTAATTTAATTTTTTTCCCCCCGACTGCTCTCCTTGCTATAAACTACTTTTTTTGTGGCAATTAAACACAAAGATAAATCCTTACTCAGCATGTCAGCATGACGACGTACAAAGGGAATTCGTAAATAATTGCGTGGAAAAAGTACTAAAAATCGCACAACACAAACAATCTTTCGTACAGCACTGCCGGTCAGTGATTAAATAGTAGTAAGCAGCGTGTAGCAAGCAAAAATGAAAGAGTCCAGCTTGTTGCTTTACTTGTATTTGTTTTAATACTTTTGCTGCTTGTTCTTGTCGTCGAAAGTTTGTAAATCTTTTTGACCATAAAGTTCTTGGTTTATTTATTTATTTTTTTTTTTTTTTTGCTTGGAACAACCCTTTGGGAGTGTCGCCTGGCCAAAAACAAAAATTAAATCTTGATTATGTGCGAAGAAAATTAAGAAACTTCTTTTTAGCCAAAACAGTTCTTGCAACTCTGTCCTGCCTGCAGTTGTGCGTGCGTTTCAAGTAAATTTGTCCTTTGTAGCCAGAGTAGAAAAGTTATACAGCGAAGGACGAAATAATATTTTCTATTTACACAACAGCAGAGCCATTTGCAGCAATAAGAACAGAGCAAAGACAAAAATAAGAATAGTCGAAAAGATTTGTTGTGTACATTCTACAAAGAAAAGTTGTTAAATTATGAACAACCAGAGACAAAAAGTTTGTCACAAAAATTTTAATAGAAAAATTGTTAACTGAAGCAACAGCAGCTGCAGCAGAAGCAGTGGTGCAGGCAAATAAGCATTCTTTTTTTTTATACAAATAGGTTTTTTTTATAAATAATAAATTGTTGTCGAGTGGTCTACAATTTGTTTTATAGGTTACTAAAAAAACTTTAGGAAAGAGTTGTTGAAACTTAGTCAAGATTTTATGGAATGGCAGAAAAAAACAATTTAGACTAGAATGGCATCCATAGGTTAGATTAGGCTAGGTTGAAACGACTTTTTAAGATCACTCACAGGCTCATTTTGATAAAAAGTGTTCATTGTTCGTTCTCTTTTTAAACTACTTTAAGCCTTTTGCAAAGTTAGGGATTCGGTAGGCTCAAGATTTTGAGAGACCGTCTAGGTCAGTATATAATCAATTATCTAAGTAAAGGTGGTAATTTCTAACCAACGCTGGTTATGTTCAGAGAAGATGTGCTGTGGATTCCTCTTCGTCTTCATCTCTACAACTTCAACTGGAGTCGTTGTGGAGGATGTTCAATCGACGAGCGTGCGTACTGATTAGGCAATATCCTGTTAAGACACCCATTATAGTACTGATTTAATCACTTCTAAGGGAAATCAGTTCTTTTGAGAGTTCAAGCATCAGGTTGGCTAAACCTGAAAAAAAAACTTGTAAATCGGTGATGACGATTGAATGCTCCATATATACGAACATCTATTGAAAAAATATTTACCAATTTCAAACCCTTTTCCATAATAAAAAATAAATAATACATAATTTATACATTTTAGGGGCATACATTTTGCTTATAATTTTCCCAGCTGGTGGGAAAGCAGAAAACAGAAATAATTATTTATATTATAATTTTTTATTATTATTATTTTTGTTATTATAATTTTGTTTATTATGATATAATCTTTTCATTATATTTGTTATTATTTATATTATAACTAATATATATATTATATCTATATAAAGATTATAATCTAAGCAAACAAAAATGTTTAAAAAACTTCAATATTCGGCAGGCTGTTAGTAAGCATTCAAAATTTAACAAAATTTAAAAAAAAAAAATACTTTTAGGATCCTCGTGGACCAACTCCACAATTGTTCACACATTTGTCTGAAGTATTTAGGATATTTTGCATAAAATTTCGGAGAGTAAATATATAGCATACTAGCTTACTTCAATCGTAGTTAAGGGTACACCGCAAGGAGAGGTGATATCTCCCCTTCTCTGGCTCTTAGCTATGAACGGAGTGCTGAATCTACTTAACAACAGTCGGATCAAACTGGACGCATACGCGGATGATGTAATTGTAGTGGTATCGGGTCTGTTTCCCTCTGTTATCAGCAAAATCATAGAGGGAGTTTTGAACAAACTCAGTCACAACTACAAAACACTCTTCACTACAAAAACCAAGGTGCAGTACTTCAACCTTCCGCTCTTAAACAATCAAACACTTTTACTATCCAACAGCGCTAAGTATCTGGGAGTCACAATGGATTCGAAACTCAGCTGGTAAACAAACATTGAGCAAGGGTTAATAAGGTCTGTATAGCCTTCTACGCATGTAAAAAAAATTTGGCAAAAGATGGGATCTTAAGCCAAAAATACTCTTATGGCTTAACACTGCAGTAGTGCGTCCTATTCCAACATATGGAGCATTGGTGTGGTGGCCTGCACTGACTAAAGCATACAATATTCGCAAACTATTCAGGGTTCAGCGTTTTGCATGTATAGGTGTCACGGTGGGAATCCGATCATGCTCAACGGATGCAATGAACGTTTTGACCCACCTACTACCAATAGACCTTCACATTAAACTTACTGCAATCAGTTGCAATCAGATCAAAGGAGTCTAACAGCTGGAGATATAAACTTTATGGACACGGGAATATCCTTAGTTTACTACCTTCAGACTTGGCAAACAACAACACGAACTATGAAATCTCCAACCTTGACTTCCTCAAAATATTTACCAGCAAGCACGTGACTCGGGCGAAATGGCGATATGGAGGTCCGGATGCTGCTTATGATGTCACCATCTACACCGATGGTTCCAAGATGAGATGTGGAAGAAAAACTGGGTGTATCTAACTGCTTCTATCTTCCGGACTCAGCCAGTATCTTCCAGGCAGAACTTTTAGGTATAAGGAAAGCTGGTCGGACAACAAGATGTGCCAGCATTAACAACCTAACCGTAGCAGTCCTCTCGGATAGCCAAGCTGCTGTTAGAGCATTAGCTGCAGTAAGATTCAACTACATGCTTGTAAGGTAGTGTAAGCAGGAACTAGCCCGACTTAGTCGACTGCTTGACATTACTATAATATGCTTTCCCGGCCAGAGGAACATTTGCGGTAATAAAAAAGTGGTCGAACTGGTCTTAACGATTTAAGAGCAGAATCAGTCTTAGTTCCCTTGAACACAGTAAAGGACGGGGAGTGTCTCGCTCTACTTTGACATATGTAATTGCAGATGAAGAAACTTGAAAGCCCTACAAGAAGGAAAATGTGGCCATCATACAACCTAGGAAAAACTCGCGAACTGCTAGCAAGATCCCGAACTGATATAGCAAGAGTCACGGCAATCAGAACGGGGCATTGGTGCATTGGCGTGCATGCAGAAAGAATCAGATTTACCCTTATACCCACTGTCGGAGCTGCAACGACCCTAGCAAAGGGGAAGCATTTTCCTTTGTGCTTGCCCAACATTGTCAAGATGTAGATTAGGCACACTGGGGAAACCGTTCTTCGCGTTGGGGAACTTTCAACTCGAAAAATCAACGATCTCTTTGTTTTCCTAAACAGAACTGGTTGGTTATAACGGATACACCTTAACCTTTCTACGCCACACACGCCAAAATGGCTCGATGGAACCAATTGGATACTGCCTGTAGCAGGTAATACAACCAGTCAACAATATGAACGTCATATGCATAAGCTATGACTCTGCACCCCTCTCGTACCAGTTTAACCAGCAGTTAACCCTATTGTGGAGTTTCTTATGGTGCAGATCTAAGCGTAGATTTTACTGCGAAATTTGCACTCATACTCATTGTAATCCTCTTCACGAGCATTTGATTTATAAGTGCTCTCAGCATAGTGTGTATTTAAAAATCCATCAGCTTATTTTTAGTAATCTCTCAACTCTATAAAATTAAATCCGAACCAGCTGGAACGATTGTTTTGAAACGAAGCTTTCTATGCTTCGTTGTGTGATTAGCTTGAGTGAAATCTCAAAAACGACACTTTTTTACCGACATGATTTTTTTAGAAATTGATGTTCCGTTTTTGCTTGTTTTATAACAACTACAAGAAAATGTAATATAAATATATTAAAAATATTTCTTTGGTACGCAGCGGGTAGCGAACTTGTACCCCATCGATTGATAGTTCTATACACTACCCACCGATGCGTGAAAACTTTTGTTACGCAGAGTTATTGATTCAATATTAAGCATAACTGAAGCCATGTTGCAGCAGATCACCATAATCTATTAACAGATGGAGGATTGTGTATTGGCTATCCTACAAAAACTAACAAAACTGTTGCTTCGACTTGCTACAAGATGTCATCAGCATTGGTGTATTTTTGTTTTTGTAGATGTGAATGCGTTTGTGCTGTTATTGGTTAATGATTCTTCTTTTCATAGCGCGAAAAAAAACGCCGACGATGATGACACCTTGTAGGAAGTAGAAGCAACATTTTTGTTAGTTTTTGTTGGATATGTAGGATAGGCAAAACACAATCATATTAATGTATAGATTATTGTGATCTGCAGCAACACAGGTTACGTAGTACTTAATATTGAATCAACAACTCTGCGCAACAAAGGGTTTCGGATTGGTAAATAACTCTAAAACAGTAGGGTACGAGTTGGATCCCCACGGTGGACTAAGTAATCTTTTTAATATTTAATATTAGATTTTCTTGTTCAATGTAATAAAATTTACTGGTGTGAATATGAACGTGTGTTTTTTAATTTACTTTATGTTATTTTAAGTTTTTGAATATTTATTAAATAAAAAAACCATTTAATTATCAAATCTATGAAATTGCGAAAAAGCTTCGCTTCTCTCGTGTGTCCAACGATGCAGCTGTTTTTTTTTCTTAGGGAACATAAATTTTATTTAAAATCATATGCTTATCCAGCAATTTTCATCTACTTAAGCAGCACTTTTCTGCATGTGTGAAAATTTCAGAATTATTATAATGATTGTCAGCAACGCATCTTGATTATCTTATCTGTGTTTTTGTATCATCCTTGACTTGTGTTTTCTCTGCCAATGCTGATGTAGTAAAATGTTTACAACTCGTCGTCAAATTAATAATTTCCGCTACATGTCTATCGAAATTAATCGAAATTCCACTCACAATCCGATGATTTAATCGTACTCTGATGATGTTGACATGCTTTGGCCATTCGAAGCGGCAGTCATTGAACGCTTTCTTCGTTTATACGATTTCACATATATTTACTTCCACTACGGTTTACTATCAGCATTTTCCATTTTGTGTTCTATTTTTATTTTTTTTTTTTTTGTTTTTGTCCCTCATTTTTGGGGGTTTAGTGTTTTTTTTTTTTTCTTGATGCAGTTCTACTTAACCGTTGGTTTCGCTCTTGTTGTTTAATGATTTTCCTGCGTACGTGTGTTTGTTGGTTGTTCACTCGTTGGTTGGTTGGGTTGGGTACGTTAGGAAATTTTACGGAAATACATTCAGTGCCACAAAATTGCTCATTAATTTCCATTTCATCGAAAATATTGACAGTGCAGCAGGCGCTGGTTAGATTTTAATTCTCACTTAATCAACTTGGTAACTAAGTTGGATATGCTTTTCGCTTAGTTGTCATCAGCATAGTTAGTATAATCGGCATTGTCCTTGTCGTCGCTCATGTTAACAACGCTCGATTAACGTGTCGAAGATACGGTTTTCTGGCCGCATCACATTGATTCGCCTTCTCATGCGATATACGTAATAAAAGTGAAGGTGATTAAATGTTCATGTCACGTACGTGCAAAGCAAACCTTTTTTCTGGTTGCTTTTTTGAGGATATCGGTGTTGAGTAAAAGTCAAAGTGTGTATGTGTGGGTGAGTGGGTGGGCAGTTGTTTGATAAGCTGAATTCATGAGCTGTGGCGAGGTCCAAATCTTGACTACAGTAATTTTGTTCTTTGTATTCATGGCAAGTATAAAGCTTTGGTCACAATTTCGATTTCTGTGCACTTTTAAGGATTTCTTTTATTTTCCTTTTTTGCATCCATGGTAAATTATGATAGATACAGCAGTTTTATTTGTAAAATTCATTGGAAATAACGATATCTTATAAAGTTTTTTCGTATAGTTTCATAGATAAATGGTTGAGATTTTTAAAAATAAACACTGAAAGCGCTATTAAAGGTATCATATAAAAGAATCAAGTTAAAAGCAATGCAGTAGAATCTCGATTAACCGAACATCGATTAGCCGAATATTCGGTTTTACGGACTTATTCTTCGCTGTCTAGTTACCGGCATACAAACGATTTGATGGCGCAACGAGACATGTTACGACGTGTTTATATCCGCCACCCACGTATTGGTACTCTCGCTTTTATTGTTTCATTTTATTTGATAGCGCTCAACTGATAGGTTGTCTTTTATTTTTGTTTACATTTCGCGATAGAAATCGATTATCTAAATTTTCGATTATACAGAATACCCCTGCTTTTATTTGATTCGGATAATCAAAATTCTACGGTGTATATAACCAGTACTAATAACCATACTTCTTCCTTAAAACAATTATTTTTTCACCGTATATCTTTTAACAATTTTAACCATAATCAGAAAAAGCCACGGTGCCGTTAGTGTTTGTAGCACTACTTTACTACTTGGAATACATTTACGATAACTAACTTTTGACGATAGCTGTCGTAAAAGAGGTATATCACAGTGTACTTAGGATAGAGGATAAAACTGATTAAGGATCAAGGAAACTTACGGGTCACATTTATACACTCATTTGTAGCTGATTGATTTCAATTCTTTTTAGGAACTATTACAGGAATAGTTTCTGAAAGGTCTGAATATTATGGTCATTAAATTATTTGAAAATTATTCTTGTATAACAGTCCCGAACATTAATCTGTCGAAGCTAAGCTTCTTGAAGTGATATAATATAGTAAGCCGTTCGGAGTCGGCGTAAAACATGTAGATCCAGTTCTCGAGCATTTGTGTGCAAACATTTCACATTACACACAACACAATTGATCATAAGAAGCTCGGTCAAAGTCCTTTCAAGGGCTGAAATGGCCATTTCGTTTTTTTTTTTTTTATAGACATGCATGGAGAAACAATTCATTTGTAGGTAACCCTGGCCATATAACTGATGGGTCTTAACTTAAAAACGGAGAAACATGAGAGGTTATAATATCCAAAACTGCTTACATTGGGCTGTATTTCAACCATATTTCAAGCGAAAATATATGCCACTTAGTTAATTGTTCGGCAATGTATCTGTAGAAAAGCTATAGGCGTACATATCTACATACTCTCAGATAGTCAAGTGATATTACAGGTTCTGCAATCTTGTATCAATATTAGTTTCTGATTAAGTCGGATACTGAATGTACTGCAACAGAACCATAAAATATAATTTAAGTGTGTACCAGGACATGAAGGATTTGAACGCAACGTAAGCTGAGATTGCATTGTCAAAAAAGGAGCATTTCGATACCTCTTGTTGGTCCCAAATCATTTTGTAGTCTAAGGACATTATTGCGAAAAAATTAAGGTTCTGAGATTATAATAGTTTCTGTGTCACTCTAATGATTACAATGCATAAGGGCAAGAAAATAATTTTTTAGCTTTCAAGAGCTAAATGAAAATTATTTACTCAAGCTTACTAGGCTTGTGCTAAACAGTTCCGGAGACGGAACGGACATGGAACGTTTCCTTTAGAGAGCGGAACTAGTTCATTTAAACATGTCCGCGGAACTATCTAGTACCTTTGTTTATTTGATCTGCTTGAGCTGCTTGTTTGTTAATCGTTTCTTTTATAGAGCGAACTAATTCATAAAAACATGTCCGCAGAACTATCAAGTTCCTTTATTTATTCTTTACTTATCTGTTTGAGCTGGTTGTTTGTTGAACTGTAGAGGAAATTTATAATACTCCAAGTATAATTTCAACACAACGCTCTGACTAGTTTTAAATCAAATTGAACACAATTTTTTGTTTTTTTCAGTGCTTTTATTTCAAAATAAAGAATTTAAAAAAAAAAATTTCACAATTCATTCAAAAAAAAAACTTTAAAAATTTGCTAAAAATTTCATATGGTTCAACTATTAAGTAACAAATTTGTAGCATAAGAAAATATTTAAAAATTATCTGATAGTTCCGCGGACAGTTTCGCGAACAGTTTCGCGGACATGTTTATTTTATAACATAATACGCATGTCCGCGGAACTATCAGTTCCGACAGCTCTATGTATTAGAGGAAAGGTAACAAAAGCATGCTAAGTATCATTTCATGATTATTCTCTTTCTCATATTACAAGCAAAAATAAACAGAACAATGCACACAACAAGAATGACGATAAATCATATCGTCTACTATTTCATTCATTCTCCCTCACAAACATTATCGTTTTATTTGTCGTCGCTCAAATAATTCGTTTAAGCAGTCGGCTCATTGGAAAAATTTCAGTTCAATAGGAACTGTTTGGACATGCTCAAATAGTACAGAAGGAACGATTGGAACTATGTCCGAGAGTGAACATAGTTCCATGAACTATACATAGAGCTTACCTAAACAGACCATTAAAATTCTAACGAAATTCTTTACAAGTAACTGTTTTTTCATATATCGTATAAGACGATAGGATATCTGCTAAAGATATACTCCACGAGGAGGAGGAAGAAACTATAGAGTGCTTTCTTTATGGATTTTCAGAAATCTATCGTATCAGACGCCTAAGTTTTGGTCACGCATTAGTGGTTCCAGTTATAAAAATGGAAAGTTTGTAGAATCATTTAAGGGAATGCATGATAGACCCTATGGATCATGGTACACATGGGCCGTCTTTAACTAGGTAATTTATAACAAAATTCTTTACCAAAATCTTTACAAAAATCTTTATTTAGTTAAATTGACCTTTAACTAAATTGCAATGCGGTTTTTCTTACAAAATCTTCGTTAACTATCAAGAAATAAAAAAAAAAAACAAGAAAAATTCATTCTGCCAATATTTCTAATACCTCTACAACCATGACTGTATTTATTTTAACTTTATCTGCACAACTATTTATATAACTTTGTAACTAACTTTATAACTGTAACTGTTAAAGCAGCTTTTCGACAAAAGCAATAAGCTAGCGTAACAACGCTTACGTTTAAACTGACCAACATTTTGGCTTTACTTTGAATATTAAATCTCTTTTTTAACGAATTAGTTTTTGTTGCGTTAACATTTTACATATTCTTACGTCATAAACTTTTCGTTACCTGGTCGCTAGGATACGTTCTATGTTCAGCGTTGTTACGAATTCGTAAAATATATAACTGTAAAATATAATCGGCTTTAGGAGTAGTTTTTGTTGCTGACAGCTTAGATTTGGGTGCATTTACTTAAAAAAGTTTATTGGAACAGCAAACTACAGCGTTGATAAAAAAAAAACTGCTTAACCCATTATAGCCCAGGAATTTTTTTTTTTTTGATTTTTTTTACGAAAATTTGTATGGGTAATTCGGACCAAAAAATTCAAATCTGAAGTCAGAAAATTTTTAAAATTTTTTTTTTACGAGAAAAATGGTGTTCGATTAATCGAACGCTGGGCACTTCTTATAATTTTTTAAAAAAAAAAATTTCCTATATATTTTACCGAAGGAAAACTTGGTATATTACAAATTTTAGTTATTTTATTGTATTTTATATGAATAAAAATTGTTTATTTTTTAATTTATTTATTCCAATTTCTTTTCTACATGGTATAACTCAAAACAATGTGTATGGAGTGGAATATTACATCTTTTGCACAAGAATGAGGCTACTTTGTGGCAATGTTTACATCTACGTTTCATATTGTGGTCTATTTTAACAATAAGGTGCTGTCCTTTATTGCGGGGAAGATTTTCCGGTTGAGTATCATTTGAGTCCGGAAAACCAGGAGGGCTATATAAATCGCCTTCTTCGGAGTTTGCTTGCTCATCTTCAGCTGACATCATAAGAGAGTAAGCGATATCAACTCGAAAGTCTTTTTGAGGAACTATATTCTGCTTTTGATATCGTCGTATGAAACAAGATAGTTTCCATGCGTTTACAATTGCTGAATTTAGCATAGCAATCCATAAGGGCCAATACCACTTCTTTTGTCTTATAGCAATATAATAATTTTGGGCTGCATTGTCATGGAGATCAACTCCACCCATTCCATGGTTATAGTTTTTCAACAACTTTGGTTGATCGTAGTTCACGAAGTAACCCGGTTCTACGACTTGCCCGTCTTTATTTCTTGTTTGCTTTTTCCATCGTTTGACTGAAACAGTAGGTACCATCTGGTCAAAATTGGTCGCTATTGTAACTTCTTTGTTGTCTTGCCAACGACGAAGAAGAATTTTATTGTTAGTGTCAAATTGGAAATCATGGCTGCCCCTTTCCAATTCTTTTCCAGTTTTTAATTTCGCACCTCCAATTCTATTAGCGCGCACTGTTCCCGTTGCACATATTCTTTTTTCATTTAGGAGACACATGAGGTAGAACGACGTAAAGAAATTGTCAAAATATAATATATGACTGCTCGGATATTCTATATTTTCCAATAACCGAAGAACTACATCGGCTCCAAGACCAATTTGCCTATTGTAATTGTCGGATGCTCCACCATATGGTATGCAGCTATAAAGGTATCCAGCTGAGGAGCAAAGACACCACAATTTGTACCCAAATCGAATAGGTTTGCCACACATATACATTTTACAAGAATGGCGCCCAAAATATGGAACCATCTGCTCATCTATTGAAAGTTCTGGCTCCCAGATACCGAATTGCATGAACTTTTTATTCATCACTTCATACAAGGGACGAATCTAAAAACGAAAAGACAAAATTCCGAAATAAAAAATAAACTCAATTTGAAACTTTACAAAATATGTATATGTACATACCTTGGCCATTTTGTCTTTTTTATCCAAATTTAAATTGTTGCTAAAGTGAATGTACCTCTTTATATCGCAAAACCTGTTTCTGGTCATGCACTGTTTCACAATATCAACACCCAAAGAAGGGTGTTTTGACCAATAGTCCCGAACTGAAGGTAGCCTGTGATATCCAGATAAAACCAAAATACCTAGGAATTGCTTCAGAGCCGTATGATGTAAACGAAATTCTGAATTTTGTTGTTGAGCATAAGGGTTTGTTTCATCAACAATCATTGTCAGAATATCAATATCGAAGAAGAGACTAAATAATTCCATTGGAGATTTGTCTTTCAAATTATCCACCAAGTCTTTTTGGACGCCCTTTAGCGGTTCCGTTATTGGGGCAATATCGTATTCAAAATGACCTTCACGGTTTGATCTCTGCGTCCATTTTGGTAAACCAAAAGCAGACAACGGTTTGTACATTTGTTTTGGTTTTTGTACCGATTCAATTCGACGCCGCTTTGTTGACCGTGATACGGCAGAAGATGTTGATGGATGCGTGGGGTCCTCGGCATCGTATTCTCTCTCTTCGTCGCTTGAGTCCACATTAATATAATCTTCGGTACTTATTTGGACTTCATCAATCTCGAAAGTTCCTGCGCAATCGATTTCAACGTCAGGCTTTGGAAAAATACGCCATACATTAGATTGACATTAAGATTTTACGCACAAAATACCTACATCCTGCATGGGAATAATGTCATCATCCAAATCTTCTTCATCTGTAACATCATCAACTGTCGGTGGTACGATGCAAATTCCAACGATTTCTGTCTCATCATCACTCCAGTCATTAATTATCGCTTCCACTTCAGCCCTAGTTAGTGCTCGACGAAGCTTTTTTTTTAAACACTTTTCCATTTTTTTATTATAGGGTATAAATAAATTTTAGATCAAGAATACACAGCACTTTTCTTCTTACGTGGCACAACACTTTACTTTTTATGTTATCTTCTGTCGTAATGAAGGTTGCAACTGAATGAATCTCTTTATAAACACAGTTATTTTTTTTTACCAATTAGAAATTGGTATGCAACAAAAACAATAACAATATGTATTAGAAGTTCAGCAGACACAACAACAAATGTTAACATTTATACAGTGAACTGGAGAGAGAAAGATAAAAGCTAGGAAAACGAAATATCAATAACAAATACAACAATTCTTACAAAGAGCTGGAGAGCGATAGTTAAAATTCTTAGAAAACGAATGATCAAAATAAAAATTGCAATCATGTCAAATAGAGCCCAGTGTACGATAAATCGAACACCCAACTTTTTACTCACCTACCGTCTAATCGATTGACTTCTTGTCATGACAAATGTAACTTTGATGAAAGTTCGGATCAGTTCCAACAAAGCTGCATCATTATTTTATTATTTTTGGAAATTGTTCTACGATTTTACACCGCTCAAACATAGAGCAAAAAATGGGGGCTTTTTTCTAGCCCCCTCTTGAAGGGGTGGGGGGCAGGTTGGAACTAAATACAATTTTTTATTTAAAGTTAAGCCCACATATTATAAAAGTCCGTAAAAGTCTGAAGCTAAAAGATTCAATAACATCGAGAAAAAATTTTTATAAAATAGTTCAAATTTAGTGTACGATTAATCGAACGCTGGGTTAAAATGGGTTAATTAAGCTGTTTTTATTTTATACTTAAATTTTTTTTAAGTTCTTGATTTCAAATTCATAGTCAAAACTCTTAAGAGCAGGTTCTCATCTAGAGCTCCAAAAACATGGTTATGTTCCTGATTTTTTTCCATAGAAGGTAGTAAATCAACACCTAAAGTTTTTTGGCAGTTAATTATTAACAAAATTAATTATTAATTATTAATTATTAAGTAAAAAAGCCCGTCCTTCGACGGGTTGGAGGCACAAACACTAAACTGTCATAATTTTGTAAATTATTACAGTACTTTTACAACATACTGTTCTGAAAAGTGTTTAGCCTAAAAGTATGCACATATATAAACGGCAAGCATGTCATTGATAATTATCATATAAATTTTCTGTGCATACTTTCAGGATGATCACAAAAAATAATTACAGTTTAAACGATATTGGGTGCAGAGCAGCGTGCTTGGTTTTTATGTTTGGGTATTTCCAGAAAAAATTATTATTTAATTATTATTATTTTATTGATTTAAGCAATTTGAACATAAGCTCATTTACTTTGATGATTAAATTGTCTGCACTGTTTCACAAATGTAATTATTCTTTTTAGTAAATGTTCAGTAAATGTTTTATAAGTGTTTTTGTTTTAGTAAAAATGGAAGGCATTGGCTGCAAATAATGGAAAATGATTGAGGCAAGGTGAGGCAGAATAATTAATTAATTTATTACTAAATTACATAATGACTTACTTACCTAACTACTCAATTTCCCAATTGAATTACAATGGAATTGTGAATGAAAGGTGTGGATGAAATTTAAGTAACGGAACGCCAGTAACTTCACGTCAGACGACTTAGCCTAATAACAAGAAAACGGGAAAAAGTTTTTAAATTGGATTACTTGGAAAATAATCTTATATTATTTGAAAACCTTCTAAAATAGGTTCTATACAAAAAGTCTTGCCCAATTCGCAGAGGTTTGCAAATTTTGTAATCGAAGTCGAAAACTATTTATGTTTTTTGTAACGTCACGCAAGAGCATTGTTTTGCTTATATCTTTAAATGCTTAGGATCGATTATTGTAATTCTTTTACTTAATTTAGTGCTACTTAATTACTTTGCTAATATAAAAAAACCTATTTAAAAATTTTAGTTTTTCATTCTTTTTTTTTAATATGTTTTCGTGCAAATCGTACGTAACGCCAGTTTGCCCATTATACGGATTCTTAAACTGTTGGAAAATATTTATTTTGTTAAATAAAAGTGTAATGTGAAGTGTACGCCATCAAACATCACGTTGGAAAAAGGTACCCAAACGGTCTCCATCGCATAGCCTCAACCTCAAATAATTTCAAAAAGTGTACGTATTGTGCTGTTATATACTTGAGTTGTGCTATGATTTGCATGTTTTCATTTTTAGTTCGGTAGACTTTATAAATTTATATTTTTTATTATTATTATTTTGCAGCACAACTTGAGCACATTACAGCACAATTTCAAAATATTTGAAAAAATAAATAGGGATATATTTTATACTTTAAAAATCAGCAAAGGTTGAATTCATACCCTTTTTGATGCAGCACATGATAGCACACAATGGTGGCATTGCAGCACAGTGTCTGTTTTATAATTGTGGGCTTCATTATGCATATAACCAAACTATCTTTTATTTGAAAAACTATGAAAATGTATTCATTAACTTCATTTACTTTTACTTAGACTCTTAATAACCCGCTGTCGTTAATGATATCGTAATGCAGAACTGTAAGCGGGATGTGACGAAAATTTGTTCTTCTAGGGTTGTCAGTATGTATTCATTGTTGATGAAACAGTTTGAATTCATTCGTCTGTGTTGCAAAATCGTGTGCTTCCATTTCGTGATCAAGGGAGATCGTAAGAAAAAAAATAATTTTCCATTTTTTAAATAAAGACCGAATAAATTTTCAGATAAATAAAATTTGCAAATATCTAATTTGAAATGCTGACACATAAGAAATGCAAAATTGCATTCATTAATTCGTTGAAATTATTTTCAGTTATAATTTGTATAGTTTTTTTTTTAAGTTTTAATGTGTTCCCTTTGTTTTCAGTGTGTTTTGGAATAGATAGAAATTTTGTTCATTTGAATCTGTTTTATTTCTTGTTTTTCGTCAAACCTACTCCTTTTCTAGCTTCTAAATCTTGCTATTTTTTATTTATTCAAAAAAATGTACTGCAATCTCACAAATGTGTGCTATCTTTATTAATTTGAGCGGCTCTAACTAAACAAATGTAACAGAGTATTGTATACAGGAATTGAAGACCTCTCAGATAAATTCTATTTAAGATATAAAAATAGCTTCTAAAATAGAATAGTTCCTTTAATATCACTCTAGGGTACAATGAAAATATCAAAAACTTCTTCTAGTTGAGACTATAATCAAAATTGCAAAAAATCTTCGTTTCTCTCGTATATCCAACGACACATTTTATTCAAATAGTTTTTGTTTTTTATTAAAAATCCGCATTCGCCCAAGTTTCACTTTATTCATTTATACGTCAAAGGAATCATCATGCAATTATGCGACAATTATGGTGAATAATAATACATCATAGCGAATTAAGATTTGCTTAATTTAAACTATCCATAATCAGTGAAAGTACCCTTCTGAGGGGATTTCGAAAACCCAAATCCCCGTGCTTACGAGCCTGACTAAAGCTTGTAATATTCAGCTAAGAGCTTTAAATAAGATACCTACTTCTCATAAAATCCAAAATGCACGTACTCACTTAAGTCAAACTGCTGCGGTCTTACTGTCGGATGCGCTAGAATTTCATTTCCTTGCACGCACTTTGGTTCCGTTGTCGGCGTCCTGCAGCATGCTGACATTTGTCACGCCCAACATGAATGCATAGCGTTTTGTTGCTGCTGTTACTACGGCAGCTTTAATCTTTAGCGGATAATTACTACTTTTTGTATGAGCAACGTAAGCTTTTGTTATGCTAACGCGCTCTAGCGTTGAAGCTGCGTTGACATTTCAACGCGTAGCTAAACAATATTACAAAAACAACAGTGGCGCATGTGTTGAAATTGCTGCATAAGATATGTAACAATGTTGGTATTGTTTTTTGTTGTTGTTGTTGCTTGTCGTTATCCTGTTTTGGTTGCTGCAGCTTGCTACATCCATTGTAGGTATTGTCTTTGTACCATCCGTGCATTCATGCGTCCGTGCGTCCATGCGTCCGTTGTTGTTTTCTGCATATAGAGCAGGTAACGGTTTATGCTTTGTTTTCCTACGCATTTGTATTGGTTAAGCCTTTTCCAGTGTTGCTCCTGGCAACATGTCGTAATTGCATCGTGTCCATGCATCGTGTAATATTAACCTATTTTTCATGTATAATCCGTGGGCAACGGAGCAACATTGCAACCTCAAGCTGCAACTATTTTGTACAAAACGTGGTCTAATTTCAAAGTGGATGAGCATTGAACATTGCAACTAATGCAGGTATTGCATTTCGTGCTCTATTTAATGAAGTTTTGTGTTATTATCAAAAAGCATAGAGGATGGGTCATAATCTAAGGCTGGGAAATTTTTTGTGAATTACAAGTACAAGTTTTTGTATTTAAGAGAAGGACCACTACAAGTTTTGATGTATTAAACTTGAATGTCGATTATTTTTCAAACAATTATTTTCCCATGAGTTTGTACATATATGCTATGCACTCAACTTTTGTCCATCATGCATGATAAAACTAGTCTTGAATAATTGAAAAATTATCAAAAACTTCTAGCTTACAGCTTTGCCCAGTGCTTTCATGAAGCTTGTCTGATTCGTTCTCAGTAAATGATGGTATAAACCCTTCTTTGATTTTAAACAATATTTTTATGCAACTCTTTGAATACTAAATGATGCAAAAACCAATCAGCCAGTATGTAAATATTACTCCTCGAGCATGCTTAAAGTTCGCTTTTGATTATGCAGACAGCGTTGCAGTAACTACAACATAAAAACACTTGAAAAACGTTTTACAAAATTGTAATTAAAATTTACAAAAGCTGAAAAATTGACAAAATGCTGACGAAAAGCAGCCAAGCAAGCAAGTCAAACATATTTCGGCCTGTATAGCAGCTACTAGCTATGAGCTATGCATATGTGTGCTACAGCATACCAAAAACGTCGTCAGCTAGCTGGTAAAAGATACAAACTTACATGATGATATCGACATACATGATAACAACGACTTACAGGGTATCGGTAGCCGACTCTACCGCACAGCAATCTAACGTAATGGAATGCAATTCGAAGTTAACTGTTGTTTGAATTGTTTACAAACGAGTAAAAAGTATGTTGCCACATAACTGAAAGTTGTGCCATGCAGAGTAAGTTAACATTGAAAGGCTTAGTTAGTGTTTTTTGTTTATGCTGCACAACCAACTTATTTAAGAAAGAATGTCGAGAGTTTCAGATACTATAGAAATTACAAAACGTTGGGTATTTATTGATTGTTTCTTCCTTTATTTTAATAAAGCGATACTATTTTTATTGAGGATATAATGTTTTCGGGCTCAAAATTGTAAATTTGAAATAAATTTATATCCTATATATAAAATATTATATCCCTAATAATATAAATAAGAGAAAATCAAATAAAATAAAACAAAGCAAAACAAAATAACATAAAATACAATACAAAACAATGCAAGACAATACAATATAATACAAAACAATACAATACAATACAATACAATACAATACAATACAATACAATACAATACAATACAATACAATACAATACAATACAATACAATACAATACAATGCAATACAATACAATACAATACAAAACAATACAATACAATACAATACAATACAATACAAAACAACACAATACAATACAATACAATGCAATACAATAAAACACAATACAATAACATACAAAACAAAACAAAACAAAACAATACAATACAATACAATACAATACAATATAATACAATATAATACAATACAATACAATACAATACGATACAATACAATATAATACAATACAGTACAATACAATACAATACAATAAAATACAATACAATACAATACAATACAATACAATACAATAAAATACAATACAATACAATACAATACAATACAACACAATACAATACAAAACAATACAATACAATACAATATAATACAATAAAATACAATACAATACAATGCAATAAAATATAATACAATACAATAACATACAAAACAAAACAAAACAATACCATGCAACACAATACAATATAATACAATATAATACAATACAATACAATATAATACAATACAATACAATACAACGCAATACAATGCAATTCAATACTATACAATACAATACAATACAACACAATACAATATAATGCAATACAATACAATACAATACAATACGATACAATACAATATAATACAATACAATACAATACAATACAATACAATACAATACAATACAACACAATACAATACAATACAATACAATATAATACAATAAAATACAATACAATACAATGCAATACAATATAATACAATACAATAACATACAAAACAAAACAAAACAATACAATACAACACAATACAATACAATACAATGGAATATAATACAATACAATACAATAAAATAATAGATACAATTTTATTGGTATTTTGAAATCATTGTTTTTTTTAAAAATTTTGATTTTTTTTGGTATTTATAAAACTAATTTTTCCAAAGTTAATATGTGTACTTTTTTGATTGTTTGAAACACTAGTTTTGTATATTCTACTTTTTTTTGCCTCTACTGCCCTATCTATCAAATCGTGCTCCATAGAACACTGATGCTTCGCCAAGTCAGTTCAAGTGTTCTGAGATTTTTACTCCGATTAAGTTTTAAGCCTTAATTTCAGTGCTCATAAGACTCCAACAGTGCATATCCAAAAAGTGAACAAAAAATGTAATATGACTAGTAACGATGGAGCTTCGGCAGGGTACCGAAGCTAAAATACCCCCCCGCGGCCATATTGAAGTATATTCGAAGTCTTTAGCCCCGACATACATGATGACACTCAGTTTTATATATTAACGAAAGTTTTCCGTTTTTGCTGACGTCACTTTGTATGGGAGTAGGCGTGGTTTTGATCCGATTTTGCTATATATCATAGAGATGGTTCATATTATATATCAAAGCTGAAGTGCACAATTTCAAGACATTTCATTAATTATTGTGGGATTTTTAAGAGATTTAACGTTTAAAATAAAGCCAATTTGTATCCCATAAAACGTAGGCGTGGTTTTCATTCGATTTTGCCAAATATCCTAGTGGTGGTCTATGTTATATATCAAAGCCTATATGCAAAATTTCAAGACATTTCTTTAATTTGAGCAGATTTTTAAGTTCTCTTACTTTTAAAAGAAAGCCACTTTGTATGGGAGGTAGGCGTGGTTTTTATCCGACTCTGCCGATTTTTGAACTTGATCTTTCTTATGTTTTGATCTTCATCGCGATACCTTTAAAATTGCGGCTGTAATCGTGTCTACATACGTACAGACAGACGGACACACGGAAATCGACTCAGGAGATGATGCTGATCAAAGATATATATATTTTTGTATTCCTGCCACGCCTCCTTCTTGGCGTTACAAACGGAATGACAAAGTTAATATACCCCATACCCAGTACGCGTTGGGGTATAAAGATATCTCATCTATGTTACATGGCAACAGTTAAACCATGTTTATAACACAAGGCTGTGTTCAATAAGAAGACTGCCAAAATTTGAGCAATTTCACGGAGTAGTTTGTGAGTGTCAAAAAATAGTTTGTTTTTTACCAGGGCACTCGAAAACCGAAAAAAGCTTGAGTAGCTTGAAATCTCGGGTATTCAGTAATACCCGGGTAATTTTATTAACAATGTCCAAATAGTTTCAAGTTATCGAGCTGCCCTGATAGAACAAGGAATTTGTATTTTTTTATAGGGTGACCTCTAGAAGGGTGGCTTAAAGGGGGCCTGTGTGTTCCGAAGTAATGTTGAGGAGAAATAAATAGTAGAACCAACCCAATTGGTTGGGAAGAATCGTTGATGGTGAAAAAAATGGGACCTGGTTATACATTTTACCCCACTAGCGGCTACCCAGGGAAAGCTATTTTTAAGTTTCGTTAAATTTTTGCTAACCCTGTTCGAGCTACTCGAAAAGTTCGAAAATACTTTGGTAACTCGAAATACTTGGGAAACCCGGGTATAACGCGGGTAGCTCGAAATGCCCGAAAAAACTGGAAAATACAAGGGTTCTCGGGTATGGCCCGCGTAATTTGAGCTGCCCGGGTAGTCCACATATTTTAGCTTTTCTTTTGTAATTCCTAATAATGACTTTCAGCTATACGCCTACTTCTTCTGTCAAAGAAGTACCAGGTATTGGTCAATAAAACACACAATATTTATTATTAACTAAAATTTATTGTATCGTCCTAAACACCTAAACACTATCGTTCAAAAGAAAAAAAATTCTGATCACTCAACAATGCCTCACTCTCACCATTTTTTGATAGTTTCCATTGAAAGCAACAACAAACACTTTTGAACGCCGTTCAAACGATCTCCGTGTGACCTCAACCCTCAAGGCAATGCATGTCAAACGAAATAAAAAACATTTTTCCTTTTGTCTTGTTTTGCGGCTCAGCACTGCATTTATATGTATCTCACTTTTCCGCTTCAGCGAGGCTTATCTCTTTTTTATACAAGAATGATAGAAACTAGATTACGCGTTCCGCAAGAGAGTGAGAGAGAGAGAGATAGAGAGAGCATGCCGTCACTCAGCGCTATTTTTTATATTCACTGCATATACTTATATACTATGCTTGACTTTTCTATGTTATTTTTAAAGGAAAAACTGTTTTATTTTGTTTTAAAACGAACAAATTTTACAATAATTTATGAATTTATAGCATTACTTAATTTCTTCTTTACTTTTTAAGAATTTTTTACTATTTGCCGGTTCAGTTTACATAAACAAAAAAACATTAAAATTCGAAAAAAAAAAATTGTTTTTCAGTTTAATATTGCAATCAATATTGGAAGTTTGTTCAATGTGTTTCTTTAGATAATCATTAGAAATAAGCAAACTGTCTCCATTCATTGTCTAGAAAATATTTTTTAAAAAGTTTCAATTTTTCATTAAAAAATCTGAAGTTTTTGGCAAACCACACTCAGATAAATGATTCACCCACGTATATATGGGCCATTACCTCAACATTCTTAAGTTTATAACAAATAAATCCGTCCAAATTTTCCAAGTCATCGTATGTCAAAAATCGAGCTCTTCAATCTCTTTGTCCTTTTCTTCGGCTGGCTGAACATTTCCACTGTTCGCGTTTTAAATAAGTCCTATTATTTTATAATTAAAATATGATTTTTTACCACGCACTCCATTATTACTTCAAGAATTTATTTCCAATTTTCAATTAGTTCAGTTTGTCTAAGTAATCGTATAGTTGCATTCGATTTTGTTATTCAGAAGCGCTGGGTTACGTTAAGTCACATTAGTCAAAAAGAAAGAGAGCATTAGGTAACGAGACTGCGGAACGCGTAATTCTTGTTTCTATCCAAGATTGATTTATAAGGTTGTCGCAAGGGAGAGAGCGAGTACCCATAGTTGTCAAATCGAAGTTGACAGCTCATAGAAGATCTGGAAGTGTTCTCTTTTATAATCCGTTTTATTTCGTAAACATTCGCAAAATTGGATGGTTTTGACAATTATGGGTACTGAGAAGAGAGTGCGATCAGCCCTGCGACAACCTTATAAATCAACCTTGTTTCTATCATTCTTGTTTTTTATGTTGTGCTGTGCTAGCTGAGCAGAAAACGAGAAAAATAGAGAGCAACATGGAGTTTATTGAAACTCTAGCAACACAATCGCGAGAAACAAAAAACGATCAAGCCACTCGTGGCACCGGGGATGATTTCTTGAAAACTTAACACTTTAATTAAAAATGCTTATTATTAAAATTTCGAAATGAATATAGTTTTATACTGTGGTGTAGCAAAAATGTGATGCTTTAAAACATGTTTCATAAATAGATCCAGTGCTTTTGGAGCTTACTTGGAAACAAAAATTTGCACTTCAATTATATATAATAGTTTACATATAGACAGTATACATATAATTCAATCATCAAAACATTTTTCTTCAGTTCTCGCCGCTAATTCTCTTTTACGTACGTCACCTATAGACTGAAAACGAGCGCTTCGAAGCGGTAACTTAAATTTTTGAAAAAAAAAGAAGTCAGCCGGAGCCATATCAAGTGAATATGGTGGTCGATGATATTTGTTGAGTTTTTGGCCTGAAGTCTCGCTTACAATAATAGCCTTGTGGCTAGTCTTCGCATCTCGCCTCCGCGGCAACGCGATTCAAGCCCAAACAATTGCGTTCAATGGCACGAATTGATTCGTGATACCCAGAAAGTTCAGCGGCTATCTTAAGCAAGCTTAAACGAAGATTTTCCGTCACCATTTCCCTTACTTTATTACTGTAAAATTTCAGAAATTTGTGTTTAATCTTTGTTTTCTATTGAAATTGGCCTCAGATTGGTAGATTTAGAAACTCACACTGAATTTCGGGCCAATGGAACATTTGAAGGAATATAGGAAATTTTGGAAGTCCATAGAAATCAGAAAACAACTTTATTGAAATTTGTGAAATAGATTTGTTCTGGATATGTTCGAACTTTTCATCCAACTTCTGATTGAAGTTAGTTCAAACCAAACTGCAAAACTATGTTTTAGAAAACAGCTGTGTAAAAGACAATATATTTTTTTTTTATTATTATCTGAGAAGAAAAATTATTTTATTTTAAATACTATGTCATATCTGAATTAATTGTATTAATATTTGAACATGTTCTTTATAAAATTTGTGGTTACATTTCTTTTCCTTATCTCTCTAAATATGAATTAGTTCATAAATTTTTTCAATTTACGCCAACATCCTCGAAATTTTTCTTTTTTAAACTATTTTTCAACCAACTTTTCCAATATTTTCCATTTCCTTTATACATCTAACAAATCTATACTAACCTTATGTCACAACTGTCACTTTATGATTTATTTTTATGCTGCAATATTCAATACATTTCTTTGAATAGCTTACCGATAAAATTTCGAATAAGTTGCGTCTGGCAATGCTTTACATTACGATGAGTGATGCGTTGTTTGCACGCAAATTTCAAGTGGTATGCAAAATATTTAATCATTTCAATTGGAAAATTGTGTAAATTGTACAGCTCGGACAGACAGAGAGACAAATAGCTGGTGAGTGGAGAATCACTGTTAAGGGCGTGCTATTGCTATTGTAAAGCCAGACAGTCAGTCATGGTAGAATACAAAAGACTGGCCATAGTCACTGACGACGACTTTTTGGTTACATTGTGACTGACGATTTGATGTGGTTGGCTGAATCGTTCATTGCTTGATAGGCTGATGGTAATGATGGTCTGGGATAGCTAGACGAGATATGCTAAGAATTTCTCTTTGTTAATATATATAAATTAAGTTGGATACGACGAACAACAGGAGACGAAATCGACGTACTAGTAGACTGATATTAAACAATTACAAGGATATGCTGGCATCTAACAAACCAAACAGCTAACAAACAACTAAGCATTCAGTAAAATTACCAACCAAGCTTTGCAGCAACAAATTCACCATCAAACTCACCAACATTCATACATCCATAGATATGCAGGGAAGCCATCTTTATTGACTATGACTGTTTGTCGGCTCAGCAATTTGTTTGCAAACTTCTTGAATAGCGTAGCATTTATAGAACTGTTACGCCTCACTTCCCCTTCCACCATTGAGTCACTATATCCACCCACTAATTTATCATGCACCTTCTGGTAACCAGCATGTAAGCAATTCCAAGCTGCTGCTGCTGCTTCTGCTGCTGCTGCTATTGTTTATCAATTTAAGCGAATTTCAAATGAAATAACAAACTGCAAAATTGTTAGCTGCATCTCCATTTATTTGTTTGTTTGTATGTTTGTTTGCCTATCGGCCTAACCAAGTCTACGTGTGCACATCCTGTGCCTTGTATGGAAGCGTGTTGTTAACCGTTTGAGTGCATCTGCTCGATTGAAGTCTATCTATGCATTGTCTGAAGGCATCGAAGCGTCTGGTTTGAGGCATGCGAATAAATGATTAATAAACAGTTGATTGTTAGAAAAAAATTGCTCAACAAAGAATGCTTTAAGCGTTTAAAGTTCTTTTATAAGGAGCTGTAGCATTTTGCTTGCGAAGTGGAATTTTTTTTTTCAAAGGTTTATAAAGTCACTGGAACACAATTGAAAATGTTTCCCTTTAATGCAAAAGTATCTTCGCCATGAGGATAATCTTGTGTACAGTACCAGCATAATGCTGGATACAATAAAATTACGTCATAATGAAAAAAAAACTTACATATTTGTATTAAAATCTCCAGCGGATTAATGAAACCATTATGTAAAGAATAAATATTTAACTTACTTCAGCAGCAGCAGCAGCGGCAGTCAGCGAAGCAGCAAAACTTACATTATTGAATGCTATCGATTGACATCATTATATAACGGTCATTCACTTTATATTTAATCCTGTTGAGCAAACAGATTTTGTAAGCTACACGTTGATGAAAACTCTACCACATATCAAAGTTATATATGCTTGTTTTTAAATAATATTTATTGTATCTAATATCTGATATTTGATGTTATCATAATATATATGATGAAGAGTACAAAAACTTCATATGAAAGAAGATGTTCAGTCAATCGCCTAGCGCAAGGTTCATTAATATAGGTTGTCACTTGAGAGAAGCTCGGTCGAACTGTCAGAATGGATGAAAGGAAATCAAGAAAAAAAATATCAATCTGTACAATTTTTACCTAGCAGCTACTTTGACAGTTCGAGCAAAGACGAAAAAAAGAGTGCTTTTCTCTCAAGTGACTTAACATATATTAATTAACATTGGCCTAGCGATCAATATTTTGAACGCTCTACAATGTGTTTAGCAGTTCACTCTCACTGTTTTTAGCAGTTCCTTTTGAACGCAACAACAAACACCTATGAAAGCCTTTGAAACGATCACCGTGTGACATCAGCCCTTAAGATAAAGCATGTCAAACGAAATGAAAAGCATTTTTGCTCAGCACTTCATTTATTTATATCTCTCTTTTCGCCTTGCGCGAGGCTTATCTATTTTTTATATTATGCTGTGCTAGCTGAGCAGAAAAAGAGAAGAGAAGAGAGCAACATGGAGTTTATTGAAACTCTTGCAACGTTTTTCAACAATTCATGGCATCGGGAATGATTTCTTATACTACGTTCACACTGAGAGCTAAATGCGCATTTAACTAAATACGCATTAGCAATTTAGAATGCGTAGCCGAATGTTCTTTCTAAGAGTAAAAGGGACAAATGTATATATTGAATTTCGTAAATGCGCATTTAGCTCTCAGTGTGAACGTAGTATTAAGAAATTTAATTCTTCAACTCTTTGAGGACCATAAGCTTTTGGGAAATTTTGTTTTGGAATCTTGGTATTAACAAAGCTAATTCAGATCCAAATAAGGGCAAAAATAATAAAAAAGTAAACCGAAAAAAAAATATTCCATTGTGTAATCTATTAATGGGACGTACATGTCCCTATGGTCCTCATGAGAGCCAAAAAATATAATTTTTATTTTACCTTGCTTGTTAGTGCTTTTTTTTCAAAGATATTTACATTTTTACTTTTAATAATTAATTATGTCTGATTATGGTAGTCTGCAAAACAATTATGATTATTTGCATTGCAATCGGTATAAATTACAAATTACATTGTTCACGCTTATATCGAACAAATCAAAAAAAAACCAAAGATAGTATGTCATTTTACGGTCTGGTTCATGGAACGTCTTTTGTTGATCCATTAAATCTGTCCCTCGCATACCTTTTTGTAGTGATTAATGGCTTTCGGGCATGTAACACTTATTTTCTCAGCACTACCAGCAAAGCGACGTTTTACAATATCTGTCTCTGAAGGCGAAAGGAAATTTGTAAGGAGAGTAAGTCCTCTGTTGTCTGTCTATCCACTTTATGAAAGATATTCCTTGAAAACTTTGTGTGTAAATATCACCTCTCTTCGTATTCTTATCGGATGGCACACATTTTGGAATTTGCTTTCGGTTGCTTCGAACTGTCAGGCAACACTTAATTTAACTATTTTCAATTCGTAATGGTGAGTTGAAAGAGTTGTCAATATATATTTCTGAGACCAAGCCTTTGATCTCTTCAGTCAACTAAAGCACAATTGATTCTCCGAGACCATATTGAGTTCCAGACTCTTTTTTACCAGTTTACAGAAATAACCACATCTTACATCCTCTTTATATTTTATCATGATCTTTAAATTTACCCATATGTTCATTAATTAATTGTTTGCATGTGGTAATCATTGCGTATTGAAATGCTCTATGACAGGTCTGATTATATAGGCCCGTATTTGCTTGATCCTCATTATTGCGAAATTGCAAATTCTGGCATATTTCTTCAAATCTTTTTCTGTTCATAATATTTTTTACAAACCGTACGCCCATATCAGGATCTTCTGACCAGTATTTTCGAATTGACGGTTAAAAATGATATGTCATTACCAGATTTATGCCAAGCAATGCCTGCAAATCGTCAGATCAAAAACCCTTTCATATTGCTCAGCATATCATCGTGATTGTCGAACTATTAATTTAAGCATAACATCGAATTTACTACTATGTTACATCAAAGTTATTTGTAATGGCGACAGTTTAGTATTGAGATTGTCAACATCGCAAATTTCCACTTTTCCAAATTCATAATCATTATCAGTAAACATGTTTGGAACGTATGACTATTACAGCCCTGCATGAATATATTCATCAAGTGAATATACCCTGATTCTCTGCTGTAGCAGTCACTGCAAGCAAAGGTGCAAGCGAATAAATGTAAACAACAGATCGTGTAGCAACAGGTCGTGTAGCGCAAGCGAATAACTTTTTATTTGTTCTCTGTTCTCTTTACATACACTTTTGCAATGAGGTGAGCTTGCGATCTACGCGTTGTTTCAGTTATTTCTCTGAGTACCTAATAAGATACATGAATACTCAGGAATATGCTGCAGTGACCTGAATAAGAATCAGGTATGTTGGTTTTCCCCCCAATAAGCTTTATGTTATTCTTCATGCAAAGTCAATTTGATGTTGGATAGAGGTGCAATCAAACGCATTTATTTAAGATAAAAATACATTAATACTAATAAAAAATTTCATTTTGAATGGATATTGATATAGTGAGTAACATTAAAGACTGTACACATTTATCATACAATACAATATTACATACAATATTGAAACATACAATAAACACAAAACCTGTCGAAAATAGTTTATATCGGCCGTAGCTGAAAATATTCGCTAAATATTCAGGGTATGAACACTGAAATTTTTGTTATTTTTTATTGCTTTATTTACTACCTGCTGTTGTTAGTAAAGCATCGTGCTCTTATTCTCTTCGTTTCTTATGCCAGAATAAAACAAAGAGAGTGTAAGAACAGGTATGAGCAAAACAGAAAAGAGATAGAGGAAATTTTTTATTCTATAGCAAGAGAATATATTCAGGGAGGCGAAAAAAATACTCTAATGAGTAAGTAGAGTTCCATTTGAACTCTACTGCACGTTCACCGGTCGATATTCTATGAAGCGCGTGATTTGCTTGCTCTACAGCGTTATCATTGATTTCACAGAATGTTGCATCTGCATTTAGATCTTCTTCCAGAAAAATTTGGTCTTCTTCATCCAGCTGTAAACCATCTTTCTCTTTACTATTATCTGCCATAAGAAATTGCATTATTTGCTCTTCATTCAGGTGAAATTCTCTACGACGCATTGACGTCGTGTTTCTAAAATTTGAATTGTAATGAAAATATTTCAGCCTTTACATTTATCATACATACACGAATTTATCTGGTATTATTACTTTGCTAAAAACACAAATAAAATCACGACTGCTTTTTATTAGTTCGCGAGATAAACTAACAATTCAAACAGCTTTGCCAGCAATTGTTGTTTATAAGCTTAAGGGGGGAGGCGCCCCGTTTTATGGCGCCTACACTGTTGCTATGTAAGTAGAGTGTCCATATGAAGCAGTTATATTCAAATTATTCAAAAGCAAAATTACCATTGACGACCATAGGGACACCCGTGACCCTTTTCGTTTTTATGCAAAGTTCTCACATGTTTGTTACAAAATTATAGACAAAGTTAATATGAATCGATTTTTGGATTTTTTTTTTTTAATTTAAATAACAGTTTTAAAATGTCACTCATATCCAGCTGTAAAACTTGATTTTTAAACTGCACAAGTACCGTTAAAATAAATTTTGTTTACAAAACATTGTTTCCAATCTTAAATAACTAACATTTTAATTTATAATGGTTGAAAAAAAAACAGAACTTTTGTACTTTGCTTTTGATTTAGGCGAATGTAAGCTTTTGGGACACATATGTCCCTTGCTCCTCAAAGGGTTAATTAGATTACTTATGATTAAAATGTCAATATACAAATACATCTATGCTGTGCTGTAGCACATACATGACATTTTAAAACTTATTTCATAAAAATTGACATAGTACTTTTGGAGTTCACCTGGAAACAAGAATTTGCACTTCAATTTTATATAATAGTATAGAAGATATAGTATAGCAGATATTATTTTAGAGACCCAGTGCTATTTTAATTGCTGCAATCATTAGGCGATTATTTTCTCTACGAACTTTTATGCTCACAATAAACGTTAAAATCTACCAATCTAATCTAATCGTCATTCTAATAGACAGAACTAAAAACATTAATTTTATTTTATTCAAATCAGATATTATGACTAACTTGCCTTATATTTGTTTCTTCTTAAAAGCATATTATTGATCAACTTCAATTTCTTACAGTGTATAATTAATAAAATAATAAGTTATTTGCAGAATTTTTAATATGACAGCCAGTTAGCCAGCCAGCAGCATAGGCCGGGCATTCAACTCGATTGGGGCGGGTTGACGGACGTATGCATTACAATTCCTGACATTATTGGTAACACAGTTCATACAAATATTGAAGCTTCCTTGAATTTCGCAACGGGTTCCGCACTTAATATGTTTGTTTTCACTTTTGAGCGTCATATTGCAATATGGCAACATTGGTTTTGTGGTCGCATACATAGCAATATTGCCCCATTTTTCATTATGTGGAGTGAGTAACAAAAAGCACATTTTTCAATTGTGCAACGAATAAATGTCGATGGCAATATTCGTCAGGATATGCCGACAAGTTTAATCAATACGGTGTTGAAATGAGAATAGTTACCGCAGGCATGGATAATTACTGCAATGCAAATAATTATATCTTTAATATATGATGTTGATGAATATACGATGTCAATTGAGAATTTATGAGGTTTTTAAATATTTTGCGTAATAGTCTATAAAATTAGATGTTAACTAACAAACATTAAAAACTTTACTTAAGTGGAGCAGTTTAACTTAACCCTTAAATGTCTGGTGGTACTGCGGGGAACCAACCTCTTCTACTATTTGTTTTCGAATATTTTCCTTTTAATTTTTGTTAATTTTGTTGTAATGTAAAAAAAGAACAATAACAATTGTTCTATGATCTAAGAAGCGCCACCATTTTTGATTTGAAGACAGGTACTTTTAACTAGTTTGACAACTGTTTTAGTTGGTCAAAGGATAACATCTCAAAAAAACCAAATTTTAGTGAAATTTTTAAAAACGAACTTTTTTACAATTTGGCGTTATCACGATCGAAAATTTATTCCAACAGTGTATTTAATAAGCAACGTTAGTATTGAATATATAAATTAAATAATATTTTCTGCAAAAAATTATCAAAAAAAAGTTTATAAAAAAGTGTATAACCAGATAATTTGTATGTACAGGGAGTAAAGCCTGTATGATACTTCATTTTATTTGCTCAATTGTTGTCATTGAAAATGAAAACCTAGAGCAGTTTAATTAGTACGAATGCATGGATTCAATTGGTGTGAGTACGCATATAGTACGAATTGGAGAAAAATTTGTAGCACGGATTGTATTTTCTTTGCATTTTATTTTTGCCGTTTCTTTCAGTTCGTTCTTCGTTAAGTTTCGATCAAATATTTGCTGTACTGTTAATAATTAATTTGACATTTTTAGAGTAAACAA
The DNA here is from genome assembly GCA_914767935.1 of Coremacera marginata. Lineage (NCBI taxonomy): Eukaryota > Metazoa > Arthropoda > Insecta > Diptera > Sciomyzidae > Coremacera > Coremacera marginata. Next base: position 157,194,561 of record OU612047.1, on the reverse strand, counting down.
AACCATTTGAGATAAATGTATGCTGAATTGGAAGTGATGTGTGTAGTTAATATTAATTTATTAAATGCAACTGCTCTTAAAAACACCAGAAATTAAAAAGTAACAACGTTTATCCTTTTCTTACAAAATATGTCTGTCCTGCCCACGCGCCACTTATTTTCAGATTTTAAAGTTGGACAAAAAAATGAACTATCATACGGGCTTGCAAAAAAAAAAGTCCTAGAATAAAAGTTGTTAAGAGTTCAAAGTTACAGGACATTTATTTATTTCCTGCCAATCAAAGAAGTTGGGCATTTAAGGGTTAAGGCAGTATTTTATTGTAGAAAATTGAACAAAATCTATTTTTTTTTTTTCATATTTTCGAGGATTTGCCCTATTTGACCTATATAAAATTTGAACTTTTCATGAAATTAGTGCTATTTCAGTGACGTCTAATCTATTTATTTTTTTCATATTTTCGAGGATTTGCCCTATTTGACCTATATAAAATTTGAACTTTTCATGAAATTAGTGCTATTTCAGTGACGTCTGTAACTTTTACTTTGACTGCCTATAACTTTGCTCAAACCTTTAACGCGTTTTTCTCGAAACTACTTTTTCCAACACGTTTGACAGCTCAATTTCTAATGGACCGATTATCAAAAAACTCGGTGTGGGTCTTCCCTAGATACCCTCTATGGCCAGGACTGAAATTATTTAAAAATTTTGTTTTTAAATATTAATTAAAAAATTTGATATAAAGGCCAAAAATTAATACATTTTCTCAAACAGTTGCCATTTCGTAAAAAAAAAAATATTTTTCTTTATCTAGTCCGGAATATAGCAACATTCTTACTAATAAAGAATTTTTTTTTTTAAATGACTTGCAGGGCTAAAATGAAGGCAGCCTTTTTCTAGCAACAACATTACTCTACTTACCTGTTACTTTTTCAATTTTTAATTTTCTTTTTTTGTGTTATTGTTTTTAAATCCTAAATCGAAAAATTTTTCTTTTGAAATTTGAATGTGTAAGTAAGACTGACTCATGCTTCTCCAAATTATATATTTTTTTTTTTTTTAATTTTCAAGTAGAAATTTAATTTTTTGTGGATTTTGTGGACTGCGACTATTAAGCTCATACTTGTCGATATATGTATATAGAATTAATTTTTGTAATGATTTTGAGCATAAATAAATTTTGAAAATAATTAAAATTTTTTGCAACAAATAAGTGCCAGCTAAAAAACATTCGTTACTCTCAATGATAATTACTATAAAAAATTGCTCTACATAAATTGACTTTAGCGGAAGCCTCTCTCAAGGTCACTTAAAGCCATACAATCTGTAGTAACTGTGTAATTGTAACATTGTTTTTAATTAAAAATTCGTTGAGAACGTGACATTGCTTTAAATTTATTTTAATTATAATTTGCCTGCGCCTTAGCTTATGCAACAAATAAATAAAATAAAAAATCGACAAAAATTTCGCGCTTGTCGAACGCACACAGTCCAACATGCTGCACATTAATTTGTGACACACATTCACACAGATACAACAGACCAGGCACGCTTTGACAGCTACGCACTGACACGCTTGCAATTCAACAAACAAATTAAATTCTTTGCTGTCAACAACACAGCGCGGACAACTTGTCATCAACAACAAAAACAAAAACAGCAACATTGGCAGCAGCAACAACCGATGAGCAAATGCTGAGCAAAAGAGATGATGTGCGTTGTCTGAGCGAGACAGACTTAAAAATTAAATTCTACTGATTAACTGATTCTACTGACGTTAAAATTTATTGATGTGCGAAATAACAATAAAAATAATGACAATAATAACAATAACAACTACCTACAACAATGTTGCCATGACATTTTATTTGTTAACTTCTTTATTTGTTTGCTTGATTGTGCATTAGTTGTTGCTTTGCTGAATTTCTAAACATCCATCCCAACAGGAAGAGCTGAGAAAAAGTTTCGAAAGACTTTTGCTGCCACCGCCTGCGCGCTCATCAATTCTTGTCAATTACTTTACGACGATGTGGCAGCATCGTCGAGCCACACTGAAAACTGCAGCGCCCTCAAACGGCTGACTGCGTTACTTGTGCCACTTCTTGTGCTCTCATTCTCTGTCTTCCTGACTCGTCCACGGATGGTCTTTATTTCGCAGCTAATGTAATTAAAAAGTTTTGCCAGGTGCTGTAAAATCATTCTTCTTTGTCGCCTACATATAAATGAACAACAGCCGAGCAGAACGAGTTGTGTTGGACAAGTAGGCGCTTAAAAGTGATGGGGGTAGGGGGAGGGGGTGGGTAGCATAAATTGCCAAGTGGATGGCTTAGCAGAGCTTTGTTGAGGTCAGTCTCTGCCAATATTTGTAGTTGCACTGTTATCAAATACATCGCTTTTGTAATCGTTGCAACGAGTTTTCAGTCTGACTCCCTCCTCGTCCCATAATATTTCTTGTAGAAATCAGTCTTTTTCAGGTTTCCACAAATTTCACCTAAGTACCAAAGTTTGTCGAGTGCACAATCTTGCATTATATCGAGTTAGCTCAAGCTCAAGAAATTGCCACAAAATGATAGCCGAGCGTCGAACAGTAGTGTGAACAAGTAACGCATCACCAGTTATTGCTGCAAAAAGACGCCCTTGAGATCGGATTTAAAAAGAAAGCAAAAAATTAAAAAAAAAAATAAAACCAAAAAATCTGTGAGAAGAAAATTTGGTGTGAACAACATTTGGGGGAAATTCGCACAATGAATACGACAGGTAAGAGAAAACAAAAAAAAAAACTATTCTAGGAATTTAAGAGGTATCCTAGATACATACACTGGAAGAAACTTAAAATAAAATAAAAGGTAGATTGATTTGAATCATTCCTAAAAGAAGAGGCAAGGAAAGGGTATGGAATAATAGATGCAAAATAGTTAATATTATGCATCTAAACAGCCAATGAAATGAATTATTATATGATTACCCAAGTTACTATTTAATCTAAGCAAGCCACTCAAGGCTTATACCAAGTTTTATATAAGGAATACATGCAATGAGGAGAACTTTAACTTTCTTGAATAATCCCTAAAACAAGTTTTACACAAAGCCTATACAAGGAGAAGAGGCGTATAAAATTAATTACTTTATTCAAGTTCTTATATGAAGCACATTTATATTGGCATATTTAGGCAGGCCCGTAGCCAGGATATTTTTTAAGGAGGTTTCATAAAAAATCTGTGGATGTGATAATTTATACAAGCAAATTATTTCCATTTAAGGTTATTCGTGAATGTGTCTTTTTTTTTAATGGTCATAAGAGCGATGACAAGAGCTTATTTAATATTTTTATCAAATGCAATTTGAGTATTGATTTTTTGAATATTGCCTACTATTTTCAGAGAAATAGTCCAAATTGAAAATTTTTAATTGCCTTTTAAAAATTATAATTGCATAAATGAACACAACAAGTAAAACTTGCTATCACAAAATTTCACTAGCAATACTACCATATTAGTTTTATAGGTAACATGAAAAATTTCCTTGCAGCTTATTAAAATCCAAAATAAAATAAACTATGAAAAATTAAAACTATTTTTAATAAGTTCACTGGCTTAAGCTTTGTTCGCAACTTTTATGGGACATTTCACATAAACGGGAGAACCAAAATATTACAGTCTTATAGGCGGAATAATTTCCGATAAAAGTCATATTCAAAATTTAGATGATTTCACAAAACCCGTGATTCAAAAACTGGTCTTTGCACAGAACCAATATCTCAAAACCAATATAAATTTTGGGTGTAGATCTTATACTCAATTATGCGAATAGACAGAGATAGAATTGTTGGTGGTATTGCCATATTAGTAAAAAGTCCAAAATGCCAACTATTCATACCGAAATAATAGAAAATATAGGCATCGAAATAATTACTGCAGACGGAACAAAAATGAGACATTTAGGCGTTCACTTCCAGGTGGATCAAATCGAATTGAACTTCGAAATAAATTTAAGAAGAATCTAATCTTCTTTATATTAATAAATTTTTTATTTTTTGTGGTGTTAAAACTGTAAGCACCGAGAATGGGGTCGAACCCGATAAAATTCTTCGGGAAATATACTAAATGAATTGACCAAATTGTTTCTTACAAATATCTCATTGTGCTGATTTTACGTTTATACCCTCATCAAACAGATTTTCGCCATCCGTATCTCTATCTTATCCTCTCTAATATACCAAAATTTATAACACAACCAATTGCGCTAAATAAGCTTAGTTCGGACTATCTACCTGTAAAGTTTAAGCTACGTCTTGATTTTGCTTTTCAGGAAAACCTAAAAATGAAGTAGGCAAACACAAATTAGAAAACGTATCGGAATTCACTTAAAAACTCTCTTAGTAATGAGCAATTTATCCTCGATGATGTGATTTCCTCGGACTCAATCGATGAAAATCTTAAATTGTTCGATGAAGAAATAGTTTCTGCTATGCGTGTCTCGGTACCACTCACGGCCCCTAAAACAGACTTTATTAAACTACCCTTTTACATCATCAATATGATAAAAACGAGGAATAACTTCCATCTTGAATGGAGTCTTTACAGATAAATGTATAACTAGAAATTAATGTCATGGTATTTGGTTGATATTAGAAAGGAGATTTTAAAGTTTTTGAACAAATATTGGGGTAAAAAAAATAAGATCACTCGAAAAGAGAATCAAACCTTTTAAAAAGAAAACATACTCAAATCCCCACACTACCTGATCAAAACAATATTCATATTTTTAGTCTATAAAAAACAAACACTCTCGCATACAAATTTCTTGATAACTACAAAATATCTGAATATCTTACCTCGCCCTCACAGGAAGTTTGGTAAACACAATTGTGAACCGATTTGACTCATTTTCTGTAGATACTCATCCATTGGAGAATATACAAAAATATCTTATTAAAGATCTTATTCGTATAACATTATACCATATATATATTATACCAAAGGAACAATTTGGATTACGAAAATTTCATAGCACAACGCATCAAATCAAACGCAACAGCAATCATGTCAACAGAAACTTTGTGGCAAATAGATCAACTGGGTTAACGTTGACAGATCCAGAAAAAGCTTTCTGGATTCTGTCTGGCATAATGGCATAATATATAAATTAATTTCATCAAGTTTTCCCTCTCATTTGGTAAAAAACGTTCAAAGTTTTTTGAATAATCGTTATTACAGCGTTTCAGTAAATGATGAATACTCTGACATGATTAAATTACCTGTTGGTGTCCCAGCTTTAACTTTAGAAGTATATCAGAATAAACTTCTAAAACTTATGCATAATCTGCCATGGCATTTTTCCACAAAAGGACTCTACCCCAGTTCCAACGTAAAATTAATATCTGTTTGTACAGAGGAGATAACAAATGAATTCAAAAATCGCTATGAGATGTTCGAAAATTGTCTTATCAGGTAATTACACCAATGACTGTGTGCTAAGTATTCAAATTCGTCTTAGTGTAAAAATATCAAACCCACGTTTTTCTTTTTTGCTTTGTCAACTTAATTAGTTTTTAAATCATCAATAAGATGGTTTTTTATAGTAGAATTTTACTTCGAAAAATAAAAAAATTTTAAATAAAAAGTATTTGAGGTCTGTTATATATAAATATAAGAAAATGCTAAAGAATTAAGGTTAAATAAACATATGTCTGTAAATTGTGCAATAGTAGCTATATGTTACGTAACGTTTTTGATTTTTTCACATAATAGAAAAAAAGTACTTAGCTGGATAATTTTTTATAACAAGAATTAAACAAAACTGAACTCAAATTTAAATTATTTGCTAATAAAAAAATAAAATAATAATTACAAATTTTAAAACTTCGAAATAATTTTTTTTTTTAATTTTTTAATATAATAAAAAATAATTTTAAAAATGCCGAAGATTAAAAAATGTAATTGGAATTTTTTTTAAGAAAATTTAGTAAAATAATTTTAAAAAATCATCAAATCGCCCGTAAAATTCAAGTATATAAAATGTTTTGAAACAATAGTTTTGAGAAATTTTGTTTCAAAAGAAATATTAAAAATATTAAATACAAAGAAGAATACATATTTAAATTTAAGGTGCTTTTCCGAATGCTGTAATTTAGAAAAGACTTTGCACAGGGCTAAACTTTTGTATCAAGTTGGAGATTTTAGGTGTCTAACATAAAAGCAACAAAATAGAATGGCCAAACTTTTTAGTTACCCACTTTACATGCAATACCCCATATTGTAAATTTTTTGCATAATACAGCTCTTCAAAATTAAAAAAAAATCCATTTAAACGAATGCTTCTTAAAGGATTCGGATCCAATAAGCTTAGAAATTGCTTTAGAAAATGTCAACCTAATTTTCTACAGTTTATAAAAGTATATTCGTTTGAATTTGTTATTTCAAATATATAACAGGTCATTCAATAAGTCATTAGGATAAGTAAGAAAAAAACAAAATTTTTATAAAACTCGATTATATTATTCAACATAGTTGCCTTCGAAAGCGCTACAACGAGTAAAGCGATTTCTCAACTTTTTGATACCATTTTTTTAGTACGATTTCTCTTTCTCATCAAAATAGCATTAATCACGACTTGAATTTCATTCCAGCAAGCATTCTCTTGAGTTCTGAAAAGAGGAAAAAGTCGATGGGGGCTAAATCTGGAGAATACGGTGGGTGAGTAAGCAATTCGAAGCCCAATTCATTCAATTTTGCCATCGTTTTCATCGATTTGTGATACGTTGCATTGTCTTGGTAAACATGACTTTTTTCTTTTGCAAATGTGGCCGTTTCTTGGCGATTTCAGCCTGCAATCGATCCAAAAATACACAGTAATAGTCACTGATGATGGTGGTTCCTTTTTAGAGATAGTCGATGAATATTATTATTTGCGCATCCCAAAATACAGACGCCATCACCTAACAAGCCGACTGTTGGGTCCTTGCTCGCTTTGGACTCGGTTCGTCAACTGCTGTCCACTCAGCTGACTGTCTTTTGGTTTCTGGTGTGTAAAAGTGAAGCCATATTTCATCCATTGTCACATATCGACGATAAAATTTGATTTTATTGTGGTTTAACAGCGCCAAAAACTCCTCTGAAGCATCAATTCGTTGTTGTTTTTGGTCGACTGTGAGCTCACGCGGCACCCACTTTGCACAGAGCTTTCGCATACCCAAATGTTCGTATAAAAGGATAAAAACACTACCATCTGATATCTCTACAATGTCAGCTAGCTCGTGCACCTTCATCTTGCGATCGTTCATAACCCATTTGTGGATTTTTTTTGATGTTTTGTGGAATAACAGTCTGATTTGGGCGTCCACTGCTCTCTGCATCATGAGCGCTGATACGATCACGTTTAAATTCAGCAATCCACTTTTCTACCATTTGTCTCCATGGAGCAGAGTCCGAATAATGTTAATAAAGGCATTATTAGGTTTCCTCTGTAGTTTTTTTCATCAAAAAGCAATGCTTTATCAAAACTCGAAATTCTCTTTTTTCCATTTTTTTTTTCCATAACAATAGTTGCGCACAATCAACTATCAGATTGTTGTCAAATTTTTAAATGCATCATTTGAAGGTTGGTACTAAATAAAAATCATATAGAAAAAAATCTAGTAACGCCATCTATGTGTCATCCTATGGACTTTTTTAACGTACTATTATGTTTTCGGATGTCAGGAATTCTTTTTGGGCATCAAATCCATAATCGATAAATGGTTCTTTAATATACAAACTTTTGGCAGTTAAATTCAAATTTATAAGCATGTTATAAGCAAAGTTAATCTTTCATTTGTCTAAAAAAACATGTTCATTGATTAAGCGAAGTTTCTTAAGTTTGTATTGAAAATGTTGAACGTTTTGCATGGTCAAGTAAATTTATATCATTATCCCAGTTTTTATTAAAAAAAAAAGTTCACATTTTGATTTTAATAGCCTCATAGTATTAACTTTTCATACTGTCTTGAATCAAAGGGGAGAAGGAGGGGGATTGAACCCCTAAAATGTCCCCTTGGCTACGGGCCTGTATTCAGGAACTTAGAAACTGTAAGTAAAATCAAATTTTAATTATATTACGTATATTTCTGCAAGTACATTTCATTTAATTTTTTTGAAATCGGAGCCTTCGATTCAGGTCTATCAATTTCAGTTTTACTAAATAAGTATATCTTTAGAATGTTTTTTAAAATTGAATCAGCAGATTATGCTAAGTATATACTAATATGTCAAGAGTGTTGTCGGTTTTGCGGTTTTAAGTATTTAAAAAAAAAAACAAAAACGTGTTTGCATTTGATTGCTTAGTTTTAAACTTTTTTTTCCAATAGTGAGTTTTTAGTTCAAAATTTTTTTCAACAAAACTGTTAAAAAATTGTTGAAAGTCCTGAGTGTTGTTTCAACGCCAACATTTTTACAAAATTTGTTATTATTTTTTTTTCAGCATAAGACAAATAAACTGTCAAATGCTAAAATTTGAAAATTTTTGGTAGACTTAAGCACTTTTTAAAGGCATAACACTCAAGACAAAAATCGTACGCGCTTCCACAAAAACTTAAAAAAAATTAATTTATTAGAATTTTCAACAGAACGTAACAGGAACTTTGGATTCTACATTAATTGTTAAAACTATGGCCGCATTTAAAGTCGACCGATATTAAAGTTAAAAAAATTTTTAAATTTCTCTGTCATATCCATATTTTTTAAATTTCACCCATATACTATATATTCCAACTTTCAGCGGTAAACGAAATCATACATCGGGTTTGATATATTTAAAAAATTATACTGAATTTGTTTTATATTTATAGAAGGAATTGGGATACAATTATACAAAATAAATACACTATTAAAGAAAATATTAATGAACTTTGACTCTTTAAAAAAAAAAAATCTAATATTTTCAAAAATATAGATATGAGTACAGAAAGATACCCAATTATCAATTTACGTATATTACGATACTGCTTTTAGATTAGTTTTCATCATTAAGATTAGCTGTTTCCTTAATAGTTCTTCAGAGTTCTTTTAATAGCGGAAATAATGCATATTTTTATAGATTTCCAGTTATCCTATTTAAATAAACTTTAAGTGTTTCTCTTCTTTATCCAACCCACAATGCACAGTGTAAGAAATCTGTTCTCATTACCAGAATCGTTGGCTTTTAGTTAAGTTTTTGAGCAAAGCGAAAGTTACACTCTATAAATACAACGAATTTCTTGCTGTTCATCCTTGCACATCCTTAGCAGCAGTAGTAGCAGCAACAAAAACAACAACAACAAGTAGCGAAAGGATTGCTGCTGCTCCAGTTTTAAAAACTTGCCGCTACTGATGGTTGCTGCGGTGAAGAAAAAGCTCTGCAAAATTACTTTTCTTAGCACATCAGTATAAATGTCAGAGTCGCCGCTAATCAGGTGCGGTATTGAGCTCCCCCATTGAATTTGACCACTTTAGGGAATATGTTTCATTTATTTGCACAATACTAAATATATGATGCATATTGAGAGGGAGCTGAATGAAAAAGTGAAAATATCAAAATAAATTTTTGGATTTAAGTCCGCTACAATAGCAATGCTACAACACTAAAACAATATTTGTAATCTCTAACAAACAATATAAAATTAAACTGAGTCATTTTTATATGTAAATCTTAAAAAATCATATAAAATGAATAACTTAAAAATAACTATATCAATTTTCTTAATAACGGAAAAATTGCTAACCACACCCATTTAGCATTTATGAACTCGACTGCACTGCCTCATCAAGACACACACACACAAAAGCACATGCAAACTCATACCTACGCACTATATAGCCCGACTAATCCTTTGGAGCTCATGCGAACTTTTGCAAAACACAACCAGTAGGTGCGCCAAGCCAAAAGACAAAGTTTTCCATACCACTTTGATGGGTTTTTCGAGCGACGAAGTTAGAGTTGGCGTTGTTGGAGCAAAAGACTCGAACATAGTTTGCAGTTGCTTCAAGGAAATGCAGTGCGGTTGAATTCAATAGCATTGAAGACAAGCATTTCACTAGAGTGTCAGCAAGTGCAACTCTAGCTCGTAGGGTGGTTAACCTCAAACCTCAATACCCGGCACCACCCTCAATGAAGTAACATAGATCACATTTGCTCTAGCGGCAAAAACTTTGTCATTGCGGTTGCGTTCAGTGTATTGGAGCGAAGTTCCGCCAGTGTGCCTGAATATTCACTATAGTTGGAAAACAAGGACAAGGACATTGCTGCAATGCACACACACACTCTCAGCGCATACACAATACAAAAGGCAGCGCAAATAAAACAAAAAACGATGGCAAGTTAACGTCTTCTCTACAACTTCAAGAATCAGCCTAAAACTGAGACACTAGCAGCGAGCAGTAGAAGAAACTTTTCCACACTTTATGGGTACAAATTTTAATTTAAACTTGTTTGTAGCACGATACAGACGCCATCTTGAAAGCTTTAAGTGGTCGCTACTAACTTGGTGAATGCGTAACAGCTGCACATTTCAAAACGGGAACGAACAGCCTGCAACCATATGTTAAGTTTTGTGCTATTGTTCGTCTTATTTTTCTTTTTCGCTACAGCTGCGCTGTCTCATTCACTCGAAGTTTTCTCTCTTGTTCGAATGCAATGAATGGCGTCTTTTGACATAGTTTTCTGTGTGCATTTATTTGCACTTTTATTTTATTTTTTAATATTTTTGCTGTTGAATGCTTAAATGTGCCACTTTAATAAGTTTTCTAGAAGGCATAAAGGAAGTGGAAAGCAGCTTGTAAACTATTGAAATTAATCGTGAATAATCTTTATACAATTTTTTCATGTGTTACAGTAATACGCGGAAATAAATATGTACAATAATATATACATATCAATAGAAGCTTCGTATATTTCAAAACTTTCCTCTGATCGAAACTAAAATTTTGGGCGAAACCGAAATTCAGTCCTATTTGTAATATTCGGCCACTTACCGGTAGCAAAGGGGTGCCTTCCTTAATATATATCTAATTTTTAAGCGTTATAATAAAAAAATAATAAAAACTAAGGAACAGTTTTTGCAGTTAATTAAATTAAAAAATAAACTTCAATTTTGCTATATTATTTACCTCTATTGGCCCTTAGACTGTGTAGAAGATTTTGACGCAGTGGCAAGAACACACATTGAAAATCGCAAGAATACAAATATATGAATCAAATTATGACTTCAAATAATATTCGAAAGGTAAAATTTTAAATAAATAAAAATGAAATTTTTTAAACTTGGACATCTTAAAAAATTTGCTTAGTAAATTTACCTAATTGGAAAAATAGGCAGAGTTGGACTCTCCACTGAAGTGAAAACTTATAGCTATGAAAAACTTAAAGCAACGAAAAAACTTTGTGTTTTTTTTTTTTTGTCTTAATTTTAAAATTTATTATAGTATTAAATAAACTTCAATCCTTAAAGCAAGAAAAAAAATTTTGATTGAAATTTCTGTATGTATCGTATACAAAATCGTATCGATGGTCGTTTTATATTCAGCAGACCTGAGTTTTCGATCATTGAATGTTATTGGATTTTATAATTTATTTTTTTTTTTTTTAATTTTAATATTGCGATTATTTTTTCATTTTTAATTCAAAAGATCGTGTATAAAAAAAAGCTTGTAAAAGAATTTTGACTTGTAGCAATATAACGCTAGGTAGTCAGAGATCCGGTTTTTGACATGATTTTTTTTCATGGTTTTCAAGATAGAAATCACATTTAACGATCGATTTTTTTCGATCAGTTGTAACAATTATTTTTTGAGTTATTTTTTCGATCAGAAATAAAAATTATTGTTGAGCGTTATTTTTTCAATAAGATATAAGTTTATTTTTTTGATCAGAAATAAAAATTATTTTTGGTCGTTATTTTTCCAATCAAAAATAAGAGTTTTTTTTTAACAGTTATTTTATCGATAAGGAATTAAAATCATTTTGTGATCGTTATTTTTTCGCTCAGAAAAAAAAATTGTATCGATATTTTTTAGATCAGAAATAAAAACCAATTATTAATCGATATTTTTCCGATAAGATTAAAGAAATTATTTTTTGATTGAAAAAAAGATCGATTAAAATGTAAATCAAATCAATATTAACACATAAAACTGTTATTGAGTTCAAATTAAAAATTTATTGAGCACATAAATAATAAACTACATACTTACCACCCTTCGAACCTACACTGAAAAAAACATACTTTAAAACTTAACAAAAAATTTCAATATATAAAATTAATGCGTTTGTGTTTCTACAAAACAAAATTTAAAACAAGTGTTTAATTTTTTTTTTTTTTTTTCTTATATAATTCTCATTGATATTCTCATTCTCATATAAGGCTCAATTTTTCTATTTTTTGTATAATTTTCTCTTTTTATTTCTTTTTTTATAACAAAAAATACGTCGCTATCTGAGATTGAATTAAAAAATTATGTGTAGTAGAATTATTGAGCAGACACTTGAGACCAAGCTGAGAAAAAAACATTTGCTTGAATATATTTTTTTGAGCTAAGATGAAATAAAAACTCAATATTTTAAGCCGCAATAAAACAAACAAACTTCATTGAATGTACTTTATATTTAGTATCCTAAGGGTCCCAGGGGTCGCTGATCACGAATCTGACGTCAAAAACGCGAAAAAATTGCATCGAAAAAAAGGGCTTAAAAATATTTGTTTTCAATATAAAAATTTTTGTTTTAAATTTTATTTTTAAATAAATGTTCTTAAACTGAAAATGTTTGCTTTAAAAGTATATTTAAAAACATTGTTTTGAAAACAAAAACTTTTGTTTTAAATTTTAAAAATAAAATTAGTATGTTAGTAAAAATAGTAACAGAATAGTAGCAGAAAATAGTGGCGGAAAATAGTAGGACAAAATAAAAGAACATAAATAGAACAAAGAAATATTAAAAATTAGTAGGAAATATAAGTAAAATTATGTGACAAAATAGGAGCAAGATATGGTTGTAAAAATTAGCAGTAGAAAATAGCAGTAGAAAAAAGTATTATTACATTGTAGTAGATATAGAAGTAGAAATAGCTGTATAAAAATGTTGCAGTTAAAAGAAATTTCACTAAAAAAAAACATCTAAATAACGGCCACCGGTCATTTAACATACACGCAAGTTCCTTCTTTTTAATCGATATCTATAACTTCAATCAAAAGATATTGTTTTTTTAATCTGATCGAAAAAAATCGATAATGATTGCTCTTTATCTAAAAAATAACTATCAAAAAATAACTTTCAAGAATTATTTGAACTCAACAAACCCCAATATGTCACCCTTCTTGAATTACCTATACAAAAAATACAAAAACTATCAGTTCAAATCTCTCAAGAATTAACCCGCAAAGGGGTCAAACTTAAAAACTGGTCCTAATATTTTTTACCTTTCAATAGTTTTTCTGAACTCATCTAACCCCTATCTGCCACTCTTCTGAGGCCCCCCATACAAAAACACATTATAGTTCGTTATCATTCAAGAATTGGCTCCTTAGAGGTGTCAAACATAAGAGCTGTTTCAATAATTGTTGACACTTTAAAATTTTAATTCAAAAATTCAAGTTTAAAAATTCCAAAAATTTAACTCACCTTCACCCTTCTGGGGCTGAGCATGCAAAAACACCAAAATTGTCGATTATAGTTCATGTCTCCCAAATGCACTACTCTATGGGTCAAAAAAATGAGCTGGTCTTATTTTTCCCCCCCTTTAACATTTTTCTGAACACACATATCCCCCTATCAGCCCCCTTCTGGGAGTCCCATACAAAAAAGTTGCTTAGTTTTCTGCTTGCCTGGTAGCTGGATCGGAAATGCAGGCATTTTATAGTGCTAACGTTAACAGTGATGTCATTTATTGTGAGGATGATATAAAATTTCCGACGATAACATTGCTGACATTAATAGTGCTGAAGTTAATATATCTGACGTTAAGAGTGCTGACGCCAATTCATAAATTTTACCCATGACAAAAATTGATCAACACTCCTAAAGAATAAAATAACATTTAAATTCAAAAATTAAAAAAAGCCATAGTATAAATTAAAAAACACACGTTAATATTTACATCAGTAAATTTTATTACATTTCATTATTATTTTATTTATTTTATTACATGTTACATACATTATTAGTGCGTTGAAATCACTTTTGCGCATTTGTTAATTTCTCCATGGCGATAAGCAAAAACAAAAAAAAAAAAATAATGCACCAACAAGAACACAATTGCATTCACATTAACAAAAAAAGATGCAAAAAATATATATCTTGGCCCACCGTCGGAATCGAACTCGTACCCCATCGATCAATAATTCTATACACTACCCACCAACCCAAACACCTTTGTTACGCAGAGTTGTTGATTCAATATTAAGTATAACTAAAGCTATTTTGCAGCAGATCACAATAATCTTTTAATAGATAGAGGATGATGACATCTTGTAGCCAGTTAGCAGCTATCCAAACAACAAAAACTAACAGAAATACTGTCTCTACTTGCTAAAAGATGTCAGCATCCTCTATCTATTAATAGATTATTGTGTTTATATGACAATAGCTTTAGTTGTATTTAATATTGAATTAATAACTCTGCATAACAAAGATGTTTGAATTGGTGGATAGTGTATAGAACTATAAATCTATGTTGTACGAGTTTGATTCCCCTGGCGGGCCAAGAAATATTTTTAATATTACATTTTCTTGTTGTGATGGACGCAAGCAAAAACCCCTGTAGGAAAATCAAATAATTTAAAAGTAGTTGATAAAGTAGTTTTTTGTCAACCACAACTAGTTGAAATTCTGACTTTTTTCCATAGAACGATCTAACATATTTTGTATGGTGATGTCCGCTAAATAAGTCAATTGACTTTCGTCTGCATATATTTTCAACTACTTGTTAAATTAGTTATATTTAAATTATTTTTTAATGACTTTAAAATAACCAATTGAAAACTGTTACTGATGGCCTAAAGTTAATATTATTTGATGAAATAACATGGTTAAATATAAACTTGTAATCTAATAAAAATTTGCAATTAAAACATGTCAAAATTAGAGTAGTTGCCGCCTTAATATAATTCAAAGTAGTTCATATACTGGTTTATTTTATATTAGTTTTTTAATTAGTTGTTTTTAAAAACAAGTTAGTTTGTTCCTATAGGGACGTTACATCAATTCACTGAAGCAAATCATAGAACAAGGCGTCAGAAGCCTCGCTTCAAAAAAACCATTCAATATTTCTTAGCATTACGGTATAAAATTTTTTCTAAAAATTTTTACAACTGAAGAAACGTGTTTGTAAAAATTCATATTGGGTTTGCTTACCCTTTTGCATGCTCGTTATTTGAGTGCCTATATAAACGAGCAGCTACTGTACTTTCCAAATAATATTTTCTTAATCAAATTGCTGGTATTTATATGATTAACTGTAATAACAGCTTTCATCTGTAGCTCATACAGCTCTTAAAAATGTACAAACTTTTCCGCATTTTTTAATTGAGTAAAATTGTTGCAAAAAAAAAATTGATAACGTTTGCCTCAATAAATCTGACTTAACTGGGTTAATAGCAGGCAACAAACTACATACAATCACACGCAATCACACACACACACACACACACACACACAATCAACCAAACGTGCATTTACAAGCAATAAAGTTGCACTTTTTTGTCTGTGTGTGTGTATGTATCTATGTGCTTGTGTTTTGGGGGCGTGGGTCAAAGTGCAAGCAAGGCGCTGCGATAAAACAATTACGCTCCAAAAACTCGATCGGAACTCGTTTTCTCAGCTGTTATACGTAGATAAATTCATAGCATTCGGAGCAAAACAATTACATACAGCTATATTGCATACCCATTGTAGAATAAGTGTGAGTGGCTGTGTGTATGTGTGTTTGTGTGTGTGTGTTTATGTGTATTTATATCTGTGTTTCTATTGCTTCCAATTAGTGTAAGCTTCTATTCATAGAGGTCGCTGCCGCCACTTTTGTTTAAGCTTTTGTTTTTTTTTCTTCCTTTTGTTGTTGTTGTTGTTCTTGTTTCTTTTTACTTAATAAACACAAGTTTTTCGCCATTTTCATGCACTTGCATTCCTTTTCATTCGTTTTTTAGCCTTCCTGCGCCTTGCTTTTCATCAGCGCCTACTTCAAGCATTCCGCTTCAACCCGCCCAAAGGCTAGTACTTCAAAGCAATAACATCATCTATGACTGAACTGATCTTTTTGCTGCCGGAATATTTGCAGGATGCCAGTCAAGACTGCAACTACATGACAAACTTAATGAATGCCTGTTTGTTGCTGTTGCTAATGTTGATGCTGTCGTGGTTGTTGTTGTTGTTAGTGTTGTTGCGTTGTTGTTGTAATTGCGGCACTACTTACAGTTAGTACTAGATATGCATAACGCAGCGCTGCGTTGCGTTATTGAGTTTGAGCACCTTATTGCGCCATTGCGCTGATAGAATTGTTTTATTAAAAGTAACGCCCTAGCGCAGGTATACAAATAATTTCTTGCTCGTTCTTCTTTCTTTGTTTTTTTTTTAAAAACATTTTCGATTTCAAAAGTGCAAGCGAACTAATATCTAAGTTGAAACTTACAACTTATTTTACAGTCCAGAAAAGTGCATGTACCTGTTTGATTGCTGTATCAACCTTAAACGAAGTACAGTTTGACTGCATGCATAAAGTTTATTTAAGTTTATCAATTTATGATATAAGTGTTATTTTAAGCAATTTTTAAGGAATTTGTTATAAAACATATTGCTATAAAACTTTGATTTGATATATTTTTTTTTTTTTGCAAAATGATGTTAAATTGCGTTTACTGCACCATATAGTTCAATGTGTTTCCCATTCCGACACACTCAAAAACTTTACCTTATAACTTGACATGCTATCCAAACCAAAATCTCACTGCGCTTAATAAAATTCTTTTGATACAAGCATCAAAGCATTTTAAGCTACGTCATGACGCAATTGTGTTAACGCATTTCGCTTATAGAGTAAATTGCATTTGAGTTGATGTATCAGCGCATAATTTTTTGCTGCTTTACCCGTGTCTAGTCAGCACAGCACTAAAAGCAACGGAATTTGGCACACTCCACTCTAACGATGCGTTGTCGGCCTCTGCTCTGCAGTCCAACCATCTCGAATCCTGTCTGTGCCACATTCTGCTGCATCTAAAATGTCCTTCTTGTGTGCTGCACATGGCGTTGTCAGCTTGTGCGTGTACTTATTTGGTTGTGTGTTTGAGTGTGCATGTGTTATTGCTATTTCTTGTGTGCTTTAGCTGGCACAAGTTATTTGCACACATTTTTTTTTTCTTCATTCTTCTTCTTCTTCGTTAGACACTTTAATGACTACGATTCTTAACTAATGTCTACAAGAAACGAAAATTTTTGGTGTCGCTTGTTTTGCTCCGAGTAAAATTTTGAAGTAAAAACAATTAA
Organism: Coremacera marginata; assembly: GCA_914767935.1. Classification (NCBI taxonomy): domain Eukaryota; kingdom Metazoa; phylum Arthropoda; class Insecta; order Diptera; family Sciomyzidae; genus Coremacera; species Coremacera marginata. The sequence continues at coordinate 157,177,083 of OU612047.1, read as the reverse complement.
GACTGGAACTGCACAGAATGTTGTTATCTTTACTGAATGCTAATAGTTATATTTGATCCTGGTCGGATTTTTCTTTGCTGCTTTTTGTTTTTTTTTATATTTTAAGGTCCGAACAAATTCTTAAAAACAGGTTTACCGAAATCGTTAACTCTCGGTATTAGCATTTTTCTCATAAGGTACTCAAACTACTGATTTTCGATTCTTTTTAAATTTATTATTTTGTTGGTTTGTAATGGTTGTGACACTTTATATAGTATTTTATCGATATTTTTTGTTTAAACTATAATATATTAGCACTTTTGTTAATTTCTAACTGATTCGAAATCTATAAATATTGATGATTTTATGAGATTGTAACGGATGTATCATAAAAAATCTCTTCGCATACAAAAATAATTTTCCTTATGAATTTTCCAAGAAATTCCTTATTTTTCCTTATTTTTAATGACCAAGCTTATGTGAATACGATAATAGTAGTAAAGGAATGCTTGAAATAATTCGTTCCATGTTATTTAACATTTGACCTACAAACTTAATCAGTAGAGGAGCTTTCTTCACTGAGATTCCAAAAAAAAAAAAAAGTCACTCTTAAAATCACTTTGACCGAGTTTCTTATGATCAATGAATTTAATGATGCTTATGATTCCAATCGAAACTAAATTTTTGAATCAAAGTTTTTTAAGGGGTCGAACAAGCATTTGTGACAAAATGTGATATTTTCTCGTGCTTTAAGTCACAAAAAAATATGAGTAGAACGCATTATGGTTGGAGAAAGAAGGAGTCGTCGATTCTGATAGCATTTCTGACTGTGACAATGTTGACAAAGTTCAGGAGCTTGCTTTAGCTTTAATTAATAAAGAATTTGCAAACGTGACATTTTAATGTTGTGACATTTAAAGTATGCTTCAAAAAAATTACGTCTCTTCCTTAGGGCATTAGACGTATACGACCTGGAAATACAACTCATTAAAAATTTTGAGTTTTTTAGAGGCAAACCCATTTAAAACGGCTTAATCTGTATTATTATCTTTTTTTTTTTTTTAAATTTTACTAAAATTTCAAAAACTGCAGTATTTTTACTCTTTTTAAAAAACACATAATTGGCGTCACATAAATTTCAACAAAAAATATTTTAACTTAACACGAGAGCCCTACGCAAGTTTCTGTATCACCCTGTGGTAAATTTAATTAAAAATATTATTTTAATGATTGGCAACACCAATTAAGTGTTATTTTTGATATCCTCTTATCAGCTTCTTGTCAGAATAAGAATATTAAAACTGTTATAAATCATTTATTTACTAAATTATCTCGAAATAAATAACAAGGTTCTCTCCGATCATGGGTAGATTTCTAGGCAAAGCTTTACTTCGTCAAATTTGCTTTTTTAAAAATTGAAGTCTTTTTTCTATCAAAATGTAAGGTGACCACGCTCAAAGACGCGCGACATATTTTTGTCAACTCAGAACTTCTCTGAGAATGTTATCGCGTTAACTGAAACTTGGCTGAATGAAAGCATTACCGACTTAGAACTGTTTGATAATAGTTTTCAAGTTTATAGAAAGGACAGACACGCTGACAATACTTCTGCTGTCGGTGGTGGGAACTCCGCCAGGTTTCGGCCTGCCTGTTCCAAGCCAGGATAAAGGAGGAGGGTTAGGTATAAAGGAGGGTAGGGTACGTCCTGCAAACGTAAAAACTGATAAAGCCAACCAAGAGCTTGGGGTGGTGCCCATCTTGGTAGCAGGTCATATTCGGTATATCGATATGAAACAAGCCTGCGAAGGTATAGCAATTGACGTTAAAACTTGTTAGTACGGGGACAGTCTTTACCCATCGGATGGGGTTGACCCTATCTATCCACCGCATGGAGACCTTAAATCGGCTGGAAAAACTGGATGTGAAGTGTTGGCATGCGTGCGTCAAAGTGTCAACTCTTCGGCTTTCCGAAGTGTTGCTTGTCAAGAGTTTGACTCGCACCCTCAAACTGGCACAGCAGTCACTGAGGGAAGTGTTGTTTTTGGTTGTTTTAAACTAAGGGTTCTCATACTGAGCACGGCAGTCCCTGAGAACAATGGCCAATACTCTGTGTCTGGATGTTGACTTTCCGAACGGCCAGAGTGAGAGTGGCAATTGCAAAGGTCCTCCAAAGTAGGTACCAGTCATGTGCAATAGTTTCCAGCAGAGTCGGCACCTGCAAACTGTTAGACTAGCCTCTAAGTGCTCATTGAGCACAGTCATGCATAAGAAGGCACTTTTTCATAATTGCATTTGTGTCTTCTTGGTCTTCTTGCGGGGATGTTGTGGATCCTCATCTGACGGGATCGAGTTACCCAGATGACTATCGTGGGCTAGCCCTTCGGGGAGTCTCGTTCTGGTTGTGGTTGTGTGAATGCTACACAGGTCTAGATTGACTGGCGGGGTCGCGCAATGGTACGACCGGGCTGGCATATCTGTCTTAATATGCAAGAGATTGGGTAGGTCTCGTCTCCACCAATATATGGATGGAAGTACGTCGCTACGGAAGTCTAAACTGGTACTGCTATTACGGGCAGTATGTTAATTCATAATGCTCCTAATCAGCAGGGCACTGGGTGATGCTTTGTGTTTGTGAAGCAGCTTCCATGTTCGTGTTGCCACACCGGATGCCCCATACGTTTTACTTGCTAAAATGTAAACGGGTCCGTGTTGTGGTAGCACAAAGTCCATGGTTGTCTGTTTCATGAACTATTACCCTAGGTTTTGGATAACCCAACTTATTTAAGCCTTACGGCAGGTGTAAGTTGTCAATGCTGAAATCGTCTGTCAGTGGTGGGGTCCTATTAGGTGTAAAGAACTCTTTTGTAAGTTCCTTTATTGATATTCCCTGCTCTGCTAATATTGAACTCATATGCGTAAAAGTTATATATTGTAACAGGTCATTCAATAAGTCCGTAGAATAAGTAAGAAAAAAATAAAATTTTAATAAAACTCGATTATATTATTCAACATAGTTGCCTTCGAGAGCGATACAACGAGAATAGCTATTTTCTAACTTTTCGATACCACTTTTATAGTACGATTTCTCTTTTTCGTCAAAATAGGCCTCAGTTTCATCGATTTGTGACACGGTGCATTGTCTTGCTAAACATGACCTTTTTCTTCTAGAATTCTATTTTATTGTGGTTTAACAGCGCCAAACACTCCTCTGAAGCATCAATTCGTTGTTGTTTTTGGTCGACTGTGAGCTCACGCGGCACCCACTTTGCACAGAGCTTTCGCATACCCAAATGTTCGTTTTAAATTTTAAAAACACTACAATTTGATATCTTAACAATGACAGCTAGCTCTTACACCTTCAATTTGCGATCGTTCTCAGCCAGTTTGTGGATTTTTTTGATGTTTTGTGGAATTACAGCCTGATTTGGGCGTCCACTGCGCTCTGCATCATGAGTGCTGATACGATCACGTTTCAATCACGTCAGCAATCCACTTTTCTACCACTTGTCTCGATGGAGTAGAGTCCGGATAATGTTAATAAAGGCATTATTAGGTTTCCTCTGTAGTTTTTTTCATCAAAAAGCAATGCTTTATCAAAACTCGATATACACTTTTTTCCATTTTTTTTTCCAATAACAATAGCTGTACCCAAATTGCTATAACTCACGAATAAATTGTCAGATTGTTGTCAAAGTACGTATCGTTGGAATGTTGGAACTAAATAAAAATCATATGGAAAAAAATCTAGTAACGCCATCTACGTGTCATCCTATGGACTTTTTGAACGTACTGTTAGTTTGTTAGTTCTAATATATATATTATTAATGCATATATTCCGCCAAAATGTAGCATAGAATATATTAAAAATTTACTTGACGTAAATGACGACATTTTATTGTTGGGCGATTTCAATCTACCTGGCTTAAAATGCCATCCTTTAGACGATGATATATATTTGTGTGCATCTAATTCGAAGACACGCCGAACATAATTCTAATTCGAACATATTATATATGTTGAATATATATTCTGACTTACAACAAGTGCGTTGTATTTATAATAGTCTGGAGAGACTTCTTGACCTGGTCTTAACTACAGAGAGTAGCAAAGTTGTTGTTAAGAGGGCTAATGTTGATAAACTTCACCCACCATTGAGAATTTGGTATAAATCCGACAGAGAAAATATAGTAAATTCGAATTCAGTTGATAAGACTTATGAATTCAATTTAAAAAAAGCTGACTTTTTGAAGTTGAATCATTTAATTCATAATAAGCTTAATGTAATTTTAGAATACCTTAATGAAAATAGTCTTGATAATTCCATTAGTTTTTTTACATGGAACTTTTTGCTATGTTTTCTCAGTCATGGTACAGACAGCCTCAAATTTGCGAAAAATTCTGCGTACCCCTGGTACACTAAGGATTTAAAAACTCTTCGCAACAACAGGATTGAAGAAATACGTCTGTAGCCTAGACTCAAATGACCTAGAGACTTACAAGTGTTTGTTTCTGGAATTTGAAAATCGCTCAGCTATATTATATCACGAATATTTAAATGATGTTAAGCTGAGAATATTGTCTGATAAAAGAAAATTTTGGGGATTCATAAACACAAAGAAGAAATCCGATGGATTTCCTTCTTCATTCAGAACTCTTGATGGATTTACTGACGATTCCGTCATAATTTGTGGCCTATTTGCCAACCTTTTCAAAGACTCATTCTGCTTAGATGCTTTTAATCCTGACAAAGAGTACTTTGATTATATGAATTCCGTACCCAGAGCTTCTTTGGAATCTATATTCTTTACTTCTAATGATATTTTAAAGTATATTGGATCGATCGATGAGGATTTTGACGCTGGGCCTGATGGAATACCTGCCGCAGTGTTAACACAATGCGGTTCCGTTTTGAGTCAAGCACTTTCTTTATTATTCAATAAATCAATTAACGAAAGTTATTTTCTAATTTTTTGGAAAAAGTCATTTATAAGTCCTTTTTATAAATAAGATTACAGGAATGATGTCAGTAACTATAGGCCAATCGCTAAGCTCTCATCAGTTCCTAACTTTCTGAGCAGATCGTCTACGATCGGGTAAAAATTCATTGTGGTGAAGTCATAACAACTCGTTGGCATGGTTTTGTTAATGGCAGATCCACTGTGTCTAATCTTCTCGATTTTACAACATTCTGTTTAAATTCGATTGACTCTGGAAACCAGGTCGACTGCGTTTACACTGACTTTAGTAAAGCTTTTGATAAGTTACCACACAATCTAATTTTATTTAAGCTCAAGTTAATGGGATTTCCGCAATATTTTGTGAACTGGATTAAATCTTATTTGGTGGAGCGATCTTATCAAATACGTTTCTGAAGCGTATTGACTTCTGAATTTATTGCTGAATCAGATGTTCTTCAGGGTAGTCACCTTGAACCACTTCTGTTTATTTTAGCAATCAATGATGTAACTCACATCATGGAACACTATCATCTGCTTATCTATGCGAATGATATGAAAATATACAGAATGGTTGATTCTAAAGACAATTCAGATCTACTCCAGTCTGATCTGAAATCCTTTGAAGTTTGGTGTTTTAAAATTAATATGTTTCTAAATCCAGATAAATGCCAAACTATGACCTTTTCGCGAAAAAGGAATAATTTGACTTTTGATTATAAGATAAAAGATACTGCTTTAAGTCGTGTAGGTACCGTCAAAGACCTAGATACATGCATGGATTCTAAGCTATCGTTAAACATTTACATTGATTCTATTTGTAAAAAAGCATCTTCAATGCTTGAATTTATAAAACGCTGGGCCAAAGAATTTAATAGCATGATTACAAGTACAACGTTCTATTATGCAATCATACGTCCCCACTTAGAGTATGCAGTTTGGTCCCCAAGTTACAATATGCATGTTGCAACGGACATATTAGACCTTCCTCCTTATTAGGATCGTTTGAAACTGTTAAAAATGCAGTCTTTAAGTGACCGAAGGAAATCTGCAAATATCATCCATTTACACCAACTCATAGTAGGTGTATTCGATTCTCCAGAACTTCTTTCTCATATAAATTTTAACACTAACCGTAGAAGCAGTAGAAACGCTAACAATTTAATTTATTTACCATTTAGTAGAACAAACTATACGGCTGCTGCTCCTTTAAACCGCTTGAGTACTTTTGTTAACAATTGTAGCGTTTTTGATGTTAACTTGTCAAGAGGTCAACGCAAAAGTAGATTTAAAATAGTTGTGTAATTAGATCTATGTATACGCATGGTTAGTTGTTACGTCTTGTGTTGTCCCTGAGCCGAACCCATTCAATGGTGGGTAAATTTTTCCCACATTAACTTGTTGGGGGTCATTAGTATCCATAACATTCATATTTTTCAATGATTTCTGGGTCGTGGCTTTAAATGGGTTAATGCTGAGGAAGTGCGAAAAAGCTGTAGTAGCTGAACTCTATTGTTATTGCATGTTAAGTCTGCCACTTTTTGTAAGATAATATAAAACTGTAACGGTTGTGACACTAAAAGTACTCCGTTCCTGTACTTTATTCAATAACTACTTATTGTTTATTTGTGTAGATAGTTTGAGATTTGCTTTAAATCTAAATATAAATTAATAATGTAACGTATGTGACAAAAACTGGTACTGTTTATTAACAATAAAATATTATGTATTGAGCTAGTTTAGTCAAAATTTAAATATATATTGTACATGCATTTGAGGTGTAACGGTTGTGACACTTAACTTAAAAACTAAACTTGCCAAAACTTAAGTAAATTATTTTTATGTGCATTTATCAAAAGTAGTGTGTTCTATATAAGTCAAGAATGAAACATGCAAAATATGTGAATAATGTGATGTAACGGCTGTGACGCCTATTAAGTCAGCCTTAAATGAAAATTTTATGCTCACATTTTTATATGTATCTTATTTGTGGTGCTCAGTTCAACACTGAAAATTAATTCATAAAATTAATTATGGAAGCACGTAAAGGATGTGACTTATTAATTTGCTCACATTTAATACGTTTTTCATCAAGAGTAAGATTAAAATTGAAAATTTTTTTTTTTTGTTAAATTAAATTTTTGGCTTTCAAGTTTTTTTCGTTTTCGATCGCGGGTCAAAATTCTTCTTTAAAAAATTTCCCTCGTCGAAATCCCCCCGCGTTAAATTTCAATTTAAGAAATTCACCCTTTTCAAAATTAACTTTTTTAAAAATCCCTTTTTACAAAATTCCCCTTTTATAAAATTGCACTTTGCCAAATTCTGTTCTTCACAACTCTACACTCAAAAAATAATAATTGCAGAAACCTTTAGTAAAAAAAATTTGTGGACAAAACAACAGTATCAATATATTTTTTTTAATTTTTTTATGAAGGGGAATTTTGTGAAGGGGAATTAAAGGAGAATATTATAAAGGGGAATTTTGTGAAAGGGAATTTAATAAAGTGGAATTATGTGTAGCAGGAATTTAATGAAGGCAAATTTTGTCAAAGTAATTTTGTATAAGGATACTTTTGACCCCAACCGAAAATTTTATATTAGCTCAGGCAACAGGTAATGGATGCAATTTCTGTTTTGTGTGGTAAGCACCTTAAAATTACTGTTGAGCTTGCGAATACAAAAACAAATAAGTACACAAAAAGAAACAATCAGCCCAATTTTGAATGAAATCTCCACGGGAATTGAAAAAGGGAGTGTTAATTTTTTAGATAGGGGACAATGCTTTTAAAGATTTTTTTTTTTTCTTGTAATCTTAAAAACTGAATATGAATGCAAATATTTGCGTTTCAAGTTTTTCAAAATTCTGTAAAAATTGTTAAAATTACGAAAAATTACTCTTATCCATTCCCGGGAGATTTCATTCCGAATTGTGCTGATAAATAAGAAACATATATAGTTTTTAATTAAATTATATACATGTTATCTTTAAAACTAAACTAGAGACTAAACAGAAATCATTCGGGAAATAATTAATTTTATTATAGCCATTGCGACATTGTAATTTATAAATTTTCGTTTTAATCAATATCATTGAGTTATCATTGTAGAACGTTAAATTTTAATGAAAACACTTAACGGAAGTGACCACATAAATGGCTTCAAACAAATACTTTATCTTTCAAATGAAACTTTAATAGAAACCATTTTTCAATTAATCGAAACTAAAAAAAAAAAAAATTCTGAGAAAGAATCATTAAAATTACATCAAAATTTAACATCAAAATAACATCGCGAACTTTTGACATTGACTGCACTTTTATGCTGCGCACTTGCTTAAATTACTCAAACTTTTGCATGGAATTTTTCATTTGCTAAATACAAGCATCCACTCACCAAGACATTCGTTATAAAACTCCTTGAAAAATGCACTTAATGCTTAAAGCACAGCAACGCAAAGCACAGCAAAGCAATTCAACTCGCTCAACTTAGTTCAATCCAACGCATCTCAACGTTAGCCAGTGCAACGCTGCACAGTGTAGTGCAGAGCATTGCAACCCTCAACTCAACGCATTGCAACGACCATATTTAATCTAGTTCAAGAATTCCTTGCGATAAATCCCAAAGTCCCGTTACTGCTCAGCTCAAGGGTAAATGTTATACAAGCAATGTTGACAGTCAGTTGGAGAAAACAAAACGAGTGCAAGATAGTGCAACAAGGCGAGAGAGCATGAGTAGTTAGACAGAGAGAGAGAGAGAATGAAAATCAACACCATGTCGTACTTAAAATTTTGTTGCAATTTCCTGAAGGAGCTCCTTTTTTTTTTGCGGATATACTCAAGGAAGCTGCAACAAAAATTCCTATGAAGTACGAATTATTACCACCCACCCATACAGATAGGCAGCCACCCACTCACAAACGCAATTTTAAAGCATGCTCAAGGTGAAGCAGTGCAATTCTTTTGATTGGCATTAGGCGGAACTTCGTCAATGCAATGGCGTGGTAGTAATTTTCAAGCACATTCGTTAAGTTGATTTTTTTTGCCTGTAGATGGCACCAGTCGATGGAGTATAGAATGCAAGCAGCAGACCCGTAGCCATGGGGAAAATTTTCGGAGATCAAACCCCTCTCCTCCACCTGCATTAAGAAAATATGAATAAAGATTTTATACAAATGAGTTTTTTCAAATCAAAACATGATATTTTTCATTTTTATGCAAAAACGTTTTTTGTTGACGTTTTTTATACAATTTGCAAGCTTATTTAAGGGTCGTCTGAATACTGCTCGGTCTAGCATAGGACAATTTTTTGTAAAATATTTTTGTTTCTATTTTTCAACATAATCTCCATTAAGCTCTATTCACTTTTACCAGCGATGCTCCTACTTTTTTAAATCCTCCAAATAGTGACTGGGTTTCAGGTTTCAAAAATAGGCACTTACGGCTAAGATGGCTTCGTCATTTGACGAAAATTGCTTCCCTCCGAGCCAAACTTTCAACACTGGAAACAAATAATAGCCACTATGGGCCAGATCTAGTAAATTAGGAGGATAGTCGCTCAATTCGAAACACAATTCGTGAATTTTAGCCATGACGACAGACGAAGTGTGAACCAGTGCATTGTCTAGAGATTGAGCAAAAGCGGCACTTAACGCGCTGAAAACCTTTGACATGCATACATCGTCAGCCATTATTTTTAAAACTTTTTCCTGCCATAGATCCACAGCCTCAGCAAGATCCTTAACTTTGATTCAGCGATCATGTAAAACCATTTGGTTCACTTTTTCAATGTTTTTATCAGTGGTTGCAGTTTTTGGCCATCCCGAAAGGTCTTTATTAACTAAACTGGTATGACCATGCTTAAACTCATTCACTTCGTCTAATTCGTCTAAGTTTCTTCTGCGACGACGAATTGTTTTTTATATTTAAAAATCCATTTTTATGAAATCATTGAATTCGATTGATATTGTAAGGAATAAAATGCCGTAGGAATTTTATCCTAATATAATTCCTAATATAATTCGTTATTACCGGGTCATACAGCGGGACCACCCTGATGAATTGGTACACCAGCCGGAATTATGATCAATACAGATCAATAAAATAAGGAAATGTTTTTTCAACTTGGACCAAACATATAAAAAAACTTGAAAATATTTGGTAGTATGACACAACCAAAAATTAAATACAATATTAGGTCTGTTCGCGTACTTTTACAGTAAAAACTTGCCAGTAACTATTTTTTGAGAGTAAGAAAAAATTCTCTCGCAATACAATGAAAATCTAAAAAAGAACTCGAATAGAAAATTTGTTAAAATTTGCAATGCATCTCGAACTGTCAGAAAGCTGAAAAGAAAATAACAAAAAAATAAAAGAAAAACATACGACTTTCAGCTAAAAGCTAATTTTTAAAATATGAGAAAAGGCGAAAAAACTTTGCGCATGACAAATGCAACATATGTATGTTCATGGTACATATTATTTACTTTTTCAGATGCAATTATCTATTTTTTTTTTTTGTATACTTTAATTTATGCACAACGGTTTCCAAGAAGTTAAAGACACACATCTGGCCGCTTACGTCATGATCATACGAGATGATGAGACAGAAAATAAGGCATACAAACATTGCTTGGGAAAACAAATCACACCACGCCAGGAATAGGAACGCATAAAAGGACAAACGGAAGAGAACTCGGAGCTTTTTGATTTTTGAAGTTGAAGTGATATGACGTGCGACTTGGGCAGTATAAGTTGGTGGCAGCAAGGCAGCTGCCCGCACCAACCAGCAAACGTATCAGCGCAGTGACCGTAGCCGAGCAGCCACAGAGCAGCAACTGCGACCAAGCTGCAACCGAGCAGCAGCTGCAATCAAGCAGCAACAGAGCAGCGACTGCGACTGAGCAATTACAGGGCAGCAACAGGGACCGAGCAGCAACAGAGCAGCGGCTGCGATCAAGCAGCAACAGAGCAGCGGCTGCGATCAAGCAGCAACAGAGCAGCGACTACGACCAAGCAGCAGCATCAAGAGTATTGGTTAAGAAGCCACAACATCGAGGCATAGAGTGGTTTGATGAACACTTATTCCTATCGTATTATTATTTATAATTTGTATTAGCAGTGAGCATATAAAGATTCACCCAATAGTAGTGTACGTATAGGATAGGGAGGTAAAGTATTTGAGAGAGTGAACGTAAGGTACAAGTATAGTGAGTCATTAGTGAATCAATACCAAATACTTTTGGTGGATGGGCATGACTTGGTCCGAATCTGTGGGCTTAACCCCGGCTCAACCTCAAGGTTAGTAAACTAGCTATTTATAAGAGACAACCAAATACTTTCGGTGAATGATATGACCTGATTCGGCTCTGTGATCTAAGACCTTGCTCAACCCCAAGGTTAGAAGACTAGCCATTAGTAAGAGACAGCCAAATACTTTCAGAGAATTGATATGATCTGATCCGACTCTACGAGCCAAGATTCCCGCTCCACCTCGCCAAGTCATTATAAGTCAAAGGAATAGTCAGTAGTGAATTAATACCAAATACTCTCGGTGAATGGCTATGACCTGATCCGACTCTGTGAAATTAAATGTAATAATATGACCTGATCTGAGGCCGCCATCCAAAACCCTAACTAAATATCTCGACCCTCAGGTAACGATAGTTAGCTTTAGTATAGGTCGCATTTAGTATAACATTTATTATCATAGTATTTTATTATCATAGAGAGTTGACTGTAGCGTCAACAATGTCGCCTCCTAAGGCAATCTCAGGTCAACACAGTTGCCAATATAAGGTGGTAAGAATCCTGAGAAGTTTATTCATTTTAAGTTCATTAACATAGTTTAAGCACATTCCTCGTATTATCGTTGGGACTATCTTTACTTGCATTCTGTTCAACATATTATTATAATTACTGAAATTCATTTTCATTAGCCTTAAGTGCATCTTTGCACCATTGAAGTATCGCTATCTGCGATCTTTGCGCCATTGAAGTATCACCATCTGCGATTAGTACGAAAGTTTGTTGGTTTGTTATAAATCAAGACAATTGTATTTTTAATCTTTTCGAATATTTCAACTGACAGATTGTAATAAGAAATAGAAACCACTGCTTTTGATTTGGTAATCATCGAACAAATAGATAAATAGTTGCAACGAAGCCTGGGTCCAGCGAGCGCATCCTCGGCCGGAAAGTTGATTCGTTACAATATGGAAAATTGTCAAAATTGCAAATTGCAGTAAAAACAGCTGATACTATCAAGGATGCACAATAATACATACTTCCAAAAATCTAAATAATATTTTTATCGAAAAAATTTGCTATTCTATGTTAGGCCAAGAGATTTGCTAACGGCAATCCGGACCCCAATACTTGCAGAATATATTCCTTTGAATAACATTTTTTGTTCTTTAACTTAGAGAAGTTGTACAAATACATATTTTACTAAATTAAAAGAAGTATGGGGTCCTTCACGTGAAGCGGGCGGATAAAAATTGTATCCATTCGAACATAATGTTTTGGTATGTTAGACTTCTGAACTCCCCAACTTGTGTCTAGGAGTTTCCGGACTTCATAAAAATACCTTAAATTCAAATATGACTTTTTCGAAGAATATTTCTCAGTTACAAAACATATATTTTTACAAATACTTTATGCATTGATTTTTATGGGCATTGAATGATTTTGGTCAGTTGTGGTATGAAAAATTTTTTAAATTTTTAAAAGAAAAAAAAACGAATTAATAATTTCTAAATAATTATTTTTTTTATCATGTTATACATTTATAAAGTTAAGAATTTAAATAATGGCAGTGGTTTTTTAATTTTTTCAAGACAAATATTATATTAAAAGAAAAATTCTGTTTTATTATTTTTACAAAAATTTTTTTTAGCTAAGAATAAAATTTTTAAATATATTTGTATTTTGATTTTAGGTAATTTTATCTCCATAACTCTCAAACTTGGGCATAAAATCATGTTTTTTTTTTGTGTATGACTGCTATGTAAATTATCCGAATACTAATTTTGTAAAATCAGCTAAAATTTTTATATAACTTTTTTCGAAAAAAATTGCTCAACCGAAAAAAAAATGTATATAAAAATATTATACCTTGATTCTAGTGTCCAACCAAAGATGAATTTTCCGCCGAAGAATAAGCCGAAGGTTAACAAATTGGACGGTTATGCCGAAAACCGAAGCTGAATATTCAGTCGGACACTACTTGATTTTAATTAAGAATTGGGTGACGTTTTAATAAATTTTCTTAAACTGAATCAGTCCTATTATGAAAACTTTTTCCGCAGGAATTGTAAAAGTGAGTTACAATTATTTAAACTGATAATTTTTTTTATATTTTTATATTTTGACTGACTTGATTATTTTGATACACTAAAACATTTTGGGAAATGTCATATTAGCACAAAAATACCACCAAAAATTGCATATGCATTTAAAAATCCCAAAAAAATCCCATACGCATTAAAAAATACCACAATAAATCAAAATTTTCGGAAAATCTGGAGATGAAAGCGTTTTGTAATAGCAAATAGAAAACGTACCAACAAGGTCGTAACACTTACTTTAATCTAACCCTTTACATCTAAAATGTCACCTTTTTTTTTAATTTTTTTTTTTTTTTTTTGTTATGCTGTTTATTTAAAATGGCCCATTTATGTATTTTCTTGATTCATAACTTCAACCGGTGAACTGATTTAATAAAATTTTGAATTTTTCTTTGTTAATTTTGATTTTGATTTTAATAAACTGCTAGAAACCGTTGCAAAGCTTTTACTGTTCTTTTTTTATTAGGCTAAAAATTTTAATTTCTATTTGTTAAGAAATAAATTTAGTATTACCTTTCGGTATCAATTATTTTGTTTTTAAAATTATATTTTTTTTATAAATGAAATTTTGTTACGGAAATTTGTACTTTTTGTGTTAAGTTTTGCCATTTTATTTTTTCGAAAAACGTTAAAAATTTTGGTCCATTTCGCAAGAATTATAGACAAAAATCAAAAGTTAAGTTCTAAAAATAAATTCTATAAAAAATTCAATGAATCTTGGTGATCTCTCTACTGATTATTAAAAAAAAAAAAACAAAAAAGGCACAAGCAAGACGTATTTTTAAAAGCAAACGATTTTGGTTGGGTAAATACCCATATTCTTGTTTTACGTTTTTTACTGGTATTTAAAAATTTGTTTTTCTCAGAACCCCTCCCATAAAACCATCTGGACTACGGGCCTGGCAAGTAGCACTTTCGCCGAGAATTGTGTTCAATGCGGGTTCTGTGGCTCATTGTATGACCTTGAGCTTATTTGCTGACACTTTTATGAAGTGTCTTGCACTCGGAAGTGAAATGTTGCCATGGATTTGTATTAATTGTTATATTATTAATATAAGGATTAAATTTTTCGTCGTAAAAGCTTGTCAATATTTTGAATTCACAGAAGATTAAACAAGTATAAATGAGCATATATAAAAGTATAAATGCAATTGATTTTCTGGTAACTATTTTTTATTATTCTACTTTAAGAGTTAAACATCGAAAAATATAACTTTAATTTCCCATAGGTGTTGTTACTGGGTTTAAGTTCAGTTTCCTTAGTCGAATTAATTTTTGAATTCCACATTAAGTATTTCATTTAGATTGAAAAGAGATCCAACCGCATTTAAACGCCCCATTAAACTGTTTCTAGACCACATTTGACAGAATAACATTTCTGAAATTAGAAATTTACAAGATTACAAACATATTTACCAGCACTAAAACATATTTTATTTACCACTATCAGCAACAATAACAACAAAATCAACCCAAAAATTATAACAACAACAAGAGACCAAATATTACCCAAAATATTACAAAAACTAGAAATAACACATGAACAATAAAACATGTCAAGAGGATAGTTGAGGAAATGTTCTTGCTCAAGAAAACACATCTCATAATTTAATGAAGCTTAAAATAACAAAATACATACATTTAGGTCAAAACAAAGATGGCGACACCCAAAGAAAAGCACATGACATTAAGTGCTAATGAGTAAACGGCATAGAAACAAAGAATGTCAATGTCGTCCAACAAACAAACACACACACACACACACATATGCAAAGGCAAACTTCACAGTATGTGTTAAAAGTTTAGCACAAACAAACATACACAATTTTTCTCCAAAGATCCCAAATCAAATTTAATTGCTTGGAATATTAAATAGTTACCAGGAAGGTCAGGTTCTTCAGGCTTTTTTGGGGAATATAGTCTAAAAATAGTCTGCCAAAATCGAATCACAGCTGGTGGTTAACAACATGCTGCCCGATGACGACGTTGATGATGACCAAATGTTGTTGTATTTCAACATGGCAGCAGGCATGTGTTGACATAACGTCATCCTCCCTATGTTTTTGAGGTAGGTGCTGATGACCACAAGTATGGTATGTAAAGTAGACGACACACACCTAGTCTCACGCCCACCATATGGTAGATGTTGTATCTCTGACATTGTATGTGTTTTGTTTCTAGGGATTTTTGTGTAAGATAGAAAAAAAAAATATTACACCCTACCGCATAGCGGGTGAAACAGGATGAAACCTTTTTTTAAACGTCACGTAAAACTGCTGCTGAGAGTGTTTGTAAGGTACTCAAATGTAGTTCCTTTGCCATATCAAGCTAGCTTGCCGTTGTTTAGGTTCTCAAAAACTTGTTGTTTTTCATATATGTTGGTCCTCCCCAAAAACCGCAAAAAGCAATCTACACGTGTTTTCAAAATTAATTGTTATGATAACTTTGGTGTTGGTAGCGTTGTTGTTGTTGTTGCTGTTATTTTTGCGCCATTGTTTGTTTACACATTTTGCAACGTGCTGGTGATGATGTGGTTGTTGCTACTGGTTTTATGAGTGTCACATTATTTGTTGTCATGGGCGTAGATAAACACCAAAATGCCACACATTTGTGAGTTAAGCACCTTAAAATTACTGTCGTGCTTGCGAATACAAAAACAAATAATTACACAAAAATAAACAATCAGCGCTATTATGAACAAAATTTGCAACGGTATTGAAAACGGGAGCTTTCTTTTTTTAAACCGGGGATAATGCTCTTAAAGATTTTTTTGTTGTGTTCTTAAAAATTAACGATGAATGCAAATATGATCTTGTGTTAAGACCTAGGCCAAGACCAACCCAAGACCAAGAACAAGAAAAAGACAAAGACCAAGAACAAGACCAAGACCAGGGAAAAGGCTAAGACCAAGGCCAAGACTCAGACGAAGACAAAGACAAAGAAGAAAAACAAGACCAAGACTAAGATCAAAACAAGACAAAGACAAAGACCAAGAACAAGACCATAACCAAGAACAAGACCAAGACCAAGATCATAAACAAGACCAAGTCTAAGACAAGGACCAGGTCAAAGATAAAAATAAAGACAAAGGCAAAGAGAAAGATAAACCCAACACAAAGACGCAGACAAATACAAAGACAAACACAAGCACAAAAGCAAAGACAAATACCAACTTCCAATTTGAATTAAAAAATCCTAGCGGCAGAAGGTTCGGCCTAAAGTAAAGAAAAGATAAAATCTTTTTTATTACCCTAGTATCAATATTATTCGAGATATAGTGTTTTTCTAATATTGCAACGCCCCTTTGTTGAATAAGCGTTCACTTTCTTGACCGTTATTTGTAATAATTGTGTCTACCCCTGTACTTCATTTCAATACCTCAGGGTCAATATTAAGGGAGTATTCCTGGTTGGCAAAAATTTTTTGAGAATACCGTCCTAAAAGGGTTTTTTGAAATTCGAAATACTTTAGGAGATATGGCCTTTTTTGTCCAGCAATGTTTTCGCCAAAATGCGATTTGCTTAATTTTTGTTTTGTTGCCTAAACTTTTCTTTGAGTATATTCAAAATCACGTTTTTGAACTTCGAAGTCAATTTTCTCTTATTCTACTGAACTAATTTTGATGAAACCAAGTGCAATCGAGGTAGAATTGTCGAATTTCTTAAACTGCATGCCCAAATTTTTCATTTCAATTTTTTTTCAATGCAAAAAAAAAAACATCAAACTTAAACGCACTTATCTCGAAACCACGATTTTCGAGCTTATGGCCCAGATGGCGCCCGTAGTTCTGAACCGATTTTGAAACAAAGTGTAATCACCGCAGAATTATCACCTTTCTGGTCCCTACCTCAATCACAATTTTAAGCAATTTTTTACTATTTTTTTTTTTAACTTACTTACTTACTTACTAAGTTGGTCGTAACGACCCGTGTGCCATGAAGTGTATGAGACGATGGTTAATTGTAGACTGTCTTTATTCAGTAACGTATTCAGAGTACAAGTGATTATAATAAGAGTAAGTAAATATGAGTAAGAGAACATGTGCATATAGTTATGTACTGAGAATGAGCTCAGGCATATGCACATAAGTATATATAACATCTCCCCTTTAAAGGAATAAACGTAAGAATAACATACATATGTATATAAGAATTTAAAAGATACAAATTTCAATAGTAAAAAGGATTAGTTTTGTAACGGTGCTAGTTATAAGGTGGCTTCGTATCTAACAGTGTTGATACCGTTGAGTTTGCTTGATGGGTCGACCGTATCTGGACACTTTAGCTGTTCCCAAAGCGATAGGTGACGGGGCAAAGTTGGGTGTTTGTGGTATTAGTTTTGGTAAGTCAGATGATGGTGCTTCGCTATGTTGATTTATAGTTTTTGTGTCGGCTGTAGTGTTAGAATTATGAGTTGGTGCAATATTGGCTACGACAGTTTTAGGAACGGAAATGCTCGTTGATGTAGGCTCTATGTGAATCGTATTGCGCCGAAGTAGTTTTCCTTGATCCGTTCTGATATTGAGTGACCGTGGTGTATTTTTATATAGATTTTCAACCGTACCAGTTATCCAATCACGGTGACCTTGTTGTATGCGAACTCTGTCTCCTTGAGCAAACTGTTTAGTCTTTCTTGTTTTATTATCATAGTAGATTTTAGAGTTTTGTCGAAGCTTACTTAGGTTGCTATAAACATTCGGTATTGGCTTTGGTTGAAGTACTTTCTTCGATGTTGGAAGTGTGGTTCTAGTAACTCTGCTCATCAAGCGCTGGTTTGGTGATTGCAATTCGTCGTTTCTTGGTGAATTTCTATAATTTAGTAGCGCCAGATAAATGTCAGTTTTGTCCTTGTAACATTTCTTCAACATTGCTTTTGCTGTCTGCACGTAGCGTTCTGCTAAACCGTTTGAACGTGGATAATTTGGGCTTGAAGTTTGGTGCTGAACGTCCCACGACTTCATAAATTCGGCGAACTCTTTCGAGGAAAATTGTGGTCCATTGTCGGACTCCAATACCGACGGTATTCCGTGGGTAGCAAACCATGTTTTCAATTTTTCGATTACTTCCGCTGATGTTGTTTGATTTAGTAGTGTGAAATCCATGTATCCTGAATAGCTATCGACAATAAGAAGATAAACATTGGCGTGGAAGTTAAACAAATCAACTGCTACTATTTCCCAAGGTAAGGTTGGTATTGATTTTATAATTAGGGGCTCACGGGGCTTTGCTGGCTGGTAAGATTGGCAAATGCTACATCGTCCAACCAATGTTTGAACATCACTATGCATTCCTAACCAAAACACTGTTGCTCTTGCTCTATTGAGGCACCGCTGAATTCCGAGATGGCCGCTATGGATCGTTTCTGTTATGTCCCGCTGCATTGATTTTGGAATAATAATTTTTGTTGCTTTAAAAATTATGCCATCCTCGGTTGTCAGTTCATCGCGAAAATTAAAGTAAGGTCTTATTTGCTGCGGTACTTCAGAAATGGATGATGGCCAACCCTCTAATATCTGATGTTTCAGCAATTGTAGGTCAGAGTCAATGGATGTTTCGTATATTAATCTTGATTTTGTTGTTGCTTTAAGTGCAGTGATTGTTTGAATTTCTATGTCATTATCCTGTATGCTGTTGAGTGAGTTATCGCAATCTCTACTCAGAGTATCCGCTAGCTTTATATCCGTGCCCTTTCGGTAGACTACCTGTGGAGAGTATGGTATTATATAAAGTAAGATTTTTTGTATTCGCTGCGATGTAGAGTGCAGTGGCTTCTTGAAAATTGTTTCGAGAGGCTTGTGATCAGTTTCAATTACCAGCTTTTTTCCGTAAATATACTCGTGGAACTTGGCGCAGGCGAACCGTATTGCAGTGGCTTCCTTTTCTATCTGAGCGTAGTTTTGTTGAGTTGTGGTCAATGCTTTTGAAGCGTACGCCACTAGTTGATCGTTTTGTAATAGAGCGGGTTTCAACCGACCTCATCAGCTCTCGCCAGGCGCCTCTGCTTTGCGCGCGCCTTCTCCAATCGGATACACCAAGTGCGGTTAGGGCTTCCTCAGCCTGGTCCATCCATCGGAGGCATGGTCTCCCTCGTCGTCGTTGACCAGCGACCCTCGCCTCGAGCACCTTTTTCGCTGGAGCTTCGTCGTTCATACGATGGACATGACCCAGCCAGCGTAGTCGCTGCACAGTTATACGCCGGACTACGTCAATGTCATCGTAGAGCTCATACAGCTCGTGGTTCATTCGGATGCGATAGTCATCGCCGACTCGAACAGGACCGAAGATTTTGCGAAGAACTTTTCTCTCGAACACCCCCAGAGCGGCTGCGTCAGGTTGCGAAACTACCCATGCCTCAGCGCCATAAAGCAGCACAGGTAGAACGAGCGTCTTGTAGAGTGTTAGTTTTGTCGATCGAGAGAGGGCTCTGGAACTTAGTTGCTTACTGAGCCCGTAGTAGCACCTATTAGCAATTATTGTTCTTCGCTTTATCTCCAGGCTGATTTCGATTTTGGTATTAATGGCGGTGCCAAGGTAAACGAACTCCTTGACTACTTCAAAGTTATAGCTGCCGGATGAAACGTGGGAGTCTAAACGCCGAGCTCCCTTGTTTGTAGACAGCATATATTTTGTTTTGCCCTCATTTATCGTCAAACCCACTTTGGCTGATTCCTTTTCGATAGCGGCGAAAGCAGCGGTAACATCTCTCTTGGTTCTGCCGACAATATCAATATCATCAGCGTACGCAAGGAGCTGGACGCCTTTGTAGAAAATGGTGCCATTACGATGCACACCGGCCTTTCGTACGATCCCCTCCATGATGATGTTAAAGAGATCGCAAGACAGTGGATCGCCTTGTCTGAAACCTCTTTCGGTATTGAAGGTTTCGGAGAGGTCATTTCCTACCTTGACGGAGCTGCGTGCGTTGCTCAACGTCATTCTGCAAAGTCTAATCAACTTTGCAGGTATACCGAACTCAGACATTGTTGCGTATAGGCAATCCCTTCTCGGGCTATCGAACGCAGCTTTAAAATCGACAAAGAGATGGTGTGTGTCAATTTGATTTTCGTGGGTTTTCTCCAGAATTTGTCGTAGCGTGAAAATCTGGTCTATGGTGGACTTACCAGGTCGAAAGCCACACTGATAAGGTCCAATCAGTGTTTTTGTAATCGGCTTTAATCTTTCACATAGTACGCTTGAGAGAACCTTATATGCGATGGAAATAAGACTGATACCTCTATAACTTGCGCAGATTGTTGGGTCTCCTTTCTTAAGTATAGGGCACAGTACGCTGAGGTTCCAATCGTCGGGAATGCTTTCTTCTAGCCATATTTTGCTGATGAGCTGATGCATGCGCCTTATCAATTCATCGCCGCCGGTTTTAAACAATTCAGCTGACAGGCCGTCAGCACCCGCTGCTTTGTTGTTTTTGAGTCGTTGGATAGCAACTCGAACCTCATCATGGCTAGGTGGTGGTACTTCCACTCCGTCATTGTTGATTGGTAGCTCTGGACTGCGCTCTCCATGGGCGGCATTGGTGAAATCGTCGCCAGTAAGTAAATTGGAGAAGTGCCGTCTCCACAATCTCAGCACACACTGCGTATCCGTATTCAGATCTCCATTTTCGTCTCTACAAGTGGATGCTCCGGGCTTGAAACCTTGGGTTAGACGCTTAACCTGTTGATAGAATTTTCGTGCATCCTTCTTGCCCTGGTATACCTCTAGTTCCTCACGCTCACGCTTTTCCTGCTCTCTTTTCTTGCGTCTGAAAAGGCGCCTCTCTTCCTTCCTCTTTTCGCGGTAGTTTTCTCGCACGGCTCGCGTTGCAGCTGACTGCAGCGTTTTTCTATATGCGGCGTTTTTTACTGCAGTCGCAATGCGACACTCCTGATCATACCATTGGTTCCGAGGTTGCGGGCGCCGGAAACCAATGACTTCTTCAGCGGCAGCGCGCATAGAGTGGGATATATGCGCCCAAAGTCCGCCGGCGTCGTCGGGTCCAGAGGTTGGTTGGTTGAGCTTAACCGAGAGTTGAGCGGAGTAGGCTTCGGCAGTCCGTTGTAATTGCAGCTTAGCGACATCTAGCTTTCGTTGCATTCCTGTGCGTATGTTCTTCGCATTGCATAATCGTATGCGGATCTTGGCTGCAACAAGATAATGGTCGGAGTCAATGTTGACCCCCCGAAATGTACGCACATCTAGAACACTAGAGGCATGCCTTCCGTCGATTACAACATGATCAATTTGGTTTCGCGTTTTTTGATCCGGGGACAGCCAGGTGGCCTTGTGGATGTCGAGGTGCTTAAATCTGGTGCTACTAACTACCATGTTTCGCGCCGCGGCTAAGTCAGTCAGTCTTAGACCGTTGTTCGTGGAGGTCTCATGAAGACTGATCTGACCGACAGTGGGGCCAAAGATGCCTTCCCTTCCGACTTTCGCATTAAAATCGCCGAGGACTATTTTCACGTCATGGACCGGAAGGTGGTCGTATACGTCCTCAAGGCTAGCGTAGAAAGCGTCTTTGACGGCTTCGTCCTTTTCCTCCGTCGGGGCGTGCGCGCAAATAAGGCTGATGGAGAAAAATTTTGCCTTGATGCGGATCGTGGCCAATCTTTCGTTGACAGGTGTGAACCGGGAAACAAGGTGACGTAGTTTCCGGCTAACAACGAATCCACATCCAAATTCGCTCCTCTCCGCATGGCAGCTGTAGTAGATATCACAGTGTGCTTGTTTAGAGCAGCCTTGCCCTTTCCATCGCATTTCCTGGATGGCGGTGATGTCAGCCTTTATCGTTTTGAGGGCTTCCGCCAGTTGGATAATGGCACCATCCCTATAAAGGGTTCGGACATTCCAGGTGCATATCCGTAAATCATTGTCCGTTTTTCGTTTGCGGTGGTCGTCAACGTAATTGGGGTTCTTATCCGAGGCTGGTTTAGTTTTCATTGGGCAGAAGTAATTAGATAACACCAAAAAAAAAGAACCAAAATCGGTTTTTCATTTTTCAATCGCCGCCATTTTGTAAAAAATAATCACAAAATTATGATTGCAAAAATGATCAGAACTACATATGTACTGAATCTGCCGCCGTTTACTTTTTCCATTTCAGATGATCCGAAGTTGAGTTAAGGCCTCTGCCCACTTATGGCACGTAACGAAACTACAAAATTTAACTACCGTGTGTTCTTATGTATTCATGCACACTAACCGTAGACGAAACGGAAACGACCGACGAAAAGGCCGGTGGCTATAAAACCAAAGAATTCTGACCGGCTTGTCGTTTCGTTTCGTTACGTGCCGTAAGTGGGTAGAATCCTTTATCCGGTCCGCAAGCAGCATACCTTTTTTTTCGACGCCCAACTTTGAAGGCCGACAACTTTTTGAACAGCCCTCGTACAAAGAAAAAAATTTTTTATTCAATATGATATGTTCTTAATACAATAAAAAAAACAGAATTTACATAACTCTTTGCGCTTTCAAATGAGAAGTTTTTCAAAAAGGGTCCAAAAACAGCCTTCCAACCAGGAATACTCCCTTAAGGCCTATTATGAATTACAACTCAACTAAGTTGACTAGATTTATCTAAATTTTTTTCGTATAACGTACATTTCAGTTGAACCATGTTGTTTGAAAATTTGTTAAAGATTAAGGCAAAGATTATAATTCCAATTTTCCATAAAATATCAAGAAAAAATTCGTAAATTCATCAAAAATTTTATCAAAAATTTTCGAATTTTGCGTAAAGTTTCATGAAAAAATTCGTAAATTTTAGCAAAAATTTCGTACTATGCACGAAATTTTTTAGTATTATTTACAAAAGACTTTCGTACTCTAAAACCACGAAATATTTCACGAAATATATGGATTTTTTTTTTGGGTGCACAGAGCCACTATTTAGCTACACAAATTTTGTATTACTACTATGCAGGTAAGCATATGCAGATACTGTACATTATTGTTGTACTATGATAGCTCCATTTATTTTTTTAAAAATCATAATAAATTCCAACAATATCTATTATTTTATTAGTTTATTAAAAATATATTTTGTTTGCAAAAGTTAAAATGTGCAATTAAATTTTAAATAAATATATATATAAGTTCTTGACTAAAGAAATAATAATGTATTCATATATTTCCGAAATATTTATTTCATAACATAAAAATTAACAAGAATAAAAAATTCATACCAAATATATTAAACAAAAATTTCTACGTCTGCACTTACGATACTTTCGAAATTGTGTCTATTTTTAGAAGAGATACAAGTTCACAGTATTCAGCAAAAGCATTTTTCATAGTTTTGTCTTAAATTGGTGGTTTTTAAATTCGTAGGAACAACCATTTTCTCGGAATTATCCGCCAGACAACATATGACCCAACAACATGACCCAAACCAGCCAGACAACATGTATGTATGGCAGTTTTGCTTTGGCAAGCATGTTGATTACGAAACTATAAATTAATCTCTGTAACTAAGAAAAG
This sequence comes from Coremacera marginata, assembly GCA_914767935.1. Taxonomy (NCBI): domain Eukaryota; kingdom Metazoa; phylum Arthropoda; class Insecta; order Diptera; family Sciomyzidae; genus Coremacera; species Coremacera marginata. The sequence continues at coordinate 157,153,327 of OU612047.1, read as the reverse complement.
TTGTAATTTTGACGCACTGCAAGATTGCCAGTCAAAATTGGGAACAATTCCCACGGAAATCACCTTTTTCCCACAGTACCATAAATTAAATACCACCAAAATTGCCACGGTCAAAATAAAAAAAAAAATCCCATAGCAATTGAAAAATACCACAAAAAATCCCGCCATTATTAAAAATTAGCACAAAAATACCGTGCTTTTTAAAAATACCACCAAAAATCGCATATGCATTTAAAAATCCCAAAAAAATCCCAAACGCATTAAAAAGTACCACAATAAGCGTTTTGTAATAGCGAATAGAAAACGTACGAACAAGGTCGTAACACTTCCTTTAATCTAATCCTTTACATCTAAAAAACCAAAGATATAATAGTGGTATTCAATGAACGCCGTATTTATGATGTTCATAGCAAAAGAGCGATATATTTACACAAACGTATTTTGCAACAACAGAAATTTAAGGAATTTAACAAAGGTAACTTACGACAAAAAATCGTGGTGTAAACAGAGCGTTTAATGTGTACAATGGCAATGATTTCATATGAAGTTTTTCTTAATAAATATGAAAAAATCATTTGAAAAAAATTCTCAAATTCCCACGGCAATTAAAAAATACCACACTGAATTCCCAGGCTAATTGAAAAATACCATGCTGAATTAAAAAATTCCATGGGAATTCCCAAAAAAAAAAATTCCCAAGGGCAATTAAAAATTACCACGAATGGGATTTTTCCCACATAACTGGCAATCTTGACGCACTGTGTTATTATAAGACTATTAAATTGATCAATGCAACCCAACAAACACTAAAATTTATTTCTCAAGTGTTGTGGAGAAAAGTCTGGTTATCAAACTCAATATCAACTCAAAATCTCCAGTCTATTTCACATGCTAATTTTAATATGACAGTAATTGGGTTTTGTTCCACATTTAAAAACTTCAATCTGGCAATACTATTTATGAACCATTTTGAAACATAAATTTTAACCAATATTTTTCAATATAAACCAATATAAAGGAAAAAACATTAAAAAGAATTGGAAATGCATCGGAAAATTGTTAAAAGTGAAGTTGTAGTGCAGTTGTAGACTCAAAAGGTCCTGTGCAGGATGAAGGCTCCAGTAGAAACGTAAATTCCTATCAGGAAGTGGGTTCTGAACTGGAGGCAGGCTCTGAGGCAGGATCTATCGAAATAGACGGTAATATGCAGGTGGAAGTGCAATTCAATTGAAATGAATTTAAATATTATATTTTAAACATTGTTTAATATATTTTTTTTATTTTTATTGATATCTATTACTTAATATATGAATTCTAATATAAATTTGAATTAAAATAAAGGGGGTTTTTATTTATATTTATAGCATAAGTGAAGAATTTAAATAATAAAAGCAGATAATTAAATTAGATATCACCTTGAGAACTCACTTCTTCTCAATTTGAGAATAACACTTGTTATCAAACTGTAAAAAACACCTCATATCTAGTTGAGAAAACATTGATGAACTTATGTTCCACATTGACAAATAACACTTAGCTATGAGTTGAGATTAAGTGGAGAATATATGGGAGAATAATGGTAACGTTTTTGTTGAGAAGGCTATGATTCTCGACTGTAAATGCTATCAATATCCAACGTTGGAGATATGAGAAAAAGGTTGGAGTTTCACTTGAGTGTAAGTTGATAAACAATCTTAATGCTTGTTGGGAAGATTCAACAACTGTTGGCAGAGCTTAGAAGAAGAACATGGAGCGTCGTTGGACACACGAGAGAAGCGAAGCTTTTTCACAGTTTCATAGATATGATAATTTAATGGTTTTTTTTTTTAACAACTTAAATTCAAAAATTTAAAACATTAAATATATTAAAAAAACACACGTTTATATTGACACCAGTAAATTTTATTACATTTTATTATATTATTTATCTTATTACATGTTACTGTCAATGTTATTTCAACGCACTTGTGAGCAATTGTTAGTTTTTCCTTCGTACTACACTCAGAAAATTAATTTATAGGCATAAGGTTGTGGGAAATGAATATTATTTGCGGTAATCGGAAGAAAATTGCTACAACTGATATTTGGTTAATGTAACTCGAATGAAATAAGCACAATTGATTGTAAGTTGGCGCGAATGATCGTTCCTTCGCAACCCGCTCATTTCCAAATGTGTGTTCAGTTGAAATGAAAATATGGCATGTTAGTTGCTTAAACCGCGTGAATGTATTTATTTCAACTCTTCTTGCCACTACAAGGAACGTAATGTGTCTGAAATAACTAACTGAAGCTATTGCAGTCAAGCGAACAATACAAGTCATTGTAACAACCACATTGTAAGTTATGTCAATAGCATTATTTTTACGCTTCAATCGAGTTTTGAATTTTTTTAAACCAATCGCACCCTTAAGTTGTGTCAATCTCAACAGCCAACCTTGCAACTGCAAGTTTGTCAAACCATCCGACTTAGCGAGTGAAACAGACATACGTTCACAAACACGAAGTTGTGTAAGCCGACCTTAAACGCAAGACGCTTGCATTTCATTTCTCAAAGTTGTTTACGTGTCCGGATGGAGTTTTTGTAGTGTAGTTTTTTTGAATAACTTGTAAGAGGAACAATCATTAGGTAAGTTAAATAAAATTGCTTTCTATCTACATATGCATAAAAAAAAACTGAGTTCCTTAATGCATTTATGCAAAGATTTATTGACTTTCTATTAATTGGTGCTTAGTTGATTCACCAAAACTGCGCAACTAGGTTATTATTTTTAAGCACGTTTTAGTTTCGCAGTTTCGGTGAATCTGCTAAGCACGAATTCAAAGCAAAAGGTCACTGATGCTTTGCATAAATGCATTCAGGAACTCGGCACGATTACAATTTCCTGGGCACCGCGATTTGAAAGTGTTTGTTTTATCAACCATAAAAAGTGTTATTAACCATAAAATTCTGTGCATTACTTTTGAAGATAACACATATTACATATTAGGCACACTTGACGGTTCACCCTTTTACGAAATAACCAAAACACGAAAAATTTTTATAAAAAACCGCGCGATTTTTATTTTACATACTATGCATTTTACGTATAATACGAAATAACTGAAACATGAAAAATTTTTATAAAAAATTTGCGCGTTGTGAGTTGAAAAACAGTTATATCTTCAAAAGTAATGCATGGATTTTATGGTTTATGGTTGCTTTATATGACAATGACGAACCGATGTTTGCTTTAGTACAACATATAGTAATTTCTGGAGCCCAGTATTTAATTTGTTATCAATTACTGGAGACTTCATTCTTTGATACTAATTTTTTTGCTTATCGAATAAAAAAAGTTGAAACCTTTTTAGTTCCTAATGTGGAAACCATTGACTATTTTCACACTTAAAATATTTCCTTATGTTTTAATGGCAATACATTCGCTGTTTGGGACTATTAATTTTTTTTATATAATATATATATCTGAGGCACTATCTCAAAATTCAAAAATGAGGATAGTCACGTCTGCGCCCTGGGTAATAATTAATTTTCTTGTGTATATGGTTGACTTCATAAACGCATTTATTATTGCATCAGTGTTTTATTTTACTGTGATTTTATTTTTAGAAAAATGATTACTGTGAAATACTGTGTGTAGATTGCTTAACCTACAAAATGATGTACAGTCAATAATCATGTGTAGGTCGAAACGATCAATGGGTTAGTCAAAATAACCAAATTTTAGTCCAAATAATTGGCAGGTCGGTTCATACAACCTAGTGGGAGTCAAAACGGATAACATGTCCATTCATACAATCGAATGTAGGTTAAAATGACTTACTTCTCCGTGCACACAATTGAGTTATGGTTAAAACAATTAACAAGATCGTTCATTTAACTGAATGAAAGTTGAAAGGATGAAAGGGTTCGTTCAGAAAACCGTGAGTGCAGTGCTTACAACGGAATGCCACAGTCAAGGCTATGGGAAACTACGTAGTTGTGTTGATTACTTTTTAAAAGCTATCAACAATCGACTAAGTCGGTAGGGCACCAATTCGGTTGCGACAGTGGATATAATTCTCCGTGTGTATGCAAAACCAAAACAAAAGCATGTACCAACAACAGCATAAACGTATTCACACAAAAAAAATTTCAATTTGCCCACCGTGAGGATCGATCCCATGACCTACTGATTAATAAACCTATACTCTTTCCACCGATCCAAACAGCTTTACTAAATTTTGGCGTTGACTTAATGTAAAATATATCACTGCAGCTATGTTAACAGTTGTTAACAGATGGCACTAACAAACTGAGGATGATGACCAGTGTTGTCACTTACAAATTTTAAATATTGGTAGGTTGAGTCTTAAATGAGTGGTGAATTTTAAAAAACTTTGGAATATATTTTTCTACTTAAGGAAAAATTCGACTGAAGTCCTACAGCAAAACAAATTATAAAAAGTATAACATAAAGCAAGTTTTTACGCTGAATTTGTTTTATTGCAAAAAATTTTTATATTATGTTCTTGAAACAGGAAAAAAAAAAAAATTTAATGTAAACTTCTAAAATTTTGATTATTATGCAATTATTTTTATATAAATATATCAAAAAGTGATATCTTTTGAAAAAATGCAAATAGTGTGTGATAAAAGTGGTAAAAACCAAAAAAGTGCCAGATTTACCACAATTATGGAAGAGTGGCAACTCTGATTATTCTTGCAGCAAGTGATTTAGCAGCTACCCAAACCATAAACATCTATTAATCAACTCTCGTAGCAAGTGGCTAAGCGGCTAGCCAAACCACACAAACACATTAATAGATTATTGGATGTGCTGCAACAGAGCTTCAGTTGCACTTCCCTATAGGAACAAACTAACTTGTTTTTAAAAACAACTAATTAAAAAACTTATTTAAAATAAACTTGTATAAAAACTACTCTGAATTATATTAAGGTGGTAACTACTCTGATTTTGCCATCCTTTAATTGAAAATTTTTATTAGATTACAAGTTTATATATATATTTAACCATGTTATTTCATCAAATATTATTAACTTTAGACCATCAGTAATAGTTTTCAATTGGTTATTTTAAACTAATTAAAAAAATAATTAAAATATAACTAATTAAACAAGTAGTTGAAAATATATGCAGACGACAGTCAATTAACTTGTTTAGCGGACATCACCATGAAAAATATGTTAGTTCGTTCTATGGAAAAAAGTCAGAATTTCAACTAGTTGTGGTTGACAAAAAACTACTTTATCAACTACTTTTTAATAAGTTGATTTTCTTACAGCGTTAATACTGAATCAATGCTTCGGGATGACAAAGGTGTTTGGCTCACAGGATGGAGCATAGAACTCCTAACCAACGGTTTGCGGGTTCGAGTCCCCACCGGCAGGCGAAGAAAAGTGTTTTTTTATAATTTGTTAAATTAAATTGTCTTGTTGTAAATAACACAGAAACAAAGTAAACATATAAAATTCTAAAAAAAAATCTGTCGAAAATTTTTCAGATTTCACTTCCAAGCAAATCACAGAATCACTTCAAAAATATTTGTTGCAATTAAGGAGGTCATCATTTTCATTTTGCTTTCACATATCCAAATTTCCACAAAAACAAGCAGTCTTTTAAGACAAAAATCTGCTTTCTTTTGCCCTAAACAGCTTTAAAAATGTATCTAAATCAGAATTGAAGTGAAACAACACTTAAAACTTTAGCACCAAATCGAGCACATTCTTAACTTTCAATTCCCTATCCACCAGCTACTCTTACCTGAACTACTTCGCGCCGATCTCTGGCTGCTCTTGGCAGCTATGTCACGTTTTAAAATCTGCAAACTTGCGTTAATTTCTCGACATGCTTTGGTAACTAGTACCTGACTTTAGTGAAAGTTTTGTGAAATTTGCGCTATTGTTGTTTTAATTGTTGTCTGTAATTAAAGGCTAAAAATTTGCATTAACAACAACAACAACCAAAAAACTATTAAAACTGACGGCAATTGAAGCAGAAACATCAGGCGCAAAATAAGGCTTCCGCTGCATAGGTTTGTGTGTACGTTTTTTTGCTAAGCTCGACCTGACTTGGTCGGCATGTCCATTCATATGTTTATGTTTGAGTACGTGTTTTGTGTTACTTTTCTTGGCCATAGGATACTGCGGGTATGTAATGCTGCACAGTTTTATGAATTAGGTATAACAGAGGTGCAGTCAATGTCAGCAGAGTGGCGCCGAAATGTTCATGGCGCTATACACAATTCTCACACATAGGCACATTGCCGCAAGCAAACATGCGCCATGATGCAGTAGGCATAATTTTGGCCCTTCAGGGTAGCCGGTCACATACCAGTTTTGCATAATTTTTTAAAACTGAGCAGTGAGAAAATTTTTTAAATTTTTTTTTTCACTTAACATATTTTAAATTATTGCATTTTGAATAGGTACGTAATTCATTTAGAAAACCTTTTATTTTAATTAGCTAAAAGTTGAGTGCTTTTTCTAGTTTTCAAGCCGCTTTTAAACAATGTTTTAAGCACATTTTTCGCTACTCTTATTTAATTTAAGCAAATTTTTGTTTATTAAATCTCTTTTACTGCCTTTTTCGGACCATTTATTTCTGCAGTTTTTTTCAGCTATTTTTTTTTCTGATAACTTTTTTTTCACCCCGATGAGTAGCACAAAACTTGAAGAACCTAAAAATTAGTTTATAACACAAGTAAAAGTAGAAAAAAAGGGATGAGTTTCAAATAAAGTTTGAAACAAAGATTTTTTTTTTTTATATATTCTTCTTTCCATATAATTGCAAATATAAAGTATGAAAAAACAAATAACAAAATGAAGACCAGCTGCAAGAAAATGGGTTCAAACTTTTTCTTATGCTTTTTTTGGGCTTTTTACATCCGCTGCTGCTGCCGTATCTACCCTCTCATGCAATTGTATTTCGTATCTCATATCTACTGCGTATCTCTCGTTCATCTAAAACGTCGCTCTTCTTCTCTACTAATGTCTTCCAGCACATCATAATTTTTGTTCATTTAAAATAATCAAGAAAATGTTCTAAAACTTGAGAGCATAAACAGTGCCAAAAAAAAAAATAATAATAATAAAAAGTGAACAGTAACAACAACAACATGAAAAACAAGAACAAAACAAAAGATGAAAAAAAAAACACAACTTGCAATAACTCATTTCTTATGTTGTTTGTACCCGAAACATCCTTTTGCCGCAAAACAAGTTTGCATTTTTTTTTTTTTTTGTGAATTTTGAGCATTTTGCTCATTGCTTATTTTAGTTGCTGTTGTTCTTGTCTGTTTCTTGTGCGGATGTCAAAATTTTGTAAATTTTGTACTGCAGCGTTGTTGGTCCTTATCACGGCCCTTGCATCGGCCATGTTGCCAAAGTGGCAAACGTAGCAAAGTCACCGGAATAGCCTCGGGTGCTGGTATCTCGAAAAGTTTTGTCGATTTGCTTTGGAAAATTTTTGGATATTCTGTGTGCGCCAACCAAATATGCAGGATATCCTTGAAATATTTTGAGAAGCTGTTCAAATTAAGAAAACTTTATTTCGAGTGTGTGAGTGTATCCGGCCATTTGCTATTTTCGCAAAGCGCCTCATACATCTACTAAAACACGCACACACACATACACACACACACATGTATATATATATACATATTATATAAGGAGCAAACATACATGTGCACACATAGATTCTTGCACACATACTTGATTTAAAACATAGAACAAAAACAACAACATTTAGCTGCACTACCATTATTTTCTGAACACTAAGAACTTTTCTTCATCTTTTTTGTTGTTATTGCTTTTATTTACAGGACTTTCGATTATCTCCTTAAAAGTGTGCTTGTACTTTTTTAAGCCCCTTGGCCTAAATTTAACCCATGTTGCACTTCTTTAAAAGTTTGTCGGCGACAGTTTTATAATTAATTTTGACAACTTCTTCCTTGTGTTACTTTTGACGTTATAAAAAGGTTTGGCCCGTTGTTCTGAGTACAGAAAAACTTATGTTTAAACAAAGGAAGCTCATTTCCTTACCTTACTCATTGACAACTTATGTTATTATAGCATGCCAAGAAATTACACAGTCAAAAATCATTTTTGCTATTACAACTTAAATAAAACTAGCTGGAATCCCCAGCGCCGTCCGGGGGTGTGTAACATTCAGGGCGAGTAAAATGTGTGGAACGTGATAAGATATTGATTGCAATTTGAATTTGTAATTAATTTACAAACGTTGTTTAAAATTTAAAATTTACGAATTTTAAGCCTGAAAATAATTTGGGCCCGCACCTACTCATCACTATGCCAAAACTCAATAACAAATATCAAGTGTTAATATTTACTGAAATAAATTATTAAAACTGAAATGAATCGCCCCCGAATCGAAAAATTAGATTTTTTTTCAGTATTTGTACAACAGCGCTCTCTAGCTTTCGAGATAGTGCAAGGGAGATAGCGCCAAAACAATTGCCGTTCTCTAAAATGAGCGGTTTTGGAGTTTCTCAGGATTGCTTAAGAGATTTATACTACAGCACCCTTTGGTGTTCAAGACAGATTAGAAAAGCCGCAGTTCGAGTGCGTGGCTTGGGAGTTTTCGAGGTTTTTTAAAATATTTGTAGTACAGCGCCCTTTGGTCTTTTAAATAGAACAATAGATACTAGAACATAAGATAATAGAACAATAGTACGAAAACTCCTGTATACAAATTTTCATGCAAATCAGCTGAGCAATTTCGAAAAAATTTTTTGTAACTCTAAAATGGGCAGATTTCACACTTGAATTTGAAATATCAACTATTTTCAACCGCCACTATTTATGTATGCTAAAATATAGACTTTTAATCAATCCAGCAGTCGATTGAATGATTTCTGAAAAAGTGGGCTATAGTTTGACCACGATCATTTTTAATACGGTTGCCGACAATACCCATATGAACTAAATTATAATAAAACTAAATTGTTATACGACAAAAATCGTTTGGAAAAATAGCATTTTCATTGATTTGAGGGCCGTAAAAGGGGGCGTGGAAACCCATTTTTAGTATAGTTGAGTTGCCGGCAGTAGCCATACAAACTTAATTACCAAATCTTAGTCTTTTATTATCAAAACTGTCTAAAATATATAATTTTTATTTTGATTTCTGGGCGGAGAAAGGAGGTGTGGCAAAATTTATCAAACGTATGTACAAGGAGATAGCCAAGAAGAGCATAACAAAAAAATACCCAAGCAAATCAGACGCTTCGTTCTTGAGTTATGGAATTAGTAACACATTCCACAACTTTGTTTTATATATTAGAACCCTGCATGAATATATTCATCAAGTGAATATACCCTGATTCTCTGCTTAGCAGTGACTGCAAGCAAAGCTGCAAGCGAGTAAATAGATAAACAATAGATCGTGTAGCAACAGGTCGTGTAGCGCAAGAGAATAACTTTTTATTTGTTCTCTGTCCTCTTTTCATACACTTTTGCACTGAGGTGAGCTTGCGATCTACGCGTTGTTTCAGTTATTTCTCTGAGTACTTAATAAACTACACGAATACTCAGGAATCTGCTGCAGTGACCTGAATAAGAATCAGGTATGTTGGTTTTTCCCCGCAATAAGCTTTATGTTATTCTTAATGCATAGTCAGTTTGATGTTGGATAGAGGTGCAATCAAACGCATTTATTTAAGATAAAAAAGCACATTAATATTAATAAAAAATATTTCATTCTGAAAGGGTGAGTAACATTAAAAACTGTACACCTTTACCATACAATACAATATTACATACAATTTTGAACCATACAATAAACACAAAAGCTGTCACAATAAACACATACAATAAACACAAAAATAGTATGTATCGGCCGTAGCTGAACTTCTAGAGCGGTCAAATATATGAGCTGGTACTATTATATTTTGCCCCTCAACATTTCTCCCAAACACACCTACCCCCTATCAACCCCCCTTCTTTGGCTCCCGATACAATAAACATTCTTTTCTTTCTACGAACGAACGAATAAAAAAATATTCGCTAAATATTTAGAGTATGAACACTGATATTTTTGTTATTTCTTATTGCTTTATTTACTACCTGTTGTTGTTAGTAAAGCATCGTGCTCTTATTTTCTTCTTTTCTTATATATGAATAAAACAAAGAGAGTGTAAGATCAGGTATGAGCAAAACTGAAAAGGGATAGAGGAATTTTTTATTCTATAGCAAGAGAATATATTCAGGGAAGCGAAAAAACATACTCATGCAGGGCTCTAGTATACAGGGTGTCCCGCAATTGAGTGCAACTATTTACGGAGCTGAAAAGTTATGTCGAGCTGAGCAAAAAATCATATGGGAGGGGGGTCTATAGTGGACTTTCCAGGTCGAAAGCCACACTGATAAGGTCCAATCAGTATTTTTGCAATCGGCTTTAATCTTTCGCAGAAAACGCTTGAGAGAACCTTATATGCGATGGAAATAAGACTGACACCTCTATAACTGGCACAGATGGTTGGGTCTCCTTTCTTATGTATAGGAAGAACCTCATACGCCACCGTAAAAGGCAGTCGTGGAGAGACTTCTGCTCTGGGATGGAAACTATTTCAGAAGCATGCAGGCTTCAGAAAATGGTTTCAAAAGATCCATTCTCCAAAGTGGGACTGATCCGAAAACCGGATGAAACCATGGCAGAGAACCTGGAAGAGTCGATGCAAGTTCTGATGGAGGTGCATTTTCCTGGAAGTTTTAAGTCTGATGACCCATGGACAAACCTGAAGAAAGGGATGCACAGGGTTGACAGACTGGAAGCCGAAAGAGTGATCACTATGGACGGGGTGAGGAGTGCTATACGCTCATTTGCTCCGTACAAAACATCAGGGATGGACGGTATATTTCCGGCTATGATGCGATGGGGGGAAGATCTCATCACACCTAGGCTGTGGGGTATATTCGTTACTTGCTTAGCGACTGGGTATGTTCCGAGAGTCTGGAGAGAGGCGAAAGTTGTCTTTCTCCCGAAACCCGGAAAAAAAGATTATGCGGAGGCGAAGTCGTTCAGACCGATCAGCCTTACGTCTTTCCTCTTAAAAACGATGGAAAGAGTGATGGTTGACTGTCTTGAGAGCACTTCACTGATGCATAATCCTCTGAGTAGATGCCCATATGCTTATAGAGCAGGCATGTCTACGGAGAGTGGTCTTCACAAATTAGTTAGAGTGGCTGAAAAAGAGTTATTTTCAGGAGGCATCGCGATGGCCACATTTATGGACATTGAGGGTGCTTTCGACAAAATATCCTTTGGAAGGCTGCGACAGGCTCTGACAGAACGCAATGTAAACCCGATGATAACAAATTGGGTAGACAATATGCTCAAGCACAGGGCTGTCAACATGCAGAACGGTAGAGTCAAGACTAGAGGTAGAGTAAGTAGAGGATGTCCTCAAGGAGGGGTGTTATCGCCAACCCTGTGGAACATCACTGTGGACTCACTTTTGGCTAGACTAGACGAGTCGGGCATACACACGATAGGGTATGCAGATGACATTGCGTTGGTGGTCTGTGGTAAGTTCATTGACACCATTTCTGACATCATGAAGGGAGCACTCCGAATGGTGGAGGAGTGGTGTCGAGAACAAGGCCTCACCGTGAACGCAGGAAAATCAGACAATATTCTCTTTACTAGAAAGAGGGTAGGCCTGAGGAGAGAACCACTTAGACTTTTTGGAGCTGAAATCAACATGTCCACGAAAGTTAAATATCTAGGGGTAACTCTAGATAGTAAACTGAACTGGAACGAACATGTAGGAAACAGGATTCAAAGGGCCAAGAGGATTCTGTTTCAGTGTAGACGCGTTTGTGGTCTAAAATGGGGGCTAAACCCAGAGGCTATGAAATGGATTTACACTATGATGGGTAGACCTGTCATCACGTATGCTTCGGTGATCTGGTGGACAAAAGTCAGTCAGAAAACCATTAAGAAGCGACTAGACAGAGTACAACGGCTGGCGTGTGTTGGAATAACAGGGGCAATACGCACCACTCCAACCAGCGCACTGGAGGTTTTGTTAGGTATGCTACCGTTGGATTTAGAAATAAAGAAAACGGCAGCGCTAACAGCCCTCAGGATGTTGCGAAATGCTACGTGGCATGGAGCAACAGCCCTCCATGGTCATATGCGCATCCTGGACATGACACAGCGAACTGTCAGGGAGACGTGTATGCCTATGGACGGAAGGCAGAGAGTGAGAATAACAGAAAAATGTTATAAAACTCTAATAACAGATGGATCCGTTTGTGGAGAAACCGCTGGTAGTGACATCAGTATATTCACAGACGGCTCTCTGATGAATGGCAGAGCCGGGTCTGGCGTCTACTCAGAGGAGTTGAACCTATCCTGTGCACTGAGGCTGGGGAGGTTCGTGTCTGTATACCAGGCGGAAATGCTTAGTGTAGTGCATGCGCTGGACCACTTGATAGATGGACGGGTAAATGGCAAGAAAATTGTCATTGCCCTTGACAATCAGTCGGTGATTACTTCTAGGTTGGCCATAGAATGTCTTACCAAACTCAATAGGTGCGCTCAGACAAATGAGCTCACACTTATGTGGGTGCGAGGACATTCTGGCATAGAACAGAATGAAAAGGCTGATTCTTTAGCAAGAGAAGGATCAGCAGAAGATTTCTGTGGACCCGAACCACGTATCGCCATAGGCGACAACATGGTGGCAGGCCTTATTAAGCAATGGACGGACTCGGAACACCGTACAAGGTGGGAAGAAGCTGGTAATTGCAGGCAATCAAAGGCGGCCGTGAAATGGTCAAGTAGTGAGGCAACAAAAGTCACCCGAAACAATCGGAAGACTTTAAGCTGGCTTACTGCATTGGTCACAGGACACGGTCCCTACATGTACCATCTCAGGAAGATGACACTGACCGAGGACGATGCGTGTAGGTTATGCCTAGAAGAGCCGGAAACAGCAGCCCACATTTTGTGCCAGTGTCCGGCGTTGGCAAGCATAAGATTGACCATTCTGGGACGTCCATTTATTGACGAAGCCGAGATTGGTCAACTGACCTACAAGGGCATGCTTGAGGTGACAAAGGGTGCCTATATGAGGAGCATGCTCACTTATGAGTGCTCCGAGCAGTAGCATCCATCGTCAAATAGGGGACGAAAAGGGACCCACTGTGGTCTGATTCGGCTAATCCCCGACTTATTATATATATCTTATGCATAGGGCAAAGTACGCTGAGATTCCAATCGTTGGGCATGCTTTCCGCTAGCCATATTTAACTGATGAGGTGATGCATGCGCCTTATCAATTCATCGACACCGGTTTTAAGCAATTCAGCTGACAGGCCGTCAGCACCCGCTGCTTTATTGTTTTTGAGTCGTTGGATAGCAACTCGAACCTCTTCATGGCTAGCTGGTGGTACTTCCACTCCGTCATCGTTGATTGGTGGCACTGAACTGAATGGACGGCATTGGTGGAATCGTCGCCAGTAAGTAAATTGGAGAAGTGCTGTCTCCATAATCTCAGCACACACTGTGTATCCGTATTCAGATCTCCATTTTTTTTTTTTTATAAAATCAACTAACGATATATCAACAAACTACTAAGTTTCTACTTTGAATGCATACTTCTCAGAATTTTGCGTTTTAAATGCAATTTTTTTATGATTGATTTTTTTATATATTCAATACTTTTTGCAACGACACTAAAAACATAAGCACATCTCTAAAAACAAAAAAGTTGGCTGTACTAAAAAAATTATACTTTTTAGAAAACAATGATATTATCTACTGCATGGGAAAAAATCAATCAGACCCACCGTGAGACAGTCACAGCTATTGTAATTTACGATATATTCCTTGCACTCAAATGGTTATTCAACTCAAATCCACTTCATAACTGGACGCAGTAGCATTTATTTACACTGTCTACGCTACACACAACCGCATTATAGCCCATAAATACACTTCAGCGCATGCATGCACACACACACGCACACACACACACATGGAAGTACACTTGCAGCAGTCTGAAGGATATTTTCAAAAGCAGGAAACTGCAAACAAGAAATTAAATTTCCTTTTGCTTATTTAAACGTTTCTAAAGATCAATGCTAATATTTGCAATTGATTTATTAACCGTCATGAGTGAGTGCATATGTGAATATGTTTGTTTGTTTGGCAATGTATGCTTATGTCTCCCTTCTATGAATACGATGTGCATATGCGCGTGTGTGTGTGTGTGTGTGCGTGTGTGTGTGTGTGCGTGGGAATATATGATTAATGGCTAAAATGTGGGCATTTGCATATAATATATATTTGAGCATAAAATCTAATTAATACCTAAGAAATTACAAAATAAACATTTTACTAATGCACATACACGCAATTATTATAACTGCATAAGTAATAATTTTTGAGTGTGTGTGTGTATTTGTGTTTATGTGTGTTAATGCATTAGTGCTGCACAGAGTGAAATACACAGAGTTGCATTCGGATTTGCATAACTGATGATATCTCAAGCATATTTTGAGAAATTGCAACACAAGTAAAATAAAATTTTGTAAAAAATATGTTTCTATGTAAACTAAATAAATTTTCTTTAAATTTTATACTAATAAATTCATTTGCTCTGAAAAAAAAAAAATTTTTAATATACTTTTATAGTCTTTGCTGGTTATCTGTCTGCATCTATGAGGGACTAAATATTTTCATCATTTTAATTGTCATAAAAAATGCATCAAATTTACGTTATGCTAATTGTTGAAATTGGTTTTATAGATTCTATATTTTTTTTAAGCAACCATTTCAATAATCTTTATAATTAAATGTCATAAATTTTTGGACATTTTTTTATACTTCATTGCAATACATGGCAATAGCAGAGATTTAATTGAAAAACGTCCCAGCAGTTGTAACATTTTATGATTGTCATAAAAAGAATGGAAATAAACCACATTGTCAAAAAAAAAAAAAAAATAAATAAATAAAAAAAAAGGATCCCGTGGGTGTCATAACTTAAAATGGTTAAAATTATCTAGAGCAAAAGTGATGGCAGACGTGGTCGAAAATTTAACACCAGGCAATTTTGATGGAATGTTCTGCTTTTTTTATGTTGCGTTTGACACCGAGCAAAACATGTTATACATAAAACTAATTTGTTTAATTGGTTAGTTGAGTTAAATATTGGCACTAACATATTCTATGGCCAGTGAGATTTAATGTTTTTATATGCTTTGACTATGTACGTGTGTGAATTAAGAGACAAAATTGTTAAAAATTTATTTAATTTGTTTCACTTCCAACTATCTAAATTAAAAAAAAAATTTGTATTCAAAAAGAAAAAATAGCCTCATAAAGAGACACAACAAAATATTTAGCTGCTGAAATATATCTTGCATAAAAACTCATAAAAATTTCATACCTAAAATCGTTCAATTTATGACACATTTATATGCCTGGAACTTATCAGCGCATTAATAAGACTTTTTGTCACAACGCTATTTAAAATTCCCATCCACCCCAGAAAAGTGCTTTAATCTCTAAAGCATGTTCAGCTGATTTGTATTTATATATTTTTATTATAATACGTTTTGCGAGCGTTTTGTGCATATTATAAAAAACTTATTAAAATTAATATTACCGTTTTTCATTCTGTTTTTGTTTTTTATTTTTTTATCATGGCACCATAAAATTTGTTATTTGCTGAACATTTTTGAGAAATTCAATTTAGATTTAAATACTGCACGTAGAAAATTAAATGTACGAGTATCTCGATGGCTGCAATTTCAAATTGGTACGCGAACGTGATGGCAAACATAAACAAGGCACAATCTCACACACACACACACACACACACACACGCAAGCACAAACACACCCATATAAGTATGATAAAATCCGACTTCCTGCTCTACTTCCTTCCACAGCAACCACTAAAATTGAGTCATTAAACTGCGCTGAACCCGTGGAAGCAGTATTAAAAAAAAAAAATTTATAAAAAGCAAAAAAAAAAAAAAATACAACGAAAGCCGTACTAATTTCTATGTTGTAAAAATGACATTCAGTACATGACAGATAAGCGTTGACATAACGTCAGCTAGCAAGCCAGTAAACAGCAGACATGTGCGTGTGTCTTCTATGTGTGCAAATGACAGTTGGCCCGGTATATGCAGGCAACACTAGAGCAACCATACAATACCAACAACACACCACCACCATATATTAAAAATACTAGCTAATAAATAAAACATGGTGTGTACAACAGTGCCAACAACGCTGCGCTAATTGCACTAAGTAGTTAAGTATTAAAGGTAGTTAAGTAGTAGATGGATGGATGCTAAAAATGTTTATTTTCCGTTGCGGCGCAAGGCAGCAATTAAGATAAGCGCAACACAACAAACACAAAAAAAAAATAATGCAACAACACTAGCAAATTAAATGTTTGTCGCCTAAAAAAAAAAAAAAAAATATAGATAATAAGGACATTTCAGGCATTATCTGGGAGTAATTTTGATATACTTTTTTAGGTGTGCCAAAATAGTGTAAAACGCTTTTGAAATTGAAATAAGCGCCTCAAGTGAAGCTTGCAGTAATGTACTTTAATCTCCATCGAGGAGATAACGTGTATAAAGTTAATGCTACGAGTACATATGAGATAGTACCCATTAAATTGGTATATTTTAAGAGTACAATAATTATTATAAGTAAGCATTATTCTCTTGAGAATGCACTAAAAGTTATTAAAGGGGTAAAATTGCAAAGACTACTGAATAAAAATTACACTGACAGTTTAGCTGTTCGGACAGATATAACTGTCTGAAGTTCATACTTGTTTAAAAAACACCCTTTATTAAGACGGACAGTATTGAAATATAACACAGCAGGGCTTACAAGTTACATAAATATTATATTCAATAAAATAGTTTAAACGAATCTGAATGGATTTGTTCCAGTGACTCCTTTTGTCACAATTCTGCTAATGGGTTGCTGGAATGGAGAACAACGTCAACGCCTATGCGCAGAGGACAACCAAATAAAGAACACCAATTATTAGTATGAACAACAATAAAAATTTTAATACATGTAAGATCTTACGTTTAATATGTGGTACTCTTCAATAAGTGAAGATAAAATTCTCCAATATGGCGGTAGAATAAAATAGATATATGATGCATATGTATATACCGAAACTGGAGCTTTTAGAAAAAACAGCGTTTGCCTATGATAATCAATAGGTGATTAGCAATAAGGCGGCAAACCAGCTCGTCGGATAAGTCGAACGCTCGACTCGTCAGAGCATCGATACTGGAATATCGATACTCGAACGAGTCGATTAGTAAGAATATTCATTTCCATTAATCTGTTACATTAATTTAGGTTCGCGGCCTAAACATAGTATATGTCATTTTAATATTTGAAGTGAATTAAAATAACATATAAAATAATTTAAAAATATTTTGTAATATATTGCAAAGTATAATATTTTATATAAGTTGATATATTATCTCCACTTGTATTAAAATTTACTACAATAGTATCGCCTGTGGCCGAAATTCGACTATATCAAAATCGAGTTTTTTTTTTTCAATTTTTACTGAACGCATCAAATCATATCCTGAACAGAAAGAACGGTGTCAGTGGCCAGCGGCTAGCGGAGTTCTTTGAGAAGTATCTGTGTCATTCTACTTTTACTCGAGATTGCGACAACAACGATGTTCAACAGAAAATTACTAGCTTTGAAATTCGATTAATACTAATTCGCAACATGTATATTTTCCAATGCATTAAAAATATGCACTTCTATTGAGACACCATTTTGTTTATTTTGTAACAGCAACGCTGATCGAGTGTATCCAAAATTTTTTTTACTTATTTTTCACCCTCGCATTCTACTCTCAACAGAACTGTGTGGCTTTGTACTATTTTGTTGTTTCTTTTATATGGGAAAAACAGATAATTTTTGCATATCTTTACGACAAAACATTTGAATTAAATTTCTATTGTTCACTTGGTATGAACCAGAGCTTTCAAATATTCTAAGTTTTATTCAAAAATGTTATTAATTTTAAAGTGGGTATAAAACGTGTTTAATTTATGTATTCAAATGTGAATATACAAGGTGCCCCGCAATTGAGTGCAACTATTTACGGAGATGAAAGTCTATGCCGATCTGAGCAAAAAATCGTATCGGAGAAGGGGTCTATTTTTACATTCTTAGGAGCTGCAGGGTTAATTAATATTTCACAACTTTGATTCACGTTATTGTTTTAAGCAGAAAAACTAACTTACAAAAAACTTATTTTGGTAGCTCATTGCAAAGGCAATGAAATTACCTTTCCAACGGTATATCAACAACCCCTTCCGCCCCCCGATTTAACCGTTACCGAGCTGTGCTAGTCTGATCACTTTTGATTACAACAATTTTTGCTTGGCAAAATAATATGGAATTCGATTAACAAAGAGGGAGAGAGAGAGAGAGAGAGAGAGAGAAAGAGAGAGATCAGCAACTGTACTTGGTTGCCGCATGCCTCACTTAGGATACTTGTCCGTCAAACTTTTGAAGCTTTTTATTCTCTCTTTTATTGGTTTGGCCACGGTATGCTTCACATGCTTTTCTGTTTAGCAACACTAAAAGCAACATTCTTTCTTCTGTTTTCTGTTCAAAACCTGTTTTCTGCTAGTTGTCCAAATTGTTTTCGGATTCGAACTATGAACATAATTTGTCGGCTGCTTGGAATTTTTGGAAGAGAGAAAAGCTCTCTCAAATTTCAATTTTTTCTTTTACCCACGAAACAACGACAAATTTTGTCGGTGTCCAAAAGTGAAGCATGCACTAGAGGTCTGCAGAGAACCATCCATTTTATTTGTACAAGCAGATAAAACAAGTAAAAACTTGATATTATTAGTACAAATACAACAACGAGTAGAGCTTAACTTATGCTTGCATGTTTTGGATTGAGCAGAGAGCGTATCATCTCTTTCTCTGGCTCTCATTGTAGTGTAAGCTTTTTTTCTCTTTATCGGCTCCAATAAGCAGAGTAACTGTTTCAACTCTTTTTTAAATGAATATATAAATTCAAAATGGATATTCCAATTAGTTCTCTTTGTGTTAATCTCGTGTTTTTACTTTTTATATGCTACTAAAAAAAAGTAATGGTGTAATGAATATGGATTCTGTGAATCGATAGCTTTATATAAGGTACTTGTGCCACATTTATTAATTTTTAATTAATTAATTTTTAATATCATTAAGTTGTCGAGAGAAATGCTTTACTTTTGTTTATATTTTTTATGAAATAAATTGAAAACGTAAATGCATTTCTTTTATTGTTTTATTGAAATAATTCGTTCTTTATTCTTTATATTTTTGACGTCACATATCCAGATGTTCCAAGTAGAGGTAACAATACTACCGATATATTTGTTTGTTGCGTACGTTCTCAAACTGGTATTCTTGATGCTTGATAATTTCACTCTGTAATACATGTTCTATAGTTATGTAAAAGAGAGAGAAAGCGAAACCCATACAAGTTGATATAAGAAAAAAATAACAAAAAATAACTAGTATGCTTGTTATAACTAGTATGGTTCATTGCAGATCTTAAGCATGCAGTTTTGTTGCAAACTTGTTTGCATAATTTTTTTTTTTTCATTATTGCACTCGAGTAAGGCAGGCAGAGATATTCAAACTACAACCACAAGTATGAGAATGCGTACGCTTATTTTAAAATGCAAAATTGCATATTTAGGCTTTTCACAGTTTAAGTACGCAGACATGTTTAATTTACGATTTGTTATTTTTACGCCAACTTACGTTGTTGTTTTGCATACAAACGCAAATACGCAAACACGCCTAAATAAAAGTAGCCCTTGGACGTGTTTTAGTGTCTCGTATTTTATGCCCTATCTACAGCATATATAACAGCTTTGCAAAATCATTGAATACGGCAAACACATACTGAGGTGCTCACAATTTTAAAAATAACAAATGATATAAATACGCTTTGTTAATTTACGTTTAAACTGTGAATAGCCTAATTATATTTAGTTTTTTTAGCACATCTGTGGTACAGTACCTTTTGAATAATATTAGTTTCATTATCTTATTTTTATTATAAATATTAAAAAGTTTACGACAACATTTGATGTTTGTGTATTAATATAACTACCCAATAGGAACAAACTAACTTGTTTTTAAAAACAACTAATTAAAAAACTAATTTAAAATAAACAAGTATATAAACTGCTTTGAATTATATTAAGGCGGCATCCACTTCAGTTCTAAATAGTTTTTATTGCATTATATATGAAGTAATTGAAATACTACTTAAAAACAAGTGATTGATAAACTACTTTGAATTATATTAAGGCGCCAACTACTCTGATTTTGACATGTTTTAATTGCAAATTTTTATTAGATTACAAGTCTATATTTATTTAACCATGTTAATTCATCAAATATTATTAACTTTAGGCCATCAGTAATTGTTTTCAATTGGTTATTTTAAAGTAATTAAAAAAATAGTTTAAATATAACTAATTTAACAAGTAGTGGAAAATATATGCAGACGAAAGTCAATTGACTTATTTAGCGGACATCACCATACAAAATATGTTAGTTCGTTCTATGGAAAAAAGTTAGAATTTCAACAAGTTATGGTTGACAAAAAACTACTTTATCAACTACTTTTAAATTAGTTGATTTTCCTACAGGGTATATATTGTATGTAGATAAGGAAATGGTTTGAAACATAGATTTGTATATATAAATTTGAAGTGGTTACATGTATTTCAAAAGTTTTTTTGACAGAAATTATTTTTTAAGCTGTAAAACTTTGAAAAAAACATAAAAACAGCATTTTGAAAATGTTCTTCTCAACAAAAAAAAAAAAAAAAATCATAGGGATGGCTCATGATTTCATAACGATAGAAACACTATTGAATTATGTGTCAAGATTAAGCAATATGTGCAAATAAATAATATGTCGTATGAAAGAGTGTGAAAAAAGAATATTTAAAAAATAAAATAAAAATTTACAACAAAAGAATTGAACAAACAAAGAACAAAAAATGAATTTTTTAGATGTTTTTAGAAAACAAGATAAGAAATTGAACTGGTTAGATAACGGCAAATATCTTTTTATTTCTCCAAAATCATTTAATTGAACTTTCAGACAAAGAAAATTTGATGGAAAACGATTGAAAAATGGAAAAATGCTTGCAAATTCCAAACATGAAATTTCAACTGTTTTTTTCTCATTCTGATGCAATGAGCTTGTTTTAAAAAAAAATGCGCTGCGCGGAATAATAACATTTGATGTTTGCGTATTAATATTGTATATAAGATATCGGTTATTTCACGTGAAGCAAAAAAATTGAAAATATTGTCATTCGATTCTGATATTTTTGTGATATTTTTGCTTCAGAAGTCTATTAAGTCTCCTACTTGTGGATGAAAATTCGGTCTTATGTGAAGTATTGTATGCGAATTAAGATCGTAAAATAACCTTAAATCATAATAATGGGCGAAATTTGTAAAACGCAAGCGATCACATCACCTTGGACTTTTTTGTCTCTCAGTTCCTTTTTCATATGAAGTAGATTAAACTATCTTTCTCTCTCTAAAATTTATAATGAAATTTGTTGCCAGACAAAAAAACCCCAAGTAAGGTGATTGCTTGCGTTTTACAAAATACGTCCATAAGAATTTTTTTTTGGAAAAGATATGCCACATGGGAGAAAATTTTTAAAGAACATTTTATGCTCTGATTTCTATGGGCAACTGAATGATTTTTTTCTTTTTGGATTAAGTGTAATTGTCTCTCTTGTTGATGTCGTCGGTATAGAATTATTTAATAAAAATGTTTGAATAAAAAATGAACAAAAAACATTTTTAGAACGTATATTGATAAAAATTTGTCAAACCAACCTAGGTTTTTGTCAATATGAACAATTTTTATCATATATGACAAAAACCTAGGTTGATTTGATAAATTTTTGTCAAAATACGTCCAATAAAAGTTTTTTGTTGATTTTTTTTTTTTTGAGTGAATAGAGCATGTCAAAAGCTTTGTTCATTTAATAATTAAGTTAAGCGTGTGGAAAAGCTTTTTGTAGCGTCGCTTTCAAAATAATGAAATAGCCATCGTGATGACTACATTTCTCTCTTTTGTCTTGCAGTAAAGCCGTCGCCGTCATCCATGATACAATGATAAGGTAGGGCCGCTGCGCTGAGTGCTCTCACGCGTCAACGAAGAGTGGATAATGTGAAGCAACATATATGTCAAAACGACGAATTTCGTAAAAATTGCAAATGAAGAAAATATTTTATGTTGCCAAGTTGCAAACAGTGCGGTCGCGGGTGTTAAACTTGTGCTAATTTGAGTGAAAATATTTTAAAAAAGTGTAATTAAAATTATAAAATGTGAAAGAAGTCTTAAAATTGCAAAAAAACCTGTAACAGTTTTAACCTAAAAACAACTGCGAAACGTGAGCATAAAGAAATTCGCGATGAACAGCTGATTTTGACATCAATGTAGCTTTATTCTGCTTTCTACTCCATTCCTCTCCGTGATGACCTTACCTTATAATTCTGCCATGCCGTCATCAATGTGTTCCAAGCATTATTTCTATTTTGACAGCCGACAAGCATTGCTTAGAGAGCATGTCAAAAACTTTGTTTAATAGTTTAGCTTCGTATGTGGGGAAAGCTTTTTGTTGCATCGCTTTCAAAATAATCAAGTAGCCATCGATATGACTACATTCTCTCTTTTGTCGTGTCGTAAAGCCGTTGCCGTCATCAATGTGTTGCATGCATTAATATTTTTGATCTCTTATTTTGAATATATAAAAAAAAGACATATTTATACCCCAACGCATACTGCGTAAGGGGTATATTAACTTTGTCATCCCGTTTGTAACGCCGAGAAGGAGGAGTGGCAGGTATAGAAAAATATATTTTTTTTTGATCAGCTTCACCTCCTGAGTCGATTTCCGTGTGTCCGTCTGTTTGTCCGTCTGTCCGTGTGTCGACACGATTACAACCGTAATTTTAAAGCTATCGCGATGAAATTCAAAACATAAATGTGTTTTTAAAAAAGGAAGATCAAGTTCGAAAATGGTGACTTTATTTTAACCGCAAAATGTTTTTAAAATCCACAGAAATTTAAGAAATGGCTTGAAATTTGGCACGTAACCTTTGATCTTAAATTTAAATCCTGGCTATGAAATTTGGAAAAATTGGATGAAAACCACGCCTAGCTCCCGCACAAAATGACTTTATGTTAACAGTTAAATCTCTTCAAAATCCACAAAAATTAATGAAATGCCTTGAAATTTAGCATTTAAGCTTTGGTCTTCTATATTAATCCTGACAATGAAATTTGGCCTACCTTCCATACAAAGTGGCTTTATTGAAAACGTTAAATCGGTTAAAAATCTGCAAAAATTACAAAAATGTCTTGAAATTTTGCATACAAACTTTAATATTTAACATAAGCCACTGTTTGATGTTTGGCAAAATCGGATGAAAACCACGCCTACCTTCAATACAAAGTGACGTTATCAAAATTTAAAAACTTTCGTAAAAATATAAAACTGAATGACATCGTGTCTGTGTGTACCCAAGTTCCGCCCATGTCGTTTATCCAACCCACACATATATTCTTCGGTAAAATGTGGAGTATTTATATTGGAAAAGTGGGTGCGGCATTTTACTTTGTTTAGAAATTACTCTATCTATGGGTCAGCTAAGGGTAAAATTAAATTAAGCATATGACACAAATATTTTTGCAGATTAAACATAAACATTTTATAGACGTCTAAAGGCTTTGGATACACTTTTGATACACAAGAATAATTTTAAGTGCAAACGATTTTGTTAAAAAAATTCCATATAAATCATTTTTTGCTGGTACTAGGACATTATTTTAACAAACCCCTCCCCAATAGATAATTTTGGCTAGGGCCTGATCAACACAGAGCTTTTTTTATGTTTTTATCATATAAAGCTTTTTTATCTGTAATCTTAATTTTCGTACCGCACCTTATTCCTTAATATATGCATGCATTCCTTTCAGCTCTCTGAGCCTAGCAACTCTTGAACTCATCTATTGATGAACTTCACAGGAGCACATGGCATATCCTTTCATAATTTCATGCAATGCTCTAAAAACTAACAACTGGTCCATCCATAACAATATCCAAACAATTGCTTACTTTTTGTTTCTATATTCCTGTTTTTTTTTTTCTGCCTCTATATATAAAAACAACGAAGGCTATGACTAAAAGGACCTTTTTCTGAGCTTCTTTTAAGCGCTACTGCTATTGCTCCTTTGCATAAATTACATTTTGGCATGCAAATTTTTCAATTGAGTACAAAAGAAATAAAGTTTAAAATTAAGAATAAAATGTGATGGCAACGCCAGTAACAATGCTGCACAGAAATTTGTGAATTTCTTGGTATGGTGGCAAGTGGGGTGGTAGGATGAAAATGAACGGTATGTAAAAGGATTCAAATAAGAGTAAGTAAACTTATTTCATCTTTTGTTGCGTAAAAACTTTTTATATGTGCGAATATGCGCAATATTTGGCATATTTTTTTACTTTCGCATTTCTTTTCTTCCATTATTGTGGTTGTAGCTGCTGTTGTTGCTGGTGGCGAGGCCGGAAATAGCAGGCGGCTGACTATATTACTGCTTATAGGTAGTGGAATATACATACACCGCTACAAATATACATACAAATATAATATTATTATTTGATAAAGATGGTTAAAATAAGGAAAACACATTTTTCGACTTAAAAGCGGGTCGTTAGTGAGTGAAATATGCGCACGTACGCACGTGGCAGCGTATTTCGCCAGACTATCGCCCCCAACAGATTTTTGTGAATATTTTTTTTTGCTCACTTTACTGTTTATTCCTGCCATTGGTATTGGCAACACTGTTTCGCGCAAATTTAACGCATATTTCTGGGAGTATGTTTAATATGCATACACTTTGTTATTGTTGTTCGCTCTTTTTTTTTTTTTTTTTTTTTTTTGGAATACACTCTTTATGTGATTTTTATCACAATCAAAATATTTGAATTATTATTTCAGGAAGTAGCTATTTGCGCGCCTTTGCGAATTTTTATTTTTAACATTTATACACTACTACTATGTAGGTGTGTGTTTGTGTTTATTGGTGTGAAAGTATGTGCGATTTTTCGCTGTCAGCACGTAAGCTTATGTCTGTTGTTCGATTTTCTTTCTATATATGCGGTAAAATCCATCAGCATAATGGAAATATTACAATAACAAAACAAAAAAAAAAAAAGGAAGCTAAAATAAACCAAACCATACGAGTTTGTTTGAGTATTTTGGGCACCTTTTTAAGAAATTCTATAGATTTTCGCCATACAAAAGTAAAGCACATAAATTGCGGAAAATGGTGTTGAAATTTATGAATTTTTTAGCAAATTAACCAATACAATGACAAACACAACTGTAAATGCAAAGGTAGACAGATGCTGCTGTCACTGAAACATCTCTTGAGTTGAACGCTACGTGCATAGCTGCTATTGTTCGAAATTCCCATAAATAGCACTTCTGTGCCCCTTTTTTTGGTGCGTTTTTTTTTTGCCTTTATTTTTATAGCTATACTTTATTATCTTGTTGTTGTTCTTGTTGTTGTTTGATCTTTCAAATTGACTTTTAACACATTTCTTTGCTTTTGGGCTTAGATCTTTGTTATGCCGGCACGATTTTTATTAAATGCAGATTTTATTTTATTTTATTGTAGCTGTGGGTAAAGATGCTGAAAAATAAATTTCGCTTCATTCAATAAACATAGCAGAGATGGCAACACTTAAGGTTCTATAAGGTTAATAAAAATGTAATCGTGCTTTGATTTTTATATATTTTTGAGACAGTCTTAGTTATATGTTTGTTTATTTTGGTTTTGGATTGATTCAAGTTGATTTTAGAAGCATACATTTTGTTTTTTTTAATAACTTAAATGCTGTTCGTTTTGCTTGAATGTTAAAACGCGACACAAATTTTATATAGGCAAAAATTTTTTTAATGCATTTATAGGCTTAGGTTGACTAAGTGATTAAATTTCCAAAAAATTAAAAATAGTGTACAGTTCAAAAACTATAGAATAGTGTTTGGCAATAATCTAAACCAGGCCCGTAGTTAAGGATTGAGTTCAAAATTTTCGGTGTTCAAACCACCCTCCCCCCATACATGGTACAGATAGTATGAACAAAATTTTGCACTTTCCTCTTCAAGAATATTTCAGATATTGATATATATAAGCTCAAAGAAAAAAAAGTTAACATTTTCAAAACAAATTGAAAAAATGCTTGGACAAAAAAAAAAAATGTTTTCGCCAAAGATAAGTTAAGCTTTGCCTATAAAATTCATTATCATTATATTTGAATTTATAATGTTTTCATTCAATAATAATACTTTTTGAATGGTATGTTTCAAAACAGTCTATGGTATCGGTAAAAAATATGCCTCCAACGAAAATAACTTTATAAATTCCAGAATACACTTGGACAGGTTGATGTTTTTTATGCAATTTGTAGGCTTTTTTTTTTTTTTTTTTTTTATTAATCATAGGACTTTAGTGCTAACAAGATTTAAATCTTATGGCAAGCACTATTAACATGGTTAAATAGATAAATGACAATATAAATGGATAAAAAACTTAGCCTAGTTGAATTACTCTATTAAAATTAAAAAATGTGAACTACACATAAAAAATTAAAGATGAATTGAGTTAAATAAAAATAATAATGAACAATTAGATCCGTTTTCAAACATTACATGAAGTATTAAAAAAGAATAATTTGAATGAGATAAAAGTGTACAAATGTGAACGAAGCATTTAAAATTGAAGTTTATGTTAAAATTTAAGTTAATATTATGGACACATGACAAAATAATTTATTATATTGCTTTTGAACTGCGTTGCACTTTTTGAAGCGAAGCTTTTTACTCCTCGTTCTGTGATGTGCTTGGAGTGAAATCTGAAAAATTTTCGACAGATTTTTTCTTGGAAATTGGATGGTTATTTTGTTGCTAGCGCTTATAACATTAAGAATATTTAATACTTTAATATTAAATACTAAAAATATTATTTAGCCCGCCAGGGGATCGAACCCGAGTTCTCGTAAACGAGAGTCCAACGCACTATCCACCAGGCCACAAAGATTTTAAATAAATGATTGTTAATTTAATATTAATTATAACAGAAGCTATGCTGCAGTTGATCGTCACTACCTATCAATAGATAGAGGATTGTGTATTTGCTATGCTACAACTGACAAAAATTTGCTTTAATTTGCTTTAATTTGCCACAAGGTGTCTCCAGCATCGGTGTATTTGTATTGTGAATGCGTTGGTGGTGTTGTTGGCACAAAGAAAATTAGCAATGCCCACAAGTGCGTTTTTAAGTGTCAAAAAAATAGATGATATCAATATATATGGAATTAACAAACGCATGCATGACATCGGCAAGGTATCTGAAATGTTTGTTAAATTTTGTTTCGTGTGCGTTTTTTAATATATATTTAATATATATTTGTATCGTCGTTCTGTGATTTGCTTGGAGTGAAATCTGAAAAATTTTCGACAGATTTTTTCGGTAGGTAATACGCTGTTGAAGGAAAAAATTTGTTCAGTGCAGCCAAGTTCACAACCATGTGTGGAGAGTTAAAATGGAGAGTCGCTGGCATTATATGCCAGTATTTGTAATTGGCGTGGAAATTTAACATTCAACAATAAAAAAAGAAGCAGTAAATATGTTGTCTGTATATATGTAATTTATTTTGTTATTTTAAATTTTTGTGTTTAAAAGGTAATTTATTAAAAATAAAAAATTATTAAGCTATCAAATCACTGGAACTGCGAAAAAGCTTCGCTTCTCTCGTGTGTCCAACGACGCACCTGTGTTTTTATTTTCTGAATGTTATGGGGGAGTGAGTTCCAAAGACGAATGGAATGGACAAAAAATTGACGCTAGTAGATACAATATGTTCGTTCTGGATCAGGAGGAGCGAAGGAGCAAGCCGATGACGTCACTCTGGCCCAGCGCCATCTAGTGGGGGCTTTTTGCTAAAATGTGCAAAGGTCTATGTCTTTGCTAAAAGCTATTATGGTGTATGTCTTTGCTAAAATGTATTAAAAGAAGGCAAGTGTGGTGTATGTCTTTGCTTTATTTATACTTTTAAATTAGCAAGTTTGGGGTATGTCTTTGCTGTAAGCTTTTAAAAATTGGCAAGTTTGGTGTATGTCTTTGCTTTATTTATACTTTAAAATTAGCAAGTTTGATGTATGTCTTTGCTTTAAACTTTTTAAAATTGACAAGTTTGGGGTATTTCTTTGCTTTAAGCGTTGGTCATAATTTTATACGCTACATTATCGGTAGTGGTAGTCAAGCGAGTTCTTATCAGTGTTTGCATGTTTTGTTTTTTTCTTAACCCTCGCATTAGTTATAGCAATGGCTCAAAAAATAAATATATATTTATAAGACTTCTAACGTAGACTGCGTGGTGGCATACTTATCAGAGTTCGCATGAGTAAACGAAATACATAGCAACCAAGAAGAGTCAAGAAGTTTCTAGAAGCTTCGAGATGCAGAAACGTCGAGAACATTTTAGAAGTTGACAACATCACAAAAAAAAAATTTTTTTTTTAAGTCAAAGGTGTTAAGTCTCAAGCTTCATGGTGTGAGAGAGAGAGAGAGAGAGAGAAAGGGAGAGAGAGAATTTGATAGTAAGAGAGAGAAAGGGAGATAGCAAATAGCGCGATCCTATACAAAGAATACTTCAGAATCAACCTAACCTAAGCCAATGCCAAGAAGAGACAGGAAGTTAGTAGAAGCTTCGAGATGCAGAAACGTCGAGAACATTTTAGAAGTCGACTTATGTTATTGTATGCCGATGACGTCACCCATACCCATCCTGGTACGGATTTTAATTTTATTTAATTTCAATTTCAATACTAATTTCAAGGTTAAAGTGATAAGAGCCAAGCTTCATAGTAAGCGCACTCATAACCCGCAAGTTCAAGATAAGGCAGCAATGTACAAGTTCAAACATGTTTTTTTGTGTGACTTCTAAAATAAATAAACAATTTTTGCGGTCAAGTGCAAGGGCAAAAAAAGAAGATAAGAATTAAAAGTTGATATGTCAAAAACTAAGCTAAGCTAACCTAAGCTAATATAAGCTAAGGCTGCGTTCATAGTGAACGCCCATAATCGGCTGCTTTTTTATAATGATTCTTGTTGTTGTTGTTCTTCCTGTTGCTATTGTTGTTCTTACTGATGTTGTTGTTGTTGTTGTTGTTGTTCTTGTTGTTTTTACTGTTGTTGTTGTTGTTGTTCTTACTCTTGTTGTTGTTGTTGTGGTTGTTGTTGTTGATGAGGCTGTTTTACTAATAAAAATAGGCAATCTAAAGTTACTAAATAAATAGCTAAACTTCTTTAATTACACTACATTTTGAGCCCAATTTGGTCACATCTGTTGATAACCAAGATAAGCTATGGAAGCTACGTCCAATTACGGATCATCTCAAGTGAAATATGTTGAAGAACTATCACCCAACACAACATTTATCTTACGATGACAATGGACGACACGGTTGCAAGCAGTTTTTTAAAGGTAAACCAATCGGCCAAACGGTTACATGTTAAATTTTGACATATATCAAGGCAAGAACCCACGTTGTACCAATCCATATGATGAACGATTCGGAAAATGTGCAGCACCACTTATAACTATGATCGATGACTTTCAGATGATTTGAAAGGCCTTATTGAATATTTCATTCATATTGAATTATTGTTTGATTGATTATCGATATTGTGATTGATTGATTGATTGATTATCGATCAGTTTAAGCAGGTAGCTGTAGAACAGCACAGATCAGTTTTAGCAGTTAGCTGTAGAACAGTACAGATCAGTTTAAGCCGGTAGCTGTTGAACAGTACAGACCATTTTAGCTGGTAGATGTAGAACAGTACAGACCATTTTAGCCGGTAGCTGTAGAACAGTACAGACCAGTTTTAGCAGTTATCTGCTAAACTGGTCTGTACTGATCAACAGCAACTGCTAAAACTGGTCTGTACTGTTCTACAGCTACCGGCTAAAATGGTCTGTACTGTTCTACATCTACCAGCTAAAATGGTCTGTACTGTTCAACAGCTACCGGCTTAAACTGATCTGTACTGTTCTACAGCTAACTGCTAAAACTGATCGATAATCAATCAATCAATCAATCACAATATCGATAATCAATCAAACAATAATTCAATATGAATGAAATATTCAATAAGGCCTTTCAAATCATCTGAAAGTCATCGATCATAGTTATAAGTGGTGCTGCACATTTTCCGAATCGTTCATCATATGGATTGGTACAATGTGGGTTCTTGCCTTGATATATGTCAAAATTTAACATGTAACCGTTTGGCCGATTGGTTTACCTTTAAAAAACTGCCTGCAACCGTGTCGTCCATTGTCATCGTAAGATAAATGTTGTGTTGGGTGATAGTTCTTCAACATATTTGACTTGAGATGATCCGTAATTGGACGTAGCTTCCATAGCTTATCTTGGTTATCAACAGATGTGACCAAATTGGGCTCAAAATGTAGTGTAATTAAAGAAGTTTAGCTATTTATTTAGTAACTTTAGATTGCCTATTTTTATTAGTAAAACAGCCTCATCAACAACAACAACCACAACAACAACAACAAGAGTAAGAACAACAACAACAACAACAGTAAAAACAACAAGAACAACAACAACAACAACAACATCAGTAAGAACAACAATAGCAACAGGAAGAACAACAACAACAAGAATCATTATAAAAAAGCAGCCGATTATGGGCGTTCACTATGAACGCAGCCTTAGCTTATATTAGCTTAGGTTAGCTTAGCTTAGTTTTTGACATATCAACTTTTAATTCTTATCTTCTTTTTTTGCCCTTGCACTTGACCGCAAAAATTGTTTATTTATTTTAGAAGTCACACAAAAAAACATGTTTGAACTTGTACATTGCTGCCTTATCTTGAACTTGCGGGTTATGAGTGCGCTTACTATGAAGCTTGGCTCTTATCACTTTAACCTTGAAATTAGTATTGAAATTGAAATTAAATAAAATTAAAATCCGTACCAGGATGGGTATGGGTGACGTCATCGGCATACAATAACATAAGTCGACTTCTAAAATGTTCTCGACGTTTCTGCATCTCGAAGCTTCTAGAAACTTCCTGTCTCTTCTTGGCATTGGCTTAGGTTAGGTTTATTCTGAAGTATTCTTTGTATAGGATCGCGCTATTTGCTATCTCCCTTTCTCTCTCTTACTATCAAATTCTCTCTCTCCCTTTCTCTCTCTCTCTCTCTCTCTCACACCATGAAGCTTGAGACTTAACACCTTTGACTTAAAAAAAAAATTTTTTTTTTGTGATGTTGTCAACTTCTAAAATGTTCTCGACGTTTCTGCATCTCGAAGCTTCTAGAAACTTCTTGACTCTTCTTGGTTGCTATGTATTTCGTTTACTCATGCGAACTCTGATAAGTATGCCACCACGCAGTCTACGTTAGAAGTCTTATAAATATATATTTATTTTTTGAGCCATTGCTATAACTAATGCGAGGGTTAAGAAAAAAACAAAACATGCAAACACTGATAAGAACTCGCTTGACTACCACTACCGATAATGTAGCGTATAAAATTATGACCAACGCTTAAAGCAAAGAAATACCCCAAACTTGTCAATTTTAAAAAGTTTAAAGCAAAGACATACATCAAACTTGCTAATTTTAAAGTATAAATAAAGCAAAGACATACACCAAACTTGCCAATTTTTAAAAGCTTACAGCAAAGACATACCCCAAACTTGCTAATTTAAAAGTATAAATAAAGCAAAGACATACACCACACTTGCCTTCTTTTAATACATTTTAGCAAAGACATACACCATAATAGCTTTTAGCAAAGACATAGACCTTTGCACATTTTAGCAAAAAGCCCCCACTAGATGGCGCTGGGCCAGAGTGACGTCATCGGCTTGCTCCTTCGCTCCTCCTGATCCAGAACGAACATATTGTATCTACTGACGCTCAGAGGTTAGACACGTATAAAGTGGTTGAACAAGACTGTTTCCTCGAGTTGATCAAAGAAAACGTAGTCTTTGAAACAAATATACAGGCTCTTTAGTAGTTATTATTTTATGCAACATTAACAGCACTCTGATATTTATAAGCGATCCAAAGGAAACTTTGAAAATTTTTCTTGCATATTGCGAGACGTGATCGGAGCGCTTCAAACTGAAAACATAGCGTGCAATATTGTTATAAAGAACGTTCAGTTTACGCCAGCTCGCAGAATCGCAAACTGCAAAGATTTCGCAACCGTATAGTAATGCTGGCACCAAATAGGTCTTAGCTAGTAGCATTCTTATATTAAGAGGGGTGAAGTTTTGCGTGGCCCAAAGATTACTCAACATACCATAGGTTTTTCCAATAAGTTCATGTATGTGATTTGACCATGTCAGGGTACTATTAAAAGTAATGCCCAAATTCTTCGCTGATTTCACCATCTCAATTCTGGAGCCACTAATAAAGATTCCAGAATCAGGCAACACTACAGTTTTTCTAGATATAGGTAAGCATTTAGATTTTTTTGGATTCAAGTCCAGACCATTGGCCGACGCCCATTCACTAACGCGAAGTAAGTCTGCGTTAAGCATATTGAAACACTGTTGAATGTCATTTGGTTGACAACTTATATATAATTGCACATCATCTGCATACAAGTGTATCTTGCAATGTTGCAGGACTTGCGGAAGGTCGTTGATATAAAAAGAGAAAAGAAGAGGACCTAGAATGGAACCCTGCGGTACGCCTCTGGGAACTGGTAGAAGGTTTGAATAAGTATCGTTTATATTTACTGCCTGTGATCTATCTTCGAGGTATGACATAAGAAGTTTTGTAGCGGCTGAAGAAAAATTAAAAAGTTTATCCAGTTTTGTACCTAACATTTTGTGATCAACAGTATCAAAAGCTTTGGAGTGATCTAGAAGTACTAGAAGAGTTACCTTGTCGGAGTCAATGTTAAATCTAATGGCTTCAGCTACTTCAAGTAAGGCTGTAACGCAGCCCCGTTTTTCCCTAAAACCAGACTGACATTCAGTCAGTAGAGAGTTTTGCCTTATGAAGATATTAATTTGTTTATTTACAATAAATTCGAAAACTTTCGAAAAATAGGGCAAAATTGCGATTGGTCGAAAATCATTGCCCGATTTGGGAATTGGGACAATTTTAGCTATTTTCCAGCTTAGGGGAAATTCTGATGTAGTTAATATAGAGTTGAAGATATGAGTTATGAATGGCAGAAGCTTAGGAAGCAGCAGCTTGATGAAAATTGGATGCATTTCATCCATGCCCATTGCATTCGACTTCATAGCTAAGAAGCTCTCTAAAACTTCAGAGTGATTTACACAAGAAAAACTAAAACTAGAGAATGAATCGAAGCTACGGCGGACATTGTTGTAATAATTAAGGCTTGGAGTGGACATTGGCGTTTCAGAAAACTTTTTGTTGAGCTCATTAGCATCTACATTTCCTTTAGCACGCGCGACACTTTTTCCTAAGCCAATTTGACGCACCAATTGCCACTTCTGCTTGCTATTCACTGCTAAGGAAAACTTATATTCGTAGTGTTTCTGTTTGGCAGTTGCTACCGTCCGTACAACTTCCCTTCTTAAACATTTAAAGCGCTCATGTGATTCCGGCGTCCTAAAACGCTTCCACCTATTAAACGCCGCATTACGTTTCTCAATAATAGTTTTTATACTATTTGAAAACCAAATTGTCTGTGAATGTTTGACTTTTTTTGTTTTAAGGGGAACATACTTATTGAAAAGATATTTAATATTATTTTCGAAAAACATCACTTGGTTATTTACTTGT
Organism: Coremacera marginata; assembly: GCA_914767935.1. Taxonomy (NCBI): domain Eukaryota; kingdom Metazoa; phylum Arthropoda; class Insecta; order Diptera; family Sciomyzidae; genus Coremacera; species Coremacera marginata. Next base: position 157,119,359 of record OU612047.1, on the reverse strand, counting down.
GGCATGGAGAGTATAGCAGACCAGTTTACATTTTCGACTTCCGAAAACAAGGACAAAGAGTCTATGTTCTTGAAGTCACGAAAGTTGAATATTTGCTCCTGTGAAACATGATTGAAATCGTAAGTCAGGAAAATAAGATCATGTTTTGAAAACATGGAAGCGGATAGCTGATCATAAAGTTTGATTTTACTAGTGTCATTCACGAAGAAAAGGTCAAGCAAAGTATTCTTATTTTTTGAAAAGTGTGGCGGCATAGATGTGTTGGATGAACAAAGTCCTATAGAATTCATATCATCGACGAGACGAGAATCTTCTAATATGTTGCTGTTGAAATCACCACAAACAATTATGTCGGAATATGGTAGTATTAGGGACTCAATTCTATCAAAAAAAACCGCAGTATCTATATTGCAATTAGGTCTGTAAACGCTACCAATGAGAAGTTTTTTTGACTCGTGTAGCAGTTCAAGAAAAAGAAACTCGACTTTTTCATCCGGACTAGATTTACTAACCAAATTACATAATATACCCTCCCTTACAAACACTGCAACACCTCCAGCATGCCTTGCTCTGTCCGCTCGGAATATCTTGTAACCGCTAACTTTGAAAATACTATCATTTACGCTTGGATTAAACCAAGTTTCCGAAACGCATATAACATCCAAGCCTGAGTTCTCAAAAACATTTCTGAATCCGTCGATTTTATTATTCAAACTTTGAGCGTTTATGTGACACACCCTTAAACCAACCCTTTGCTTGCTTAGAATACGAACTAGCGTATTGGTATTGTCTTTGGAGCTTCCCCGATGACTATTTGATGAATACATTATTAAATATTATTGAATTTAATAAATTTCCAGCAAAAGCAACACACGCATATTTATAGTGTCCATTGAAATGAATAACAAAAATAAAAACATTTGTACGGATTTTTACAGCGTTTCTATTAAAAGTGGCTATATAATAAAACCTTTTAAAAATAAAAAAGATAATAAAAATAGTAAGCATAAGCAGGAAATAAAAAGAAACAACAAGTGCAACCAAACGAGAGCATCTCGGCATCAGAGAGCAAGAGATTTCATCGGCGGTGAGTTTATGATTGAAGAGTACTGTTGTTATTTTGCTCTTCAGAATAGCGAAACGCATTGACATTTTCACGATTTTTGAAGAATACCTCAGGAAGATTTTTGATGCTGTTGTCATCACCGTTTTCTCGAAAGCTATTGGGTTGCTCTTCATTAACAGATCCAGCAGCGTCGCTGAGCTTTTTCATCGTGTCAATGGGCATGGCAACATCATTTGATTTGATTTTAATATGAACGATGCCTCGACGGGAAAAGACTGCTGAAAACTTTTGTTGTTATCTTATCCAATTTTTCAATTGTATAAAGTTATCTAAGGGGCTGTTTATAAATTACGTAACACGCTTAGGGAGGGGTTGAACATTTGTAAAGAAGTTTGACATGGAGGGAGGGTTGGTAGTGTGTGACATTTTTTAAATTTTATTAAAATGTAATTTTATTGTAAATTTTGCTTAAATTTTTTTCACCCTAAAAAAACAAATGGATCACAAACTGAAAAAAGACCGCTTTAGGCCGGCAATACATTCAGAGGAGTGTAAAAATTAGTGATATTGAGGTGATGGTTTTTATAAGAAGAAACTTGCTTAGAGTTAAAAAATTTTCAAATTTGATAAAATATACATTTATGTCAAAAAGAAAAATTTTTTTCAGAAAACAAAGATGGCGCTGGCTATAACGATTGCTGTAAAAGACCTCTTTTCACACTGTGGCATTCTGCTGGCGCCTAGGTTGACTCGCCAAAACAAAAATTTTAAAATTTTAAAACGCAACGCAAAAATGTCTCCTATCTGATTGAGAGAGAATTTTAAAAAAGCCTTTTGTAAAAATTTATACGTACTTTGAAGAAAAAATTTGCATTTTTTACTTATTTTTTGTCTTAAATTTTAAATAAAACGATTTTAAAAGGCTATTTTAAAAATCAGTTTCATTCAGATTGGTCAAAAGTGTTTTAAAAAAATTTTTCCCAAATATTGCAAGGATCGGTCAAGTAGTTTTTGAGCTAGGTTGCCCACAATTTTAACGCAGAGAAAAACGACTTCAAAGTTTTTCGAAACAAATAATATCAAGACGTTAGTGTTCAAAACTTAATTAAATCACTATATATACCCACAAAAGAATTATTGTCAACATTCTTTGGAATGTTCCCCTTCTCAAATATACAGGTTTGAGCAGATAAAATAAATGATAATAAAAAAGCAGCTGTAGTAACTTGATTTTTATGTTATATCGAACTTACGCGCGGGCTGTTTTCAACCCAACAGGATAGCGAGCGCTTCATTAGCACATCTGAAGCGCTACAAAAAAAAGAGTAGAGTGCTTCATTCTCCTTGTATATAGCGCATTTTTTAACATAGTCATGTCATCAGATGTATGCGCTCTGCTCCCGCCGTAGAAAATATGAAAATGTAGCGAGAGCCGAGAGCTTTGTTCTCCTTGTATTTGATATAAAAACGTAGCAAGAACCAGGCGCTATACGTAAATATTTAAAATTTTTAAAACAAAAGAAAAAACAATCACCCAGACATGGGCTTGAACCCGGGCATCTCGCTTACAAAGCAAGCACCCCAACCAGTATGCCATGGCCTCCACAATTTAGGTGTAAAATTTGGTTTATAATAACAGAAAAACTTATAAGCAACTTTTTAAAACAAAACAAAAACGAAAAATAATCGCCGCCAGCCAGGTTTGAACCGGGGCATTTCTAGTACAAGGCAAACACGTCAACCATTCTGCCACATCTCAATTGAAAAAATTGTTTCGTAATAACAGATACCAGCAAGTTTTATAAAACAAATCAAATTTGTTTATTCAAGTGAAACGATTAAATGAATTTTAAAAATTTTTGAAATCAATTTTTTTTTTTTTACATTAATATCTAATTTCTTTTCAAGTGCAACGTTATTATTTTGGAAAGTGTTACAAATATAGCGCTATACAAACAGCACTACTTGCAAGGAGATTGAAGCGTTCTTTATGTGCATACAAGTAATGCGCATTGAAATTTGTTGCTGGGAATTTTATAACTCTCTTAATATTTAAGATATCTTTATAAAATTTTGTTAACATATTTTTGCCATATAAAATAAAAAAAAAATGTTGGGATGACTCTAAATGTATTGCCGGTCGAGCAAATTTATAAAACGCATTTGAAAGACCATCCACAAGTATAGCGGCTTCAAAAAACAAAGATCAAGAGCAAGTAAGAGCATTAAACGGAGCTAAAGTAACGTTTTTTTAGCTGAACTGAATTGGAAATTCTTACTTTAAAGCAGTCATGAAAAACAACTGTTACAACTGCACGTTTTACACTCTTGGTAATGTAATGAAAAAGAAAACTAAGTAATATCATACTGCGCAATTTTAAATAAAAACTACAAAATAATTATGAATGACTTCAATTGTGTTCTTAAAATTAGAACAAGTAAAAAGTGCACAAATATGATTTCATTTTTATTTTCATGAATATTTTCCACGCGAAGGGGAATTAAAAAGGAACGCATAATATTTTCTTGAGATATAAAATTAAGAGTGAAATTTTATGTATTCATGCTTACGTTATGCAAATGAGAGTGTTTCTTGTGATCTCATCTTCAGCTTCTTTTTCTACATCTTCTGCATTAAAATATGCGCAAAATTAATGTTAAATGCAAAAAGTATGTTTCTCAGTAAAGTTGAATTCCCGTGTGTCCCACACAGAAAATGAAAATATTGCTTAATTATTTTGGAAAAGTTTTGCAAATGATAACTTTTGAATTAGATTCTTCGAAGGTGAGCGAAAAAGCTGGCTAGGTTTGGGAATTGAACGAACGGTTGGTTGGTTGGTCGCTTATTTTTATACGCGCATTAAATTGAAATGCTTTAATTTTGGAAGTAAGAAAAAAAGTAAAGCTACTTCGGCCACTGAAAGCTGCCGCCAACTCTTTGCAGAAGATTAAAATTATAGGCACAGTTTTCTTGCTTCAATTAATTTTACAGTCAGGCTTGTGAAAAAATTGTAAAAACCTTTTTGTAACAATGAATTCGGAATCTTTTTTTAAGCTTATCAAGAGTATTATAGTTTTAGCTATTTAGGTTTAGTTATTTCTACGCTGCCTTTATCAATATTATTTTCTCATTTATTTGCACGTTTTGCATGATTCGATTTTGAATGACCTGTATCCAAATTTTTAGCACTAAAATATCGATATCAAAGTTGTAACATTTTTGAATCAACTTGCTTAGCATCATCTGTTCATACTGCTCTAGTTTGTAGCTGAAGTTGACAATGACAACCAACGATTTTTTTCCAACATTTCTCTGTCATGTTGATGAAGCTGAACACAATTTGGCTAGATGATCAATTTTTTTTTTTCGTTTTGCTGACATTTGAATGAAAATTTGCGCTCATAAAATACCTATTTGAATATATTATGAAGTTGTTGTTGGTTGTTATTTTTTTTTTTTTTTTATTTATTTTGCTTCATTCGATTTTATCACGAATTTTATGCTAGCTTGGAAGAAGCTTTTTTTATTTTATGATAATAGAATTTTTTCTTGTCAAATCGTTGACATTGACGAGGCGACATAAAAGACATAAAATTTAACTGTCATAAAAAAAAAACCACAAATAAAAGCTTTTACTCAAGACTGTTTCTTCTAAGCCACAGAGCTGAAGTATTCAAATATTGTTTTTTCCTTTTTTTCAGTAATTTAAAAATATAACATAATATTTAATCTATATTTAATATTTACGCCAAATAAATTGTGAGTAAAAATAAATTATTGACTTCTGTAAAACTTCCAAAAACATCCTAAAATTTATCAGCTCGTTATATATAAAAAAAGTTTTAAATAGAATTAACGCATTAGATAAAGAGAAACAGATAATGGGTCAGTCGAAATGATTGTTTATAAAAAAAAATAAATTTAGGCTGATACTTCAATTACCTAAACATATCTGTGGTCTCAAGGCAAATAGTATCATTTCTTAATATTGCAACTTTTCAGGAGAGCATTTAATATATTTGAATCATGATATAATAATTTACAAGGTAGCCTTTACAACCACACATTTTCTCAAAGCGTCGACCAACACTTGTCAAAATCAATACAAAGATTAACTTTTCATCTGTTTTGATGCTTATTCGTTTTCTATTTTTTTTATGATTTTTTGGCAAATGCTAGTCGACAAAAAAACTGTCACTCCTATCTTGTAACTTATTATTTTATGATTTGAATCAATAGTCACTTTTTTTATTTTTAACCCTTTATCTGGCCATGTGACAGTAATGTTATAATCCCCAGTATTGACTAAAGAGTCACTATTTCTGTACCATGTTGTCATATTTGTTATTGCAACACAATTCACACAAACTGTGCATCATATAAAACTAATGAGTCAGAGTGAATAAGCAAATAAGATAACATTATTTTTGCGTCTAGCACGTGTTTCAGTTTGCAGATAAAAACCTGTTTGAATATCGTGATAAACGTGTTGTTTTTATGAATTCAGTGGGTAGGTATGTGAGATAAGTGGTTTTTACCGAGATTAATTGAAAATACATGATATTCGGCTTTTATATGGTCAATTTCTTTTTGTTACATTTATGTCACATTGGCTTATAACGTCACTTTGTTTTCAGCATCAATATAGAGTATGTCTAAGACTTTGAACAATAAAGAAATATTACAAATTCTTGACGAGAGTTCGTTGGTTTTTGATGATGATAGTGTGGCTGATCCTGATTATGATGTTGACTTACAGTAATCTGATTGTGATGAAGATATACAACATATTGATGTACTTGTTGAGGATATAATAAAAGATTTCAAAAGTGAAAATACAGATCACCAGATCACAAATCACCGACAAATAATCTGCCAAAGCCAGCAGTGCGTAAGCAACTACAAAAAAACCTTTACACTAATCTTCTTTGCAAAAAGATAAATATCGTTTTGGAGGAGCATCAAATGCGTTTCACAGGAAATAAATCATTGCCCGATGACATAATGGGCTTTGATACGCCAATACAATCTTTTTTTATTTTTTCCCAAAAGAATTGATACAGTTAATTGCTGATCAAACAAATTTGTATATTGTTCAAAAGGACTTCAATGATGCATTCCGTGTGTCAAAAATTGATATTCAACAATTTATTGGTACCTATTGTGTATATGATGACCTAAGTAAAACTTCCTAATGCAGCCAATCACTCGAGTAAGAAAATTGGGACATCTATGATGCCAGAAACGATGCCTTTTAAAAAGTTTGAAAAAATACGACGTCGTATACACTTCAACGATAACACTAAAATTCTGCAGTCAACTGATAGAAATTATGATAGAATGTGCAAAATACGCCCGATCATTGAGGAGTTGAATATAAATTTCGGCAAAGCTCCTCTTGAACAGCTTCTTTGCGTCGATGAACAAATGTGTTCGACCAAAGCCCGAAACTTTTTAAAACGATACGTCCCAAACAAGCCTCATAAATGGGGCTATAAAATATATGTTCTCTACGGCTCTACGGGATTTGCTTACAAAATTCAGCCAGAAACCGGCAAAGAAAATATCGTCGAGGACAACGAGCCAGACTTTGGAACATCTTCCAATGTGGTCATGAGGCTTTCACGTATGATTCCACGTAACCAAAACTTTGAAGTTTATTTTGACAATTACTTCACGTCTATACTACTGCTTGCATACCTCGCAAATGAACGAATATTAGGTGTTGAAACAATTCGGCGAAATAAGATTCCAAATTGCAAACTTCAAAGCGAAAAGAAACGATAAAAAGAAAGAAAGAGTAACCTCCGTGGAGTATGTTTGTAATGCTGAAGGAATCGAAATTGCAACTATTTCATGACAAGATAATAGATTTGTCAATTTTGCGTCCACTTTCGTTGGTGAAATACCAAAACACACAGTAATAAGATATGACAAAATTCAAAAGAAATACGTTGAAATCGAGCGTCCATCTATTGTTGGTCAATATAATGCGCACATGGTAGGTGTGGATCTCATTGATGCTATTATGGGAAGATACAAAATTAAACTTCGCAGTAAAAGATGGTTCAAGTGTTTTATCAAATTTTAGACTTATATATGGCGAACACATGGCTTCTATATAAAAAAAATAATGTAGCTAAAAAAATAGAAAAGTTGCTTAGTACCAAGACCAACTTAAAAAACACTAGATCAATCGAACCACAAATTCAAGCAAAAAAACACAAGAGACCGGCTCAGCATGCCCCACCACAAGCTATGCGACTAGACCAACTTGGTCAGTGGCCAATATGGGCGGAAAAAAGAATAAGATGTAGGATGCCAAGGTGTTACACAAACATTATGCGAAAAATGCTACAACAAGAACACTAACTGTTTCCGTTCATATTACCTTACATAAATTTTCTTTATTACACCTTTTTTATTGTGCTTTTCAGGCAATGTAACATTTCTGTAACAAAGGACATTATTTTGAATAAAAGTCTTAGAAGCACTAAAAAATATTTTTAAAGAAAGTTGTTTTTTTATTTTAATAGTAGCTATTGGAAAATAAACGTTTTGGTTTAAAATATTATATTGCCCGATAAAGGGTTAAGATATTGAATAAAATTTTAATAATATTGGGAAAAATAATAACACAAATATACAAGGTGTTCCATAACTGAGTGCAACTATTTAAGGAGGTGGGAATTAAAAAATCGCATGGAAGGGGGAGGGGGGTGGTGTATTTTCACATTCTTAGGAGCTCCGTTAACTGAAATTTGAAACTATTTTCAATTCAGTTATTTTAAGTATACAATTCAAATGTAGAATCAATTATTAGAAAAAAATTATAGAATGTAAGCAAACTCCATGAAGAGATGCATTAAATCATGCTTTTAAGAAAAAATGCCACATCAAAAAGTCAATTAAACTGATATTAATAAAAACTAGCAGTTTCTTAAAAAATTTTATTCGATAGTTTTTATTTTACTTCTTTAAATCATTAAGACAACAATTAGCTCTTAAAAACATCGCCCATTTTTTATTTCTGCTCCCGTTTCTTGCGTTCATCACGTTGCTCTGCAGTCTCCTCTCTCTCATCCACGCTGGAAAGAAGACTTGTGAGTGATGTAGCGTTGGATGTCGTAGCTTGAGCTGCTTGAGTTGGGGTGGATGTAGCCGCTGGTGAAGGCACGGTTGAAGGTTGTGACAGTATTTCGCCTTGCGCATGTTCGCCAGCCAAATTGGAAGCAGTGCCAATTGTGCGAGCCAACTTTTGTTTACGTCGCTCGAGTCTCTCCCTTTCACGTTCCTTACGCAAACGTTCAAAATCATCTTTGCTCGTTTTGTTTTCTACTCAATTAAAAAAGAAAGCGCTACGTCACATATCATTATATAATATATGAAACAGAAAACTTACCTCCTTCAGAACTGGACTCGGCGCGCACATCTCTAAAACTGCTTTCAGACATACGACTATGTCTTTCTGCATCGGATCTTTCTGCATGAGCGGCACCCTCTCTTAGTTCGTGCCGCTGTTTTGAGTGAGTATCTGTCTCGCCGGTTTCTGCTATGGTATCCTTTGTTGGTGTTTTTATCACAGATTGCTTTGTATCCTGCCTCTCAGGCGATTGATCCACGAGAGGCGATTGAGTATGGCCTGCAGCTTGAGTGATATTTAGACTCGATGTGCTGGAAGCAGCAGATCTACGATCTTGTTCTCCACGATCTTTTGGTATATGTGACTTGGTTTCATTCGTAGTGCTAACAGAGGAATGGACTTTTCCGTTCACCCACGTTACGGACTCCTTATATCATATAGGAAAGCTTGATATTGAGACACTTTTTATATTCAACTACATTATAGATGATCATTTACCCGATTATCTACTTTTACTGCCGATAGCGAAACAGGCAGCGTTGCTTTGGTGACCTCAACTCTAGCAGTTGATGGCTCTGGTGGTCCTTCTCGAGCGCCTTCAGGTTCATTGGCATACGGCAGCTCATTTGGAAATACCTCATCCCAGTACTGATCTTTGACCAACTCTGGATGTTCATGATGCATTTCATCAACAATTAGATAGGAAACTTGCAGATTACGATCTATCAACCAGTTTACCTAAAATGGGCAAACTTTAACTAGTGTTGATATAAGCAGAAAATCAGACCAACTTCAAAATCATCATCATCATCACCAAACGGATTAATCAACGACTCAGCCACTTTCAACCAGCCCATGTAGAAGAAAAATTCCAAGGTTGTAAAGACAGGAAAAAAGTGATCCACCATATTGTAGTAACCATATGAATCAGGTCGCTCAACCCACTGCTTGCCCATAACATTGCACAAGAAGTAGGAGTAAACAGCTAGCGTAACCACCTGGGTATAAACCAATGGTATGCTGATGGCATCATAATGCATTAGAACGGTGCACAAACCACGAAACTTGTTGAGCTCATCAATAACCGTTTTAAGCGAGAAATCATCACGAATACGTCCCTCCTTGCGGGCACGCGTTATAATGCTCGAAGCCCAAACAATGGGCATCCAATTCTTGGGGTGTTTGGGAAACTTCTGATCGAAACTTTTGATCACTAGCTTTTCGCTTTCAACCAAGAGTCCTGCATCGACCAAATGGTCCAATGTTGGAAAACGCTTCTTTACACGTGGTGACATATTTATCAGTACCATTGTCAGGCACAAACAAACATAACGCATCACCGTACGACGCATGACACGTCCACGTTCATCCTGGCCATGTACATGAGCGCTGACAAACACCGCCACTGGATCGGGCCAGGGTATGGTCATATACTGATCCCACCAACGTGTCATCACAATGGATACATAGAAGCCCAGCACAAAAGATAGCGGTATCAATGCGCCGTAGCTATTGCAGTAGTGAACGATGCTTTCGAAGATGCTGTTGGCAGCAAAAAGATAAGAAAATGAGACGATTTTGAAACAGCTCACCTACACTTTCTGATCAGGATTGAGCGCATAACGGTAAACAAATGAAAGGCAATAGTAGATAAGTAGAAAGGCAATCAGATCCATCCAAACCAATTTGTAGATGCTGCCACGCCATCTAAATGCGGAGAGAGGAGGGAAGTGATAAGCGGAAGGTAAATAAAAAGAAAAACAGACAGAAGAACTTACCTGGCCAATAGTTTGAGAAAACATCCGAAACCACGACAAGTGGCTACCTCAGCAGTATATGTGACAGTCATTGTGTATGACGGATCAGAAAGTTGAAAAATGTGAAAACAAACACATATCTATTTGTCTATCAAAATGAACACTATTTTTAAGGAAGAATTGATAAATGTTTGTTTTTGTTTTTGTTTTTGCTTTGTAAGAAAGTAGTTTTAAAATTTCAGCAGAATATTTACTGATTATTATTTTTTTTTTTTTTTAAATTAGTCGTTTGGTTAAGTAAGATGTTAAAAACTATAAATTTTTCTTTTTTTTAAATGTCTGTATAATAGTTTTCTTGATAAATTTATCTTAAAAATTAAAAATCTTATTTGTATAAGTCCTTGAAAAATCAGTTTGGCGAATAACTATTGCATAAAAAAATTATCGCATAAGAATGGAACCCATCCAACCCAAGAGTATCTCACAAAATATGAGTATCTCACATCAATCTTTTTGAAATGCCCGTCCGTATTCCCTACCATACTATAGTAAGAACAGTTGCCTCAGGCACCATCAAATGTTCCTAGATGCGCTGTGGCGTTGAAATAACGGAAAGCTAATAACTCGGAAAAATCGTTAACCAAAACTTAAAATGCGTTTTCTGTAAAACCATGTTTTCTATACTGGTCTCCACGATATTTCAAGAGCTACTTAATGAATTGACTTGTTTTTTATTTTTAATTTAACGTAGATAAAATTTATTTGATCCCATACCTAAATTCCCAATTAACCACAAAACTAACTCGGGTTAGTTTCAAATTAGTAACGAATCCGAGAACTCGGGAACTCTTATTCGACTCGAATTCGAAATGAATCCGAGAATTTTTTAAATTAGCGAATACATTTTAATATAAAATTTCACATTTCTAAGAAGAGTAAAAATTAAAATCACTTTCTTATTAAAAGAAAATGACCCTTCCTACAATTATTCGTAAACGATTTGCTAATATTTAAATTCTCGTTTCATATGTAAGTAATTCGATTATAAAGGGTGGTTATATTTTAAGGGCCGATGTTGGATGTGAACCACACCTAAACGTCAAGTTTTTTTCTGCATTTCATATGACATTTTTCAATATCGTAATAACTCAATTTGAACCATGGAAAGAAACACAATCGAGCAACGCGTTAAAGTTATTCAGGCTTCTTATGAAAATAGGCGTTCAAATCAAAATGCATATCGTGCACTGCGTGATTTTTTCGGTCTATTTAATCGTTCAAATGTGCGTACAATCGGAAAAATCGTGCAAAAATTTGAGCAAACTGGGTGTGTAGGAGATGTTAAAACACCAGTGCATGCTCGTACAGCTCGTACTGCAGAAAATATTGTATTTTTTCCAAAATGAGGCCGGTCAGGAAGTTACTGTGAATGGTGTTCGCTATCGTGAGATGAACTTTTATGGCCCGAATTGGAAAATATGAATGTGGACGATATGCTGTTTCAACAGGACGGTGCCACTTGCCACACAGCTAACGAAACAATGACTCTTTTGCGCGACAAATTCAATGGCCGTGTTATCTCACTTGGTGGCGATGTCAATTGGCCGCCAAGATCATGCGATTTGACACCGTTGGACTTCTTTCTTTGGGGTTATTTGAAAGAAAAGGTGTACGTCGATAAGCCAGCAACAATTCAAGGGTTAAAGGTTGAGATAATTCGGCACATTAACGGCATAGAACCTCACTTATGCCTCAGCGTCATCGAAAATTTGGACCATCGGATGGAGGCGTGCCGCCGATATTTGGTTCCATACATAATTGAACCATACCAATATTATCATAATAAAAAGAAATGAGAATAATTTCCCAAATAATTTGTACTTTATTTAAAATCAACATCGGCCCTTAAAATTTAACCACTCTTTATAAAAAATCTCGTTTCGAGAATGAAGTGTGCATTTCTCCCGCTCTCGGATTCAATAGCAACTCGAGAACGAACTTCGTTTTCGAAATGAATTTCAAAGACCACGGTTTCACCTCGAATTTGAAACGAATTCGTTTGATTTATTGGGTTCAAATAATATTAGCCGGCTTTTTTATTTGTTTAAGCATTTTAAAGTGCAAAAACTGCACTTAATTATATAAATTAATAATTTCATTCACTTTGGATTAAGAAACTCTATGATTTATGGAAAAATTTCACTAGAGTTTTTAGTAATTTTCTAGTATAGAACAATTGACTACAACTATGAAAATACTGCCTCAGCCTCTAATAGAAAGTTTTTTGAGACTCGAAGGAATGGTGTTGAGATGAGTTAATCAATTGCCAAACTTAAAGAACTGGTAAGACTTGGTACACAAATATATAAGAAATACACCTGTTGGTTTTCAACGACATTCATCGGCTGCATAATCTCAAATGAGACTATATTTCGGGTTTTTAACAACTTCTAAGTAACAAATGTTCAGGTTTAGATGACTAGATGAAATTAATAAAACTGCTTCAAAAATTACAGTGTGAAATTAAACCTCTGCTAGTTTTGTTCCTCACATATTAAAAAATGTCAAGACCAACAGTATTCTAAGGGGACTTAAGACTAATTGGCTTCATTTCAAGTTTATCATAAACATTGAGAAACTGTTCGCCTTAGAGTTATATCTCTGGCAGAATCTGACGGAACTAGGTTCTGAAATGGAAAAATTCTATTGAACATGGGTGCCAGCCACTTTATGTGACTCTATGACTGCTCAAGAAAGGCGGATCTCTGCCATGAAGCAACAAACACAGATGGCGCAGACATTTTTTCAAAACAGCTGTTTACTGCGCACCTACGTCATCAAAGACCCCAGCTACTTGTTCGTTATAAGAAATGTATGAGATTTGTAATGGAAAATTTGAAAAGTGGGAATAAACTAAGAAATATTGAATCAATTAATTTTATTTTTAATAAATCATATAGAAATGCGTTTGTTTTTTAGTGCAGCATTTATGTTCATGCGATTAAATGTAACTTCTCTACTAACGGAGCTGCTATTTTCGGAAAGCCCCATTCAAAAAGCATAAGTCTTACCTCAAATTAGACTCGATACCCTCATTTTTTAATTAAATTAATTTTTGAGAGTATTAACAGCCTTGCAACTCACCATAGCTTGATAGAAATCCTTGTCACACAATTATTTTTGAAAGTCCATCTTCCACGTGGACATCATAATAATAATGTTTTATAATTTATTTATTATTTTGAGAATAATTAATTTATTTTGCGAACAAACGTAATGATGATTCAGTAAAAATGACAAAACTGTTTAAAACAACGAAGTCCCTCTATAAAACTTGTACTTGCAAGCTGACGACGTCGTGAGTCAGAGAACCTCGATAAAATGCTTCGCAAAGGTTTCCTCGAAGCAACCGACACAAGCTTACAACTCGGAAATGGGTTATCCTCGTTAAAGTGTTTCGCAGGGGCTTTATCGAAACAACCGAAATAAGCTCGCGCTCTTATATATTTACCCTGCATTTGCAAGTGCTATGGAAGCATTCTCGAGGAAGAAAATGCTAACCTCCATACACAAGCTAATAAGAAGCGATATGGAGGCAATTTGTTTGTTGTCCCGCTTTTGGATTCTTCGTGCACGCTCCTTACAAATGTCTTCGTTCGCAGTAGATGTTTTGCGAATACTAGGCACAGCGCCGATCCTCAAAAATCGCCTTTTGGTAAAGCCTTTTGCAGAAATAATACAAATTTAACCATTTCATGATTTAAATGCTCATATCTTACCCATTTCATATTGCAAATTGTTTTCAAAATCTTCTGGTTTGAAGTGCTCCATACAAATTTGCGAAGTCTTTGTATTCATTTTATTGTCACGGCGACAAAAACTTTTCCATTGCTTTAAACAGGCAGCGTTGGACGGAAAGTTAAAAAACTTATTTTGCATGGTTTTAGTTTATTGCTATTATTGCAATTTTTCACTGCGCACCTCATTTTAATTATTTATTTTAATTTAAATATATTATTTTTATCCACTTCAATGTCATTTGCTTTTAAAACAAAACGCGATGGTCTTTGTCTACGTCACGCAAACAGCTGATAAATATAAACAAACTAACGGACCTGCGCAGTGCCAAATCTATTTTCTTTGATTCATGGATCTCTGCCTTACTCTAGATTATAGCCTTGAACGGAATGCAAAAATTGCTTTTGCAAAATATGACACTCCATAATTTCATTAAGTTCTTATATTTGCCGAATATTACATTTAATTGTTAATACAAATTTGTATTATAATTTCATACTCAGTTGGTATTAATTATTAATAATGATTTCGATTAACTTTTAATGCTAGTTATGTCCGCGTTAAATGTTTTTTTTTTTTATTTTAAATTATATTCAAATTAATTGTAGTATCATATCAGTCATATTTCAATCATTTCATTATATTCCAAAAAGGAAACAATTGGCTTACGGTAATTAAAGTAAGGAACAAATATGTTTAATTGAATTTCTCTTAGTATTGTGTTAATCTCATTCATCATCAAATTCATCATTCATCATTCATCGTCATTTAATATTTAATAGTAGTTAATTTTCGATCATTGGACATAGTCAAACCAAATGTTTCATTTGAAAATTCAATAAATGGTAGATTTTTTATAATATGAAAAGTTAATATTGAAGTCTCTATGTAATATCATAAGCACATCGCAAAATTTTTCAGTAAACCATTTTTCGAATATTTTAGAACCTTCTTTTGATCAAACCATCAAATATTCGTATAAAAAACATTTCTGCTGAATTGCAGTAGTAATGTGGCGGGACCGAAACTCTGCGCGCATTCTATGTTTAAGATTCATGGAGCGAACCGCCACTCAAATTAGCCGTCAAACTAACGGATGCCAGTTTGCCGTTGCCCAGGAAACACCACGAGGCTTGAGTCAACTTGCCAGGTTGAGGCAAGTCAGACACGTTGCCATGTGAAGGTTCGCCCCCTATTCCCTCGCAGTTGCTCTGGGGTTGTTCGAGAGAAAAGTTCTTCGCAAAATCTTCGGTCCTGTTCGAGTCGGCGATGACTATCGCATCTACGAAGACATTGACGTAGTTCGGTGTATAACTGTGCAGCGACTACGCTGGCTGGGTCATGTCCACCGTATGGACGACGAAGCTCCAGCGAAAAAGGTGCTCGAGGCAAGGATCGTTGGTCAACGACGACGCGGGAGACCATGCCTCCGATGGATGGACCAGGCTGAGGAAGCCCTAACCGCACTTGGTGTATCCGATTGGAGAAGGCGCGCGCAAAGCAGAGGCGCCTGGCGAGAGCTGATGAGGTCGGTCGAAACCCGGACACGGGTTGTTACGGCCACCTAAGTAAGTAAGTAAGTATTATTGTTTTTAACCCTTTAGTATTTCTTTTGAACACATCTGCCTTCTATCTGGCACCCTTCTCGGGGTCTCCATTCAAGACACACAAAAATTGTCGATTATAGTTCATATATTTGCCGAACTAACTTCTAGAGGGGTCAAATATATGAGCAGATCCTATTATTTTTTCCTTGTTACGTTTCCTCTGAACAAACCTACCACTTTCTGTCACATTTCTGGGGGTCCCAATAAAAGAAACACAAAAAATGTTGATTATAGTTCATATCTCTCCCAAATTTGTCAAATATTTAAGCTGGTCCTACTATTTTTGTGATTTCCAACATTTCTTCTGAACACACCTACACCCTATCTGCCACTCTTCTATGGGTTCACAACATAAAAACTGTCGATTATAGTTCATACCACTGCTGAAGTAACCCCTAGAGGGGTCAAATTTATTTGCCACCCTTCTAGGGATGCCCTTTCAAAAAACACAAAAACGTTGCTATGTTTGTTGCTTGCCTAATAGCTTTGGCATAGGCAATTTTTATTATCTTTTATAGTTGAAAATATAACCATTGGGGATGAATGACACACTCAATATTTTTCTTAACTAGTTAAAAAACCAAAAAATATATAAAACAAAATTTTTTTAAAAATAAGCTTTTATTTAAAACTAAAACGTGAACTAAAAAGAAAACAATTCATTTCAGTGACACTTGTGATGTATGTATATAGTAGGTATATTCTAGATTCAGAAGAACGTCTCTCTTGGTTAACCATCATCATAATAAAAGCGTACGTAAATAGGTAAGTTTTAGGGACGTATATAAATTTAGAAATTTTCAAAAGCAGAAGTAAAGCAGAAACACAATGAACAATAAACAATTAAAACTCAATGCTGTATTCGTATTGTGTGAAAATTTAAAGTTGAAAATCTTGTTTTAAGTCATTGAGATTTCCTCTAAAGCCAATAATGAGTACTGAGCAAAACTCATCAATCTACTCAAAGAAATGCAAATTTAAATATCATATTCTCATTCGCACTTCCTTTTATAGCATGATGCTTTGTATCTCTTTATAATCAATTCCTTTTAGATAAAACATTATAGTCTAAAACACAAAACATATGTCTAACATAATAGATTGTACCTTATAACAATTATGTCATTGATAAGAAAAGTCTCAATAAAATTTGAATTTGAATTTGAATTAAAGTTGAAAAGAAAAAATTTGCATCTGTCACAGAATAATTATTTAACGAAGTGATGGGCAATATCGATAATATTTAATTTTTGATATTTAATTACTTTTGATCTTCCTTTATTATTAAAATCTTTAAATTTCATACGAAATAAATTTTATTCATCCCCAGAAAAGTAAGTTTTAGTTTTTAAGGTAAAGTTCAAGAACATTTTGGAAATGGTCAATGTAAATGTTTTCGTCAACCGTGAATATTTATGAGTAAAAATAATTGGATGCCTTTATTTGCTATCTTAAAAATGAAAATTGCCTTTTCTGATTCCTCTGGAGAAAAGTTTCATGATTGGGACTTTAAGCTTTTTTTTATTTATTTACTTAATTTATTACTTTTAGACTTGATAAATGCACAAAATAATATGTAAAAACAGCAGAAAGTAGAACCACATGTACTAGAAACAAATAACTTATGAAGCTTTCAGCAACAAAGCGATGCCCTGACCACCTCCAATACAAGCCGAAACAATGGAATACTTCAGCTTCTTGCGTTGCATCTCGTGCATCAAATAACCTGTTATACGTGAGCCACTGGCACCAAGTGAATGACCCAAATTAAATTACCCAAATTAAATTATTTGAAAAAATTAAAGTAAAGCAAATTATTTATTGGATCTAATTGTTTTAGAAATTTTTTATTTTTATTTTAACTCGTTGAACATATGGAAGTTGCGCTTACATATTAAATTAAATTAATATTTTACTGTAATGTAAGCTTTATGTAATCTTATAAAAATTTGGAAAGTTGTGGGTTGGATCTGAGTAGGTTAGGTCACTAATTTGTTTTTCTAGGCCGGTCACTGGTCAGGTCTTAGGTGATGCAGCAGGTGGCAATTGATCCCTGTCAATGACAACGCCATGTAAAAGTGGCCGGTCGGTTTCATATGTTGGTGGCAGAATTGGGACAGGTCCCTACCCATTGGCGACCTATCACATGATAGGTTTAGAACCGGTTCTTTCCCCGTAGGGAAGCAGTACAAACTTGAACTTGATTGAACTGACCCTTTTATGCATTACCTAGGGTCAGAAAAGGAGCTCGTTCGTATAGAACTAGTAAAGTAGCTAATGAGAAAGTAGCACTTGGGTACTCTCGATACTGGCGGGTGGTGTTCACACGCATACTACAACTAATAAAATAATTATTTTGACTTGTGTTTCTTCATTCTGTTGTAAAAATCTTCTGAAAATTAATAATAATTTTCTAGGTTTTTTATAAACGGAAGCATTCGAAGCATAGAAAAAAAATGAACAAAAATTGAGCAGCGTTGACTTCTCCACTTGAAGTCTCAGTGCCAACTGAATGAGAGAACTTCGTGCGTGTGATCGTGTACGAATTTCGACTCTCGATTGAAGCTTTCGAGTCTCACCACGCGTGTGACTACGTGAACATCACTGGCCAAGAGAGAAGATAAAATATATCCCATAAAGATTTTTTCATAAAAAATGGACTAAAAGACTTCAGTAGAATCCTTAAAAGGGCAACACACTAGAACGAAAAAAGTTGAAAAGATGTTGTGTTAGTGGAATATCAAAAGAATATATAAAAATTTCTGAAAATAAAAGATTACTCCTTACAAAAACTTTCATCGGAGATTTCTGACTAGTGAAAATAATATAGAATTTTAAAAATATCGACGTTTAAAAATCAAACTACGATTTTTTCAGTGGTGAATACGAATTCTAAATTTTTGTGAAAAGGCAAAACTAAAATGAAAAATTATGAATAAAATTTTTTAAACTTTGGCATTTTTAAATTTTTTGTAAAAATGAAAAATAATGTTAAAGGCGTCGAAGTCTGAAACAATTGATTTGTGAATTTTCTTATGAAAATTTACTTTCATGATAAAAAAATCATCCAAATAATCATCTAAGACTCAGAGTTTCTTTCAGATTTAAGTTGATTTTGCGAAGAAAATGCTTACCAAATGAATTTAGTCTATCTCAAGAAAAAAAATATAAACACGTTGAGAATAATTCGAAAACAAATGGATACTTCATAAATTTAGCAGAACATCAGCATACATATTTTTCTGAAATAAACGTTTTTATTACGTGAATTAGTTTTTTAGTATACGTTTAAGGTATAATATACGTGTAAATTTTTAAAAAAAAAAATTTTTTTGTTTGCTTAATAAGTTGTTCATAGTTTCAAGAATAGAGTTTGTATAGTTAGTATAGTTTCTAGAACTAGTATTTTCATAGTTTCTAGTTTTTAAAACGATACCTGGCATTGCAAATTAAATAAATAATAGTAAGTTTATCAACCGATAATTTTAAAAATACTTGAAAAATTTTGAAAAACAAAAGCATTAAACGCGGTTTCCTCGAAACTAGTTTTTTAAAATAGTTCGGTAGATAACTCGAAATCTATTGGTTCAATTTCAATTAATCTTTTTGCATTTTGTTTGTAATTTTGTCCCTTAAGCATACCCCTGAAACTCAAGTACTTTGTTTTTTTTTTTATTAACAAAGAAGCTCGCGAAAATCTATCTCTTTTTTTAATTTTTTACTTTAACTTTCGCCATAATTTTAAAAAAACCCTCCGGGGATTCTGCGTAGAGGTGATGCCAAATTAGGGGTCTGTACTTTAAAATGAGATTTGATATTTTTGTTTCAGATACATGGGAAAGGCATTATCCATCGAACCTTTAGGTATGTCTTTTTTTAATGTCATTTTCAGCGCCCTCTATATAAAAGCCTGAAAATTATTTTCAAAAAAGAAAAACCAATTTTATAAAGTACTTTTTATGTACAATAAGCTGCATAAATTTGAAAAAAAATTTGCGTTTTTTTAGTTGTTACACGTATATTATACCTTAAATCAGAAAATACAAATGTCCAGCTTCATATCAGAACTGTTTTGTTTCTTGTTTTGTTAGGCTTGAATAGCAGCCTAACGCTTCTTCTTGGATTTGTCTTGATTTTTGGGCTTGTTTTTGTCTTCTGACTCAGCTTTTATTGATTCTTCTTGTGGATCATAATACGCCGTGCTTGCATCTGTTTCAGCTTGTTGCCAGTTGCTTTGTTCGGAAGCATCATTACCCGCGGCTGCATTTTCCGCGGATTCATTTTCTGTGAACTCATTTCCCGCGGAATCATTTTCCGCATCCTGATACACAGAGCTATCTTCTGAATCTACTGTTTTGTCGTTAAAAAGTTCTGGTTTTTCATAACCAGATAAACCATCTGAGGCATCACTATATATAGTGCTTGCTTCTGATTCATTTCTTTGTCTATTTTTTAACTTCTGCTTGTTCTTCGTTGTATTTTCAACTTCGCTTATTTTAGCCTCCTGCACATCTGAGAAGCTTATGCTTCCTTCCGAATCGGTTATTACATCAGTTGCTACTTCTCTGGATGGGACTGGACTAAACCGCATTGGTTCTGTTGCTTTGTCTGCTGGTAATGTCGCCTTATCTGTCTGAAGTCCAACTGCTGCAGATCGTCGTAAAGAAGCATCTTTGCTTGTTGTAGCTTTTTCTGCGTATTGCTTAGCCTTGGCAGCCAATTCTGTAAGCTTCTTAACGTCTTCTTTATTGCTACTGGTACGGCGTTCTAGACCTTCATTCTTTCCTGTCTGCCCAAATTTATCTATCGGTTTGATGGGCTCTGATATTGTTACTTTAGCCTTTGTCTTCACTTTGGGCAGATTTTGGGTATTATCTTTGTTCTTTTCCTGCTGATCATCAGATAGAACATCCTTTGCAATACTTAACTCAGAATCAGTCATAATTAAAGGACGAGTTGGAGCTAGCTGTATGATGGACGAATCAGCAATGTTTTGCAAGCTTTGAACAGTTCTGTTAAAATAGTTGGCGTGTCTTTGAATACGTTCTTGCTCACGTCTTCTACGGAGTATTTCAAAATCATCTATGATGTCAACAGGTTCTGTAGGAACTAAAAAATTATAATGAATACTTGAGTTTTTACTACTATAGAAACTATGTGTACCAGTTGTCTCTATAATTACTTCTGTCTTTGATACATTGAGAGGAGTTACAACGCCGACTTGCTTTGAGATCATTGAACTCATTGAATCCATACTTTCAGCGCTAATGCGATAACTAAAGATTGATTCACTTCTCTGTTTTATTAGTTTTGGAAAGAAAGAAATTCGACTAGCTTTGGGCAGGGTTCCAGATGGCTGTAGAAATTAATTTCTTTAAATTTTATCGCAATTAAAGTGTATGGTAAATATTACTCTTCCGAAATCTATGCTTGCAGGTTGAGCAGCCACTTTAAATGTTGAGGGTTCTGGATGCTCTTCACGCTTTACTTTAATAGTTGCTGCAGTACGTATCTCACTTGGGAACACCTCATCCCAGTATTGATCCCGGACTAATTCAGGATGGTCGTTATGCATTTCGTCAACAATTAGGTAGGAAACTTGTACGTTTCGATCAATTAGCCAATTTATCTAAGGTCAAAAAGTGGTTAATTCTTGGCTTTTGTTTTGTCATCTATCATAAATAATTACCTCAAAGTCATCATCATCCTCGCCGAAGGGGTTTATCAATGATTCGGCCACTTTAAGCCAGCCCATGTAGAAAAAAAACTCAAGTGTTGCAAAAAGAGGGAAAAACTTATCAACATAATGGTAGTAGCCTGAATCATCTGGAGTCTCTGTGTACTGAGTGCCCATAATATTGAAGATGAAGTAAGAATACACCGCCAGAGTTACCACCTGGGTGTACACCAATGGCACGCTGATCCAGTCGTAGAACAGCACAAACCCAGCACTGCCGCGAAACTTATTAAGTTCATCAATAATAGTCTTCACGGCAAAATCATCACGAATGCGTCCCTCAGTACGAGCACGCTTTACAATACTGGCCGCCCAAACAATGGGCAACCAATGTTTCGGATAAAATGGAAACAGCACGTCCAATCTGTCAATGATAACCTTTTCACTCTCAAGCAAAAGTCCGGCATCGACCAAATAATCCCAAGTCGGAAAACGTTTCTTTACACGTTGCGAGACATAGGTGAAGACCATAGTTAGACAGAGACAGACATAACGCATCACAGTACGACGCAGCAAACGGCCATGATCATCAAGGCCGTGTATGTGGGCACTAACATAAACGGCAATAGAATCGGGCCATGGAATAGCTAAATATTGAGCCCACCAACGTCCCATCACAATGGTTACGTAGAATCCGAGTACAAAAGATAGCGGTATCAGTGAGTTATTATTACAATATTTTACCACATTCTCAAAGATACTGTTGAAAGTGTAAAAATATCATTTCCTAGATTATGTTAATGAAATAAAACATTCCTACCTCTTTTGCTCAGGATTCATGAGGTAACGGTAGGCAAAACTAAGCGTGTAATAAAGAGTGAGAAAAGTAAGCAGATCCAACCAAACCAGTTTATAGATGCTTCCACGCCATCTGCAATGTGAGTGCATAATTAGAGGCATAATTCTTGAAAGAATTTTTTTTTTTTTTGCTTTGTGAAATAACCTTAAAAGTAGTGGTAAGAAACATCCGAAACCGCTACAAGTTGCTACATCTGCTGTGTAACTGTAGGTCATTACAATGGATAGTCTTTGATCAGAATATACCCAACTTATTAAACGTAAGTGTATAGATGCAAAAATATAATAAATGCAAATATTTTATAGAAATAAAAATCTCTCCAAATTGAGTTTCGGAAAACAATTAATATATTTATTCTGACTTATAAAAAAACACAACATCGTAAAAATTTCTAGCAACATGTTGTGAAGTAGACTAGTAAATAAGTGGATTAGTACGAATTAAACATGGGTAACGCAGCGCTGCGTTGCGTTAATGAGTTGAAGCACTTCAATGCGCTACTGCATTGATACACTTATTTTAATAAAATAGCGCAGTAATGCAAATGACGCGGTCAAAGCAAAAGTAAAAAATATTTATACAGCGAGCAAAAATTGCACATGTTGTACGGCGCATCGAGGATAGAAACAGAAAGTTGAAAACGAACATTATTACTCTGTATAAATTAGGACAAGGGGTTGCAGGGAATATGCTTGGAGTGCGTTTGGCTGTTATTAATGTTTTGCCATTCACAGAATGGTTTTGTCAATTTAATAAACGGTTGGATGTGTTCGTGTTCGAAGCAGACGTAAATTTGGATCAAACTTCGAACTTGTTTTGCATACCAGGTACGCGTATGTATCTGTTTGATGGCTCGCATCAAATTTTAAACGAAATACAGTTTGGCTGCATGCTTGAAGTTTAATATATCTTCAGTTTTGGTGCATGTTTTAATCTGCTCTTCCTTTAGTTATATTTCATATTTATTACTTATGGATTTAATAATCTTTAATGAATCTATTAGCAGTAAGATGTCTTTAGATCAGATATATTGATTAAAGATTTTTATTTGATTTCATTTATTTTTTCTAAGTGAACCCAATTTGCGCTTAGCATTCCACCACAAAATTCACCACATTCGAAAAATTAACAACATAACGCAACGGGTTAGTTCTCACTACGTGGATTAAATTCTTGTTGATACAGGAACCACAGCATTTTAAACTACACTATGGCGCAATTGCGTTAACGCATTCCAGCAAACTATTCCAGATACAGCAAACTGCGTTTGAGTTGGTGTATCAACGCAGTGATTTTTGCTGCGTTACCCATGTCTAGTACGAATCTTAGTCCATAGATCAGAGTGAAAGGAAATTGTGTAGAAATTGTGGATCCATCAATAATGCCGTAGATAGATTATTAAATTATTCCATACCCTTAATGTTGCAAGTCTTGGACTATTTTGATTATCTTATCAATCTATTTTTGTAGTGAAAACTTTTTTAGGCAGGTTGAGCACTTTTTGGTAGAGATCGTCACGCTTTTAACTGTTAATTTCTGTTGCATTGTACAGCACTGCTTCTGCCGTGGTTATGCCAGGCAAACATGTTTGGTGAGCTATTTTTTTATTACCGAGGCGATTACCAACCGATTACTGAACCTATTACCGATTACCGAAGCTATTACCAACCGATTAGCGATCCAATTACCGTTTACCGAAGTGATTACCAACCGAATACCAATTACCAAAGCGATTACCTACTGATTACCGATTACCAAAGCGATTGCCAACCAATTACCGTAGCGATAAACAACTTCCGTTTGGTAATCTACGGGTTAATCGGTTCCAACCGATTACCTAGCCAATTACCGATTACCCAATCAAAGTAACTGTGTTACAAATATATTATATATAAACATTGAAGAATAGTAGTTTATACATTCAATAACTAATAAATTCATAAAAAGAGTTAAAAAGCTACTTCGGAAATTTATAACAGCTATATTATTTCATAGCTTTAAGTTTTCCCTTGGATCGGCAGTCCCCCACTACCTACTTTTTTTTCAACCCACTCGGAATACACCCAGAACTTTGTGTGAACTGAGAAGAATTAACACAAGCCAAATAAACACTTCTAGTTATGTCAAGAATAATTGAAAAACTAAAGAATTATGTTGGAATTGTGATTTCTCTCATTTTTTTCACAGCTCTCCAATCAAGAGTTTTTAACTAAAATATTTTGCTGATTAAAGAATTTTTGCTTTTTTGTCTTCTGAGGTTTACAGTTTTCTAAAGAGTAATCTTTTATTTCCAGAAATTTTTTTCTTTTATTTTTCATAAGCACAACATTTTTTCAAGTCCTTTCGTTGTTGTGCGTTCTTTGATTGATTTTTAATTGCAATAACTTCAACACAAGAAGTCTTAAAATCATTTTGAGCTATTGAATGCATCAAAAACAAAAAATTCAGTCATTGCAGACTTCATTAAATTTTATATCGCATTTATGGCTGAAAAACTAAATTGATTGCATTCATTAAATCTATCAAAAATATTGCAATCACTGCAATAATTATTGCAGTGTTTGAAGTCAATTGGAAGTCACTAAAGTCATATGAATGCAATCTTTCAAAATAAATTAAATCATGACTGAGAAAAATCATTAAGGCCACGATATATATTTTCTTAGCTTAATCTCTACCGTAAACAATTTCAAAAGCTAATATGTAACAAAAATAATTCAATTCAAAAACAGAACGAAATAAGCCAAAAACTGCAAACCATCGAAAAGCAAAAAAAAATTGAATGCAAAAAAAATAATATGTGTCTATTTATTATTTGAGTCGTTTAACATAAGTCTTATATAAGTCATTTTATACTACTTGAATTTTGAAAATTTTCCTAATTTTTTCAAAATGTACTTCAAAATTTTTTATTGCAATTTAAAGACTTCAATTGACTTCAAATTATTTAAACATTCCAGTGACTTAAAACATGATTTCAAATGACTTCAAAAAGACATAAATTGAGTTCGAATTGATTTAAATTGAAGACAATCAATGACTTCAAGGGCCACGACTACTTCAATCATAGTGAATGAATCCAAAGACTTTAATAAAAATTTTTATTATTTAATTTCGAGGTCTTGACTTAAAAATAATTGCTGATTTCAAAACTTGAAGTCATGAAATCAGAAAATGATTAAATGCTTTAAATCATTTTTTGGTATTCAGTGCCACTTTTTGATTGCATGAATTCATTCTTTTACAACGCTGGTATGTAGGCAGACCGCTTTTTAACCATTTGGTTGCACTGCAGGAGGGAATGTTAATAAAATAAATTAGAATTTCCATTTTAGGTTAAAAGTTTCAATTCTAACATGCGCGGTGGCCACACACATACTTTTATTTTTTTTTTTTTTTGTAAAATCACAACTTCAAAAAATCGAGTTTGGTGGAAGTAAATGTGGATGGAGTGCAGAGTAAAATCGACTAAATATTGTTTTGATGAATTTAAATAAAGAATTGCGGCCATATTGATTACGAAAGTATTGTTTAAAAAGAAGTATGTGCTATTATTTTATTTAAATATATGAAAGAAATTGAAAGAACATAATCGGTGAATAAAACAAACAAAACTAATTAAAAATGCTCATCCCCAAATTATGATTTCGAATCATCTGGTTTGGGTTCATCATCCTTCTTAATAGTTTCAGTTTTTTTCTGCACACTCTTGGCACTGGTCTTGGAATCGACTTGTGTGGCAGATACAGGACGAGATGTAATACTTGGCAAGTGTGGAATAGATGCTAGTGGCATGTTAGCCGCCATTTCCTCTACATTGCCAACTGTGCGAACAATATTTTCTTTTTGACGTTGCAAACGCTGTTTGGCACGCTCCTCCTTGAGACGTTCAAAATCATCTTTCGGCTCATCTTTATCTAAAAAAAAAAAGAAATAATTATTTATTACAAATATCTCTCATATATACTTAAACAAGTGTAAAGCTAACCATGTTCAGCGCCTGGTCTAGAACGCAAACTGTCACCAGATGTGCTGTGGGCATACATTGCGGATGGAGTTTGACGAAATATCTCTCGCACATCGTGTGTGTGCGAATATTGAGCTGGTTGGTTAACCAGTGTCATGGACTCGCTGCTATGCTCATCATGAGTGTTACGTATATTTTCAGAGGGTGGAGATCTGATGAACACCTGCTTTGGCGACGGCTTAATGACAGCAACTAAGCTCGACGATGGCCGCTTTGAGCTACTCAAGCTTAAGTAGCTCGAAGAGTTCGATAAACGATGTTGAGTATGTGAAGCGCTACGCGTATCTTGACGACTGAGTAATGTTTTGAGTGTACTATTTAAACGCATTATGCTATTTTGACGACTGGTAGTGTGCTGGTTTAAAGAAAATTACAGCATAAAAAATGATTGTAGTGCATTGAACGATTGAACTTACGAAGCCATCTATTCTGATCGAAGAGAGTCCGCTTGCCTTTGTAAGATCTATCTTAGCTGTCGATGGTTCTGGTGGTTCTTCACGCTTGACATCCGGTTCGTTGGCATATGGCAGCTGATTTGGCAGTACCTCATCCCAGTATTGATCTCTTATAAGTTCAGGATGTTCATGATGCATTTCATCCACAATGAGATAGGAAACTTGCAGGTTACGATCAATCAACCAGTTGACCTTAAAATAGCACGCTCTACATTGAATTTCTGAACTAAAAAATGAAAAAATTTACATACTTCAAAATCATCATCATCGTTGCCAAAAGGATTTATCAGCGACTCAGCCACCTTCAGCCAGCCCACATAGAAGAAGAACTCCAATGTTGTGAAGATGGGAAAATATTTATCCACGATGTTATAGTAGCCCTCTTCATCTACACGCTGTGTCCACTGCTTACCCATAATGTTGCACAAGAAGTAGGAGTAAACAGCCAGAGTGACCACCTGCGTGTAGACCAGCGGTATGCTTATCACGTCGTAGTGCGTCAGTAGACCGCAATTGCCACGAAATTTATTCAGCTCATCAATAATGGTCTTAACGGCAAAATCATCGCGTATGCGTCCCTCCTTGCGTGCGCGTTTAATAATGCTGGATGACCACACAATGGGCATCCAGTGCTTTGAGTGTTTCGGAAAACGCTGGTCAAAGTTTTTAAGCACCAACTTTTCACTTTCCAACAACAGGCCCGCATCGACCAAATGATCGAGTGAGGGAAAACGTTTTTTCACACGTGGCGACATACTTATCAATACCATTGTTAGACAAAGACAGACATAACGCATAACAGTGCGTCGCATAACGCGTCCACGTTCATCATGACCGTGCACCAGTGAGCTCACGTAAACCGCAATTGGATCTGGCCATGGTATGGTTATATACTGATTCCACCAACGTGTCATTACAATGGACACATAGAAGCCCAGCACGAATGACAGCGGTATGAGAGAGCCGTAGTTGTTGCAGTAACGCACAACGTTCTCGAAAATACTGTGTTTGTAATATATTAATTGCAGTTCTGACTAAAAAAGTGTTTAATATTTACTCACTCCATTTGTGATTCATTCAATGCATATCGATAAGTAAAACTCAGCGCATAGTAGAGAAAAAGAAATACTATCAAATCCATCCAAATCATTTTATAAATACTGCCGCGCCATCTAATGAAACGATTTTTGAGTTTATAATCTAAAGTAATTGTGTAATGCTTACCTCTTCAACAATTTCAAGAAGCAACCGAAGCCACTACACGTGGCTACCTCGGCAGTGTAACTTAGTGTCATTCTTTATAAAAGGTTTGTTAGTGTATATTTATTTTTATTTTTTTTTTGGTTTTGAAGTTATCTCGTTTATTTAACTTTTTAAAATATAGTTTCTGTCAGTTTTAAAAATTTAAAACATAAATTTTTTATTAAAAAAATCATGTGTTACTTTCTGAAATAATGTTAGGAAAATAATGTGAAATGTATATGTTATTAAGAGTTCTTGCTAATACAAATATTTTAATGAATTTTAAAAAAGCGCTTAATGTATAAGAATTTTAATAAATTTTCCAATAGGTAATTTACACTATCCTTAGATAAAGTATTTTCTTTTTTTTGTTTTTTCGCAATTGTTATACGTTGTTGAATGGTGATTATTTTTACAAAATAAGCAAAATTTTCTGAACAAAGTTATAGACAACAACTTCAAAACCAAGAACTAAAAGATATCATCAACACAGTCGGAGGTCTTAAGATGTGACCACGTATTCTAACCTTTGTCACTGTCACTAATACACCGAAAAAAAAGCAATAATTAAATCACCTAAGTCGGCTTGGGTAGAAAGAATTGTATGGGAATTATAAACTTTTGCTTATACACCCAAGCAATTTATTGTTTAATACATTGCTTTGAAAACACATACTCCAATAACCTACTCAAAACAAAATATTTCATTCACTTAAGTCAAGTATTTAATATATTAACCAATATTTTAGGTAAATCACCAAAATTTTGACACTTTATCAGAATGGTTTGGAAATAATTTATCATCGAAGCCATTGGCGTTGTTATACATAGAATAACCATGATGTATGGTCTAATATTACTGTATAATTAATAATTAGACAAGACAAACCGAGAGAATATTTTAATTTTTTTTTTTTTTTTCTATAAATGCGGTGCAAAAAAAAAAGTTGTGCAATTATGTTGAATAACTCCGTCTAATTACCTGGAGCTTGAGTATTTTACCGAAAAATCCCCAAAAATACAAAATTAATAAAAAAACACTATCATCAATATCAATATCAAAGCCATTGCTTAAGCAGAGTTTTGAGCTAACCTTTTTTTTATGGCTAAAGCATAGTTTCTGCAAACAAAAAAAAAAAAATTATAAAAACCAAAACTTGGCAAAAAGTTATAGTTGTTGAAACTCAACTAATTATTTAAAATAATGTATAAATTACCAAATACATAAAAAGATAATCGCCCAAATAGAAATTGCCAGTTAACATGTAAAACTTAGGCGTTTAATGAAGGACTTGGGAGGCTGAAAACTGCCAAAGCCAGCTTCAAAATTATATTAGGTTTTTTGTTAATTTAACATAAGCTTTTTCTTGGTGTACTTGTTCTAAAGTTTGTAATAATTTATTCTTAGTTTTTATTTTCGCTTTTGCTCTTAATTTTGTTTTTGCTTTTACTTTTGGATTTGTGTTTATTTTTATCTTTGATATTTGAAGTGAAAATTTCTTTAGGCGCGTTAGGCGCGTTAGGCGCGTTGGTAGAGGTAAAAGTTATTAACTCGCGTCAGCATTGTTAACGTCAACTTAACATAACATCACCACTGTTGATCTATTTACTGCTAACGAAAGCAATGCTATGGGGGAAAAGGGTAGAAAAATCGATATTTTTTTAGTTTTTTGATACTATAAGAAATACCTTATAAGAAATAATGTCAGTTTTTTTGATACTATACTTACTTACTTACTTAGGTGGCCGTGACAACCCGTGTCCGGATTTCGACCGACCTCATCAGCTCTCGCCAGGCGCCTCTGCTTTGCGCGCGCCTTCTCCAATCGGATACACCAAGTGCGGTTAGGGCTTCCTCAGCCTGGTCCATCCATCGGAGGCATGGTCTCCCTCGTCGTCGTTGACCAGCGACCCTCGCTTCGAGCATCTTTTTCGCTGGAGCTTCGTCGTCCATACGATGGACATGACCCAGCCAGCGTAGTCGCTGCACAGTTATACGCCGAACTACGTCAATGTCTCCGTAGAGCTCATACAGCTCGTGGTTCATTCGGATGCGATAGTCATCGCCGACTCGAACAGGACCGAAGATTTTGCGAAGAACTTTTCTCTCGAACACCCCCAGAGCGGCTGCGTCAGTTTGCGAAACTACCAATGCCTCAGCGCCATAAAGCAGCACAGGTAGAACGAGCGTCTTGTAGAGTGTTAGTTTTGTCGATCGAGAGAGGGCTCTGGAACTTAGTTGCTTACTGAGCCCGTAGTAGCACCTATTAGCAATTATTGTTCTTCGCTTTATCTCCAGGCTGATTTCGTTGTTAGTATTAATGGCGGTGCCAAGGTATACAAACTCCTTGACTACTTCAAAGTTATTACTGTTAAAGTTATTACTAAGTTACTACTTATAGTTTTTGATACTATAACTTATAAGAAATATTGTCTTGCAAACTTCAACATAAGCAAAGCCTCTGGTCCGGATGGCATAACACCACTTGTGATTAAAGCGTGTGCCTCAAGTCTGGCTCGGCACCAGCGCAACCTACAGGACAGGAGTATTTTCATCTTGTTGGAAGGGCGCAAGAATCTAGCCAGATGTCACAAACCCTGCAAACTACCGACCCAGAGCAGGGGCTTCAAGATCATATTAGGATCCTTCTGTACAGGTACTACCATGGGAAGTTTTCAAGGGAGATGCATGGCCTGACGCCACCAGCTCGTGTGTTTGCTAGGTCCACTCGGGCAGCTCTTCAAGCCCATCCCTTTACCATTGCCACTTTGGCTAAAAGAACATCGCATTACAGAGAAAATTACCGACACTACTCCATCTTTCCACCCTCCAATTAACTATCACCTATCACCCGTCCAAATCAACACAATGCTTTCGCATTTTTAGGCGGCATCCCCTGAGTGTTGGTTAAGTCTAAAAAAAAAGTTATTAGTAGCAAAACTTTTCGAGTTATGATTTTCCGAGCGCTCGGTCTCCCTTGGTCGTTGTAATGCTCGGCGCGGCAATTGATTTGAAGCAGCTGCTCTTTGCTTTTTCACTCTTTTTTTACTTGTATGGGCGTCAAAACTTTTCTTTTAAGTAGGAAGTCTAAATTTCTCGAAAACCGTAGAACCGATTTTTCCTAAACTTTGCACACTTCTTTAACATACTAAATACTAGGTTCTGAATGAAGGAATTTTTTTTTTGGCAATTAGAACCAATTTTTTAAATAAGCAAAAGGAGCAATTTTTTTGTAAAAAAACAGAGATTTTCGATTGCGCCTTTACAGTTTGCTCTGCGTTCTGATGACAGCATTATTTATTTTTGTCATGAAACCAACATATATATTAGAGAGTAAGAATTCAAAACAAAGTCGCATAGTGTTTTTTTCGCGCCAAAAAAATCAAACTATTTACAACCACATAACCAGATAAGACAAATCTAAAAACTTTATTTTTTAAAGTGAACGGGTTTTTTTAAATTATGACACTTGTGCAGTATTTTTTTTAGTTTAAATTTGATGATTTCAGTAATTACAACCTCCAGTTTAACAACGTATTTTAAAAGATATTTTTCAATATAATGCATTGTATTTTATATCTGTTTTCGCCAATATAAGAAATTATATACAAAGCAAAAAAAACGAAATGGCCATTTATTTATTTATATATTTATTACTTAACCAAGCAAGATATGATCTTAGTTATATTCTTAATTTATGCTTAACCTTTTTTTTTTTTTTTTTTTTTTTTTTCTTTGTAACAGTGTAGGCTTAGGCCGCCTACCCGGTTGACTTGATTTCAGCCCTTGAAAGGACTTTGACCGAGCTTCTTATGATCAATTGTGTTGTGTGTGCTGTGAAATGTTTGAACACAAATGATCGAGAACTGGACCTACCAGCTCTATGCCGACTCCTAACGGCTTATGTTCTCAAGAAGCTTTTCATGGCAGTTTTTACTCTCT
The DNA here is from genome assembly GCA_914767935.1 of Coremacera marginata. Taxonomy (NCBI): domain Eukaryota; kingdom Metazoa; phylum Arthropoda; class Insecta; order Diptera; family Sciomyzidae; genus Coremacera; species Coremacera marginata. The sequence continues at coordinate 157,087,564 of OU612047.1, read as the reverse complement.
GAATTTTTGCCATTGTCTGCAGAGAGGTGACGGCCGAACAGAAAATTTGAATTCAATTGAAAAACTTTCTGCGTCAGAGCGGGGGTTCAAACCTTGGTTCTCTGGCGTATGAGTCACACACTCTACCCACTACGGCACGGCCGCCACATTATACCACCTCGTTCAAAAAGAAAGGTTCATTCACACTGTGAACCGGACTTAACGGTCCGATTCGAAAAGTTTTTTTTAGTAGGTTGGCACGTCTGTCTATGACCAGGCTGCCAAATATCAGCGTCTCTCGTTGACGTTTGGTAAAGTGACAGTGTTTTGTTTACAACAATTTTTTTCGTGTCTTCGATTATTACGATGGAAGAAAAAATTGAGCAACGAGTTTGTATCAAATTTTGTGTGAAACATGGTTTCAACTGCGCCAATACGCGTAAAATGTTGGTGAAATGTTACAGTGACTCTGCTCTATCGTATCAGAAGGCAAACAAGTGGCTTTAACGATTTGTGAGTGGCCAAGACGAAGAAGAAGATGTCCCTCGTGCTGGACGGCCATCGTGTTCGACTACCGAAGAAAACGTTGAAAAAATCAAAGAAGTGTTGGTCAAAAATCGCAAATTGACGATTAGAGAGATAGCAGAGGACGTCGGCATTTCAATTGGATCCGTTCAGAACATTTTGAGGAATGAATTGGGCTTGAGACGTGTCGCTGCGAAGTTGGTACCGAAATAACTCAATTTCATGCAAAAAAAAAGACCGAGTTGCTATCGCGAAAGACATGCTGGAAATGGTCGAAAACGACGAATCATTCATCGAATCCATCATTACTGCTGATGAGACATGGGCATACGAGTATGACACGCAAACCAGACATCAGGCGAGTAAATGGCGGTCGGAAGACGAACCGAGACCGAAGTAACCACGTCGTTCTCAGTCAAAAAAGAAGGCGATGCTCACTGTTTTCATGGACTACAATGGTGTAGTTCACCATGAATTTTTGCCAGATGGTCAAACGGTCAATAAATAGTTTTATTTGGGCGTAATGAGACGTTTACGTGAAGCAATTCGCCAAAAAAGAAGCAGTTGTGGCAAAACTAATCTTTAATTTGCACCACGATAATGCACCATCGCACAATGCTCATCTTATTCGTGACTTTTTGGCCAAAAACAACACGATAACCATCCAGCAGCTGGCAAATTTACCTGATCTGGCTCCGTGTGATTTTTTCCTTTTTGATCGAGTCGAAAAACCGCTTCGAGGAACGCGTTTCACCAGCAAAGAAAAGGTCATGGAAGCATCGGTGAACGCTCTGAAGGCGATACCCAAAACCGTGTTCCAGAAAGTTTTTCGTGACTGGATAAAGCGCTGGCATAAGCGCGTTGCAGCCGACGGGGACTACTTTTAAGGCAACAATATTGATTTGGATGAATAAACTTGTACTTTAATTTTTTTCAATAAATTAACCTTTCTTTTTGAACAAGGTGGTAATATAAAAATATACACAGAAAATATATACAGTCATTTTTATTAACCCTCCGTTACTAACATGAATTCAATAACACGGTTACTAACATTGGTCTCTCAGAAGTGAAGAAAATTCTTCATATAAAACACACTTTTTAATCACACTTCCATCAACATGAGCACTGATCAACGGAGAGATATACAAAGAGTGATAGCTCAAAAAGCTTAACTCTGGCTTACAGAAAGCTTTAAGTATGTGTTCGGTCTATAATACCGCAATTAGTTATGGAAGGTTAAAAACCAATTAGCACATTAAAAATGTGAAAAATCAATCTTTAATAGAAGTTTTCTTTGTTAGCGCTTTTTACCGATTCGGTATAATTAAAATTTTCAATTTCAACAAAATGTGACGGCTTAAAACTGCGACCCCGAGAATTAAACACCTTTTTCCAAAATTTTATCATTCCTCTAAAAATGTGAATTTTAAAATGCAAGCTTGTAGGTGTGCAATGTTTTGCATTGCAACTTCTTCCAGCAACAACGAAAAGCAAAAAGCACCACTGAAAGTAAAAAAGGATTGATATTGTACTGTATTTCGTCATCATTCTTTTTGCTTTCTATGTTTTACATCTATGTTAATAGATATTAATTTACAACATTAAATAAAATTGAGCGTAATGAAATTTGGTTTAAAAAATTAAAATTTCTTAGGAAGTTATGTGTAAATATCGTTCTTTTATTATACGGTTTATTTCATTGTAATGCATGAATACAATATTTTATGTACAGAAATTGACTTGGACTAATTAACTACGGCCATTTATTTTATGTTAAATAATTATTAAATTGTATTACAGTTGCGAAGTGAGCTATAAAAGAAAGTTGGTAGATAACAAATCATATACATATATTATTTTATTTATTAACCTCACAGTTAGAATTTTATATCGAGTTTTGTGCAAGAAATATTTAATCATTGTACAAAATATTGGAAAACTTAATAATTACTTTAAAAAAATTATGAATTGTTATCAAATGCAGAAATTGCGCTAATAATAAAAGATGTTCAGATAAGTTTTGTTGAAAAGTTTAAAACTAAATATCTAAACGCATTAAAAAATAATCAGCGGTTTACATTAAAAAATTAAATGCTGCTCGTAAATTTAAAAATAAACTCTAAAAAAAAATAATACTACGTTTTTAAGCAATTTAATGTTTGCATTCATTCTGATAAAGCTATGATAGATTAAAATTTTGGGAACTTATGGAGATATTGGGTAGTGGGCGTGAGTGACATTTTTTTAAATGTATACATATACACCCTGTTCCAAAATTATAAACGCACTAGATTTTTACCAATATCTTTTGTAAATTTTTTTTTTTGAGAACATTTTTTTACCGTTAGATAAATATATTAAAGCCAATTGTTGTATATAACGAACAATAACAACATTAAAAGAGATAATATGTACATACGAAAAATATCGCTGTGTCAAAATTATAAACGCACTTCATAAAAAGTGTTTGTTTTTTTTTTGCATACTTAGTTTTATTGTTAACTTTAGTAATGAGCTATGTTTCCGTTGTTTTCTATAACCTCAAAAAATCGGTTTGGCGTTGAGTCAAATCAATTCTAAAATCGTTGCTCGCTGAAGTCGTCTCAGCTTTGTAGAATAGCTTGTTGCAACTCTTCTTCCGTAGAGTTTTGGGTATTTCCGTTTCCAAAGAAAACGTGAATTAAAGCACCCCATACATTTTTCATGATATTAAGATCAATAAAAAGTGGTGCCCACTCAAGAACAAGAATGTTATGGCCTCGAAACCAACGTCAAGTGGCACGCGGGGTCTGGCATGATGCATTGTATTGTTGAAATTCAAGAATTTCGTCTGCTCTTTCGTTCAAAATGGGCAATAATTTCTTAGTTAACACACTAATGTTATCTCCTGAGCTTATTCGAACAGTTGGAAAATAAAGATTCACCTTTCCAAGGGCACGGAGTGCACTCCACACCATCAGTGACCCGCCACCGAAAGTTCTCTTTGAAAAATATCGGGGTTCATCCAAGAAAACATCGTAGCCATCTGGTTCATCCAAGCTAAGCTTCTTTTCCTGATTTCAGTTACGTCCCATTATGCCACGGGTGACTTGTTTATCATCTCTTTATGCTTGTCGCGTAGTCGAGGGGCTGGCTTCATTTTAGAAAACAACATTATTTTACAAAACAACATTATTGCAAGTTTTTACTTGCAAAACCTTAAGAAGAAAAATATGACAATGTTATGTTAGCAACAGTCACTGCAATAGTAACTATTTTATCAAGCTGTTGCAACAGGTTAACGACAACAAAAAAAAAACCACAAAAGCTATAAAAATACCATTGTTTCCCATGAAACTGCAATTAAAAGCGTGCCAAGGGACATGCTTGCACTTTACTAGGTGTTATTGTAATGGTGTTGTTGTTGCGAGTAATGCAGTCAACTTCCTTGGAATCAACGGAGTCATTGTCAGTTCAAAATTCAACCAACAAGGAAACAAGTACAAAATATAAACGTTAACTGGGTTCAGATGAGTAACTTAACAACCAGAGCAAAATATGTTATATATGACTAAGATATAATATGTATTATAATTTAAACCACACACATTTTTTAAAAAAATTTTATATTAGAAAAAGGAGAGTTTATGGCAAAATGAGTGCAAACTTAGAATATGTTATAAACTACTCTATGATGTGGTTGATGTCAACGTTGTCCTACAGAGAATTTCTGACTTTCGTCACATAAGTTGTTGTTACTGCATAACAATATTTTTAATTTAATAAATTGCATAATATATATGAATTATGTGCTAAACAAGTGTTGGATGCATTATATTTCTGTTGTCGGTACCCTATGGAGAAAGCAGAGTCAATTGACTGGTCCCGTGACAGCTCAAATGTAACCAAACACAGGACAGGTCGGATATAGCTCTTCACGGAAGAGTTCTTTTGTGCCTGTTAATGGACAGATTTCATTTTACTCAGCACGGGACCAATTTAATATGATACACGTGGAGACAGATTGATTAAAACTCAAAGCTGTATTTGTATTGTGTGGAAGTGCAAAGTTGAAGACCAGTCGGTTTCATATGTTGGTGACAGAGTCGGGATAGGTTGTAAGCCGGTTTATTTTTAGTCAAAAAATTTCACCAATTTACTCTTCTAGGCCGGTCACTGGATGGGTCCAAGGTGATACAACAGGTGGCAATTGACCCCTGTCAATGACAACGCCGTGTAAAACTGACCGATTGGTTTCATATGTTGGTGGCAGAACTGGGACTGATCCCTATCCCTTGGGAACCTATCTCGCGATAGGTTCGAAACCGATTAATTTCTCCATAGGGTAGCAAATAATGCATTGTATGTGCATGTGTATGCGTTTGTGTGCGGATTAGTATATGTAACTAGTTGTTTTTACAAATATGAACGTAAGCATTGTTAGATAATGTAGCGCGCTAGATTGTTGTTTTTTTTTTTTTTTTTTTTGAGTGCATGTGTTTGCGTGTTTTTGCGCTATTTGCATACGAAATTTGCAGGCCAGGCAAACAAAAAAAAAATTGTCTACTGGCTGAATTATTTATATGCATATGCAAATGCATTTTAGTGTTAGTCCGAATTTAAATTTTTGAAGAGCTTTAAAATATGACACAAAAATATGCCATCATCTCTCTGTATTTTTGTGTAAATATTTATAAGTTCAAACACCATTCCCCCAAAGGGTTGAAGAAACAAACGCTATCATTTTCAATACAAATTTAAAAGATTTGCTTAAGTCAAGAAAAATTGTTTGGCCAAAAGAGAGTTTAACCTTGCTTATAAAGGTCACACTCATAATATTATTGAAGTATTATTTTCGACTATGACTTTCAATGCTCTAATATCTGAAAAATAGATATAAAAAATTATGTCTCGAAGGTATATAATCTTTCTTTTTAATCTTTATATAATCTTTTTTTTTTCAAAGAGAAAGCTTTGAGAAAATATTATGTATACTTTTTGGTTTCTGCATTACTATTAATATAGCCAAGACACAAACCAACGCCGGACCTTTTACCGGCGACCTATATAAAATCAATCAAATTCCCATAAAATATTTTTAAAATATTATTTTTAAATTTTTTTTCTCTTTAAAAAAAGGCGAAAAAAAAGACAGAAAAAAGGCGAATGAACGAAATTTCTAGTTATCCGCTTCACGTGAAATCAGCCCGATTATTTTTAATTTCGTGGATATGTATTTTCTAGAATAAAGTTTTTTTTTCAAAATTGGAAAAGAATCCATTTAAGCTAATATTTTTCAACTAATATTCAAAATTTCAATCTTCTTTTCTGCAGATTATAAAAATTTATTCGTCCTAGATATTAGTTTTTATAAAATTTTTTTCAGATATCAAAGACTTTTTGAGCATTAAAAGTCATAGTTGCAAAGATACTTTAATACACACAGTTTTCAAAACACAGTCTATTCAAATATAATAATTGTGGGCTTTATAAGCAAAGTTAAACTTTACTTTGGCCGAAAAATTTTCATCGTTAAAGCTTTATTTGCATTGAAACTGTCAACTTTTTCTTCTTTAAATAAATTTACATCATTATTTTCATATTGTTTTTTTTTTCTAAGACATATCAGATTTTATTTTTGATGGTCTCATTTTTATTATTTTTTCAATTTTTCTGCAGCCTTTTGCGTGCTTGAACCCCGAAAGTCACTCTTGGCTGCAAGCCTTTTGTATGTTCAAAACTAAACTTTAAATCAATGAAATATTTTCGATAACTTTTCATTCTTAATAAGGATTGATTTAAGTGTTTTTTTTTAATGTAGTTAAACGTTTGGAAATAATTTTGAGTTTTCAGTAGAAATAATCTAAACCAATCCTGAAATATCATTAATTTAAGCTCTTTAACTAAAAATTCACTCAATTCAAGCTGTGTGGTTCATGGCTTTAAATCAATTTATTTGTCATTAGCAACAAGGCTGATTTGAGCATGAATAGTAAAAGATATTCGACGACCAATACACACTGCAAATGACATTGTTTTCTAGCTTGCTAGCTGCTTAGAGCTCTGCTATCAACGTAAATCATGAACAACGAGTCGTGCTTTTGCCAACAATGATGCCAATCAAAGCCCTTTTTTTTTTTTGGTTTAACAAAATTTCAATTTTTGAAAATTCAATTGTAACAATTTAGAAAAGTTCTGGTGAAAATCAAAAGCAAAGCGTTATAATAAGACCGAGATTTTACCGTGGAAGTGGAAGAAAAACGAAATATTTAATGTGAATTCTTTAGCGAAGGGATTTTTGTCATTTCTACAAAACAAACTTTTAATGAGGTAAAAGACTTTTCTTTTTTGCTGACGTTGTAGATTTTGTTTTGGAATTGGTTGGAATTGAGCTCCTTTAGTAAAAAAAAAAAAATAGAAGAAATGTGCTTAATATGTGTTCATCGAGGCTTAAAAATAAACTTTTTTTTTTCTTAAAGCAATTTAAGGAAAAGAATGTCCCAGTTCACTTATAAATTTTCTCTGGTGTGAATGCTGAGATATCGAGCTGATAAGCAAAAAAATCCATTTAAAGGTATTCCTTGAACTTCCTTGAAAATTTAGGGAAGTGTGTTTAATTCTTGGCACCGTTGTTATAAATGGTAGGCTTAAATTTTTGCCGACAGAAGTTAATAACAATCCACCATAAACTGCCGAAGCGAGTTCTTCCAAGCAGTAAATTCAAATTGCGCCACGTTGCCACGTGCACCACAATCATTTCCGCAACGGCCATAGCTATACTACGAGCACACACACACACACATCTACACACACAAACGCAAGAATTCACACACTCAAACACAAGAAATTTAATACATTGTCTTTCTTGCAGTTGCCTTCATTCGAGTCATTTCAAGCGCCACTAAGTACGCTTCAAAGTCATGAGGCGTAATAATATTGTGATATGTGTCTGCATATGCACACTATCCCATGAAAATACACACACACATAGACACACACACTATAAAACGCAAATAAACATTCACACAATATAAAATACATATACAAGCACGTTGGCACTCATACGATATCATATGTTCACGCGCCCTCCATTCATGTGTGTGTGTGTGAGCGTTTGTGTCTCATATTCATTCGTCCATTTAGAGTGATTGTCATTGTGGTGTATGGTGTTCATCGGTGTCATCCTTTCTCAGCCCGAACCTTACCTAAAAGCTCAAAGTCATTGTGCTGCAACGGGTGCAACATCCTGCAACATGCAATTGTTGGCCAAGCATTGCATTGAAATTAATTATGTCGGAATGTTGTATGCATGCAACACTACGATGAGTATGCAAAGTTGCAGTGTCATTAGACAGTTTGTGGCTAGCACAAGGAAACATTGAGCACGTTCTCGCCAAGGACACGCACTGCTGCTTGTCACCGTCGCTCTTACGTATGGTTGGTGGGTTTGGGCGTAGCACTTTGCCAGCCTGGAATATTTGCATTTTAGCTTTGAGTTTGCTGCATTGAATACACTTCGTGCTTCAGGAGCAGGAGTCAAAACTCCGCTGCCAACTGTTAACTGTTTTGATATGTTTGTAAGGGCAAAGATTTATTGCCATTCGATTGCTTTAATTATGGCCAAGATATTCAGTTAATAAACAGTAACAGTTGGCATAGCAAATAATGGTTAGTTGGTTAAGTGGGTGAGATATTCGCTAGGTGGGTTGGGAAAGGGTTTGGCGTGAGGTAAAAAGTTCACGCTGTGTATTTTACAAAACGCTATGCACTGCTCTTAGTTGACTGGCAAATTATTGGTTACACTTTATTTATGTTTATGTTGCGTACTGTATGAGCAGCTTTGTAATTTATGTGCCTTCGCATAAGTTGGCGAAGATAATGCACAGTGGAATTTATTATTACTGAAATATAGCACCTGCTTTGATGTGAAGTTGAAACAAAGAATTTTGTCAGATAGTAGCAATATCTAGATGGGGTCGATTTGATTGCGAAAATTATAAGGGCACAGTTAAGTATCTCTTAACATGCAAATTGTTCATTATTTATTAGGGGAAAAAAATTAATTTTTTTGCAGTTATCTATAAAATGCGAATGTATTTTATAAGAGGTATGTAAATTTAAAATTAAAAAAAAATGGAACTCAATTTCAATATTGCCTCTTTAAGTCAAAACTTATGTTATTATTAGGGCTCAATTACTTAAAAAGCTGTTAAAGGTCCATTCAATTAGTTTTTTATGGCAGACTTATTTTTTATTTCAGGATCATTTTTTATGATTGCTTATATAACATAACATAACATAACAGAACATAACATAACATAACATAACATAACATAACATAACATAACATAACATAACATAACATAACATAACATAACATAACATAACATAACATAACATAACATAACATAACATAACATAACATAACATAACATAACATAACATAACATAACATAACATAACATAACATAACATAACATAACATAACATAACATAACATAACATAACATAACATAACATAACATAACATAACATAACATAACATAACATAACATAACATAACATAACATAACATAACATAACATAACATAACATAACATAACATAACATAACATAACATAACATAACATAACATAACATAACATAACATAACATAACATAACATAACATAACATAACATAACATAACATGACATAACATAACATAACATAACATAACATAACATAACATAACATAACATAACATAACATAACATAACATAACATAACATAACATAACATAACATAACATAACATAACATAACATAACATAACATAACATAACATAACATAACATAACATAACATAAAATAACATAACATAACATAACATAACTTCATACAACATAACATAACATACTATCAAAGTCCAGGACCTATAGCTTCTATATTTTTAAATTTCGAAGCAAGCGCTCTTTTATTTCTTAAGTAGAATTTTTTATTTATTTATCATAATTTTGAACGAAAATGGAGCGGAAATCAATTAAAATTGATTGTCAAATTTTTGACAAAGTGATGAAAAATCTCTTGGGAAATTCTTAAATAAGGATTAAATTTAACTACCATTTTCTAACTGCCAGTTCATTTCAACTGAGATTGAATAAAACGATTTTTTTCATTAAAAATTCTTGAGCTATTTTTAAATGCCATTTATATATTATCTTCAATTACGAAATTCAACTGGGATTGAAAAAAAACTACTCTAAATCACTTGTTTCTTTAATGAAAACAAATTTTTATAATTTTAAAATAAATATTTATAAAGAAAAAATTAATAAAATAAAATTGAATACTGTTTTCAAATTCTTTTGATGGAAGCTGTTAAAATGTTTGCGTTTAATTTAATAAAAAAGTCTATGAATTTTTTATATTATAAAAGGAATGAGAAGTGAAAATTGTGTTATTTCTTCGCATTGCATACTTCTTCATTTCAAGCATGTTCATTCTCTTAGTGCTCAATGACTACGTATTATGACTGAAAATCATTGAGTACTTATGTCTAAATGCCACAATTTCTGCTGTGTATTTATCATAAGTTGTTAAGTGTGAGTAATAATAGCTTATCTGCACATTTTTAACAATTGCAAATCTCCCAAGGCTAAAAGCAGTTTCTTGTTTTCACATAATTCGTCAGAGTTGAGTCGATTTGTGAAACAAGCAAACTGTGTGCAGTTCCAAAGAAGCAGTCTGGATTTGATGGAGGCATGCTCAGATACAGATGCACACAAATGCATTACAGATAAATAATATCTGCTGCAAATGGATTTTGTCTGCTAGTTAAACTTGTTTAGTTAGTAGTATTGGGTAACAAAAAGAAAAATCTGTGCTATGCATAAATATGAATAAATATATGTTTATAATATGTATGATACTACAAAATCTTTTTAAATTATTTCCTAGCTTTAATTATTGGTTATTCTTAAGAATTTAATACAACAAGCAACAAATATTTTTGAAGGCACTAAAAAGTTTAACATTTACATATATAAGTGCTAGAAAAATCTTTGTTGCATAAGCGCAAAATTGCAATTAAGCTGAAATATGCAGCACTTGCAGCGACTTATATACATATGCAACATTAACAACATATACAACGATAGCAATAACAACAACGTTATTATGGCAAATAATATTCATTTACATTTATTCATAATGACAATGTTGACAACCATTGGACAATTAGAGGAAGATACAGAGTCTAAAGTGCTGCCATACACTTCTGAATGCGCTTCAAAAGCAGCTTGTACAGTAGAGTGGGTCAGTCTCCATATAAAAAAACTTTTTTTTTTAAGTCAAATTTTTATATCGGACTACCAAAAGACATTTTTCATATCTTTCGCATATAGTGTCCGATGTTAAAAATTATATTTATATTTTTGCAAAAGTATAATATTAAGGGCTATATTTTCTGCTCAAGTCTCATTGATCTCCAAAGTCATTTCTACAGGTTAGTAAGTTTACTCAGGTTCCCCCTCTCCCCTTAAACTCCTTCCCCTAAAAGTAGTTTTTTTTTAACCCACTACACTATACAGTGAGCATTTCTTATAATTGTTTTAAAATTAGAACATTTTGTCTTCATGTACAGCTTTTTGCCCACTGTGCACTCCAACGTATGACTGCTACTGGAAAGTCTGTTACTACACTAAGCTCCGCTTAGCCACCATGCAGTACTCTGAACCCTTCACAGAACTCATCAAATGCTTAACGAGAATCCTTGCGCTGCATATCTCAACAACCACCGAACCAACCAACAAACAACCAACACATGCTCAGGCCAAAGGAAGAGCTCGGCACTGCACTGCACTGCACTACATTCCAACGCTATTCAAGTAATTTTAATATTTTTCCTTAATGAAAATTTTCAATTGCAAACATAAATTTTCCTCGGAAAATAGTGCATATTTTGCATATGTTGCAGGCACAGATAGACACACAAACAAACAGATAGACACGCTGATAGACAGAGAGATAGGCAGTCAGCAAGGCAGTCAGCACGACAGTCAGTGCAGCAACAAACATCACCGACACTAGCAGCAGTTTTTGTACATAAAGCGTTGTACACATTGACAATAATTTTTTACACACTCGTACTTGAATGAATGTGACCACTAACTTCAAAAATGAGAATGCAAAATTTACGAATTAAGTAGAGTGATGGTAAAGATATGGTCCACATAACATAAAAGCAAAAAAAAAATAAAAATTAAGAAAACTAATCACGATGCGCTTAAGAATTACGCACAGGCTAAGAGTTGATTAATAATAAAGCAATGGTTAAGAGCTTCATAAAAAATTTACGCTATTCGACTCTTATTAATTTTTATTTTGATCTTCATATTCATATTCATATTCATATTCATATTCATATTCATATTCATATTCATATTCATATTCATATTCATATTCATATTCATATTCATATTCATATTCATATTCATATTCATATTCATATTCATATTCATATTCATATTCATATTCATATTCATATTCATATTCATATTCATATTCATATTCATATTCATATTCATATTCATATTCATATTCATATTCATATTCATATTCATATTCATATTCATATTCATATTCATATTCATATTCATATTCATATTCATATTCATATTCATATTCATATTCATATTCATATTCATATTCATATTCATATTCATATTCATATTCATATTCATATTCATATTCATATTCATATTCATATTCATATTCATATTCATATTCATATTCATATTCATATTCATATTCATATTCATATTCATATTCATATTCATATTCATATTCATATTCATATTCATACTCATATTCATATTCATATTCATATTCATATTCATATTCATATTCATATTCATATTCATATTCATATTCATATTCATATTCATATTCATATTCATATCCAATTACAAGTGCAGGTTTCTTCAAGGATCAAAACATATCCTGAAATATTTATAAAATGTATAAATCACACTCATATTCATATTCATATTCATATTCATATCCAACTACAAGTGCAGGTTTCTTCAAGGATCAAAACATATCCTGAAATATTTATAAAATGTGTCTACAAATGATTCCCTCAGTTTTTGCTTGCGCTGTTTTTAGCTTCAATTAAATAAAGGCTTTTTTAAAAAAACAGTGGCTTATTTTAAAAGTTGTTGCACAGTGCTTTATGTTGACTGCACCTGACCTCTTTTATTAGCAATTTTCTTGATGTGTTCACCCTAAAAAAGGTATGCATTTAAATTTTTTTTCAATATATGAACATATATGACATTAAAAATATTTCTTTATCCTTAAATTGATGCTTTGCGTATTTGATGTCATCATAAAAGGCCTTAAAATCAATTTAAATATGCTATTAAATTAGTTTCTTATTTTTATAGCCAGGCTTCTAAAGTGATAAATTCTTTCTAATGTACTCTATGCAAGGACATGGAGAGCATTATGGAGGGCATCCAAAATAAGTATGTTTTTTCAATAAAAATGTTTGCTTCATTTTACCCTTATAGCACCCATGCTGGCCTTACTTCATTTTATTGTTATTTTTTTCCAATGTTTTTGTTTGAACCATATTTTTTGCCACCAACCGGCTGCTGATGGTGTTTTTTTAAGAACTACTTTCATGCACACCGCTAGACAGCTAAAATCAACGCCTTTGCCGGACAACTTCTTCTACTACTCCTTAGCAAACAAAAGCTAGAAAGAATAAAAGCGATAAAAGATACCCAAAATAAACAACACCACGAAGGGCATAAAACCGAAATGGAGCCACAATTCAAAAGCTATTGACACCCTTGCAATAACACCCTACATTGCTGAATGACCATCATAAATCATCGCTGAGTGTCATATAAAAATCGTAATCAGATTTCGAGCAAGAAATATGTTTGCATACAAATAACACACAGATACCCAAACAAGCGAAGGAGTCACTCAAACAAACAAACAAACAAACATACATAAAGTATGAAAATCCAACGCAGAGTAAAACCCTTTCTCGCCATTGAGAATCCTTATAAATAAGGCACTTGAATTCAAGTGTGAGCCATTGCAAGGCATGACATGCGTGTGTGTGTAAGCGTGTGAGTATATATAATGGATGTGTGTTAGTGAAGCGACACATCATAACCAACAACTGAGCCGTTATTGCGATGCTTTTGTGCAGACTACGTCGTTGGAGTGTCATGCCAGGGATAAGCCTGGATATCAGCACATAGCTTTCTGGCAATGGAATAATTCATGTTTTTCTTTATGCTGTCTGTGGGATTTTCTATTTATGTTTATATATACATATATATAGTATAAATTGGCATTGAGCTGGATATTCAGAAGATTCAGTGAAGTGCTATAACGCAATAAATTTTAATTTTATCGACTTAAATCTTTTTTTTATTTGCCAAAGCCAGACAGGTATGAGAACTGCTACAAGGACAATTGAAGAGTATGCTTTGAAGGTCGTGTCGAGTTCACTAAAAGAAGGTTTTATGGGTGTTAAGGCACTAAGGCATTATTACATATTAGAAATTTTCATAAAAAATGTCTAATATAAAGTTTTCATGCTACCTAATGATCTTCTTAAGCATTCAAATTTTTTATTTCTTATTATGTGTCAATGAAAAAATGAAAAAAAGAAAAATGAAAGAAAAAATGTCAACTGAAACTGAGCATCACTTCAATTTTCTTCTTAAAATTAATTTAATCTATTATTGCGTAAAACTGCACCAAATTGTCTCTTGTTTTTCTCCCCACTTAATTCAGCAGCTGCTCTGGCAATCCTTTAAACACAGTTAAAATGTATTTTCAGTTAACAAAAGCTGCATTGTACTACGCAAGGTCAACGTCAGGCTGCGAAAACAAAGGCAAAAAAAAACAGAAAACGCTCCTACATTCACTGCATACAATTACTGCTATGAAATTTATTTTGGCCTTAAATGAAGTCGTCTATGCTCATTCCATCACAATTGATGGCTACCAACACACCTACAAATGAACGCTTTATTATGCACGCTTGAGCGTTCATTCAGTCATGCTGCGATCATAAGGCCTGGACACACTGATTGAGTTCAAGTTTCTTGGAAAGCAGTCGGTTTAATCGAAGCTGTCGATGTCAGCAGCGCAGTCAACTGTGGCTGTGTGGCTGTTATTGTTTACATATAATTGGTGAAGGCAACAAAGCGTTGTTGCCCATTGTTCGTTGCAGGTATTGTTATTTTGTTGTTGTTGCATGCTACTTACGCACATCAATGAATGCAATGCATGAAAGCTTTCATAATGACAACATTATTAACAACAACAACAACGACAACTTAAGTGTATTGTCTGGTCAACTTCATTAACTGATGAAAACAGCTTACTAGTGTTGTATTGGACATTCATATGAATATGAATATGAATATGAATATGAATATGAATATGAATATGAATATGAATATGAATATGAATATGAATATGAATATGAATATGAATATGAATATGAATATGAATATGAATATGAATATGAATATGAATATGATTATGAATATGAATATGAATATGAATATGAATATGAATATGAATATGAATATGAATATGAATATGAATATGAATATGAATATGAATATGAATATGAATATGAATATGAATATGAATATGAATATGAATATAGATATGAATATGAATATGAATATGAATATGAATATGAATATGAATATGAATATGAATATGAATATGAATATGAATATGAATATGAATATGAATATGAATATGAATATGAATATGAATATGAATATGAATATGAATATGAATATGAATATGAATATGAATATGAATATAGATATGAATATGAATATGAATATGAATATGAATATGAATATGAATATGAATATGAATATGAATATGAATATGAATATGAATATGAATATGAATTTGAATATGAATATGAATATGAATATGAATATGAATATGAATATGAATATGAATATGAATATGAATATGAATATGAATATGAATATGAATATGAATATGAATATGAATATGAATATGAATATGAATATGAATATGAATATGAATATGAATATGAATATGAATATGAATATGAATATGAATATGAATATGAATATGAATATGAATATGAATATGAATATGAATATGAATATGAATATGAATATGAATATGAATATGAATATGAATATGAATATGAATATGAATATGAATATGAATATGAATATGAATATGAATATGAATATGAATATGAATATGAATATGAATATGAATATGAATATGAATATGAATATGAATATGAATATGAATATGAATATGAATATGAATATGAATATGAATATGAATATGAATATGAATATGAATATGAATATGAATATGAATATGAATATGAATATGAATATGAATATGAATATGAATATGAATATGAATATGAATATGAATATGAATATGAATATGAATATAGATATGAATATGAATATGAATTCATAAGCGGTGCATTTATTTTTTTATTAAAAATTTTTTTATTTCTGTAGTTCCGCCATAAGTAATTAAATAAGCTATCAGACTGGCAAATGCAAGCTTCGTGAATCGCGTGAATTAATTAATTAAAATAATATTTGACAAAACTTGGGTTTGGGTACGTGTCAGTCAGGAAGCTCAGGGGACAAATATTAAAGCACACACACAAATGGAACAACAACAAAAACATTATGCAAACTTTGCTAGTGATGTATGTGAAAATAAGGTATGAAATGAAGCGGTTGAAGGCACAGTAAAGTATTGCACAAACACAAACACGCTCGTACACACACTTATGCACCCGAACAAACACTAACCGGCTTGTGATTTTGCGATTTAATTCAAATGTTAATTAATTTATCGACCTTACTAGCACCTATGCAACCAGGTTGGGTGCTTCACTAGAATCCTTGTTCAATGTGTACCAGCATTAAGCATTTGCATATGCATTAGCTTCAGCTGCATCCTGTTTTCCACTGCATTTGCGTAAAATTATTAAATAAAATTATTGACATCAGCGTGCAAAATGAACACAATCAGCAGAGCGTTTTGTTCAATAATAAATACAGGTGCCAAAAATAAACCTTATTATGAGAACAGAATTTCAGCCAATTTTAGTTTTTATGGCTTCAATGTATTTATAATTGATTTTTTTTTTCTTCTCTTGCACTGTTTCACGTGCATTGTTTATGTGTAAGTGTTAGTAATTTATGCCGAAAACATTATTGGAAAGGTTTTTGTTTTGTATAATTGCAGTTGTTGTCATTTGTGAGCGGTTAAAAATAAAAAATTTGCTACTGACCACAAAAGCCGCATCAATTTCAACAACAGATGAATTTCAGTTTGCTTGTTTGTTGGTTTGTGTAAGTTTTTATGAGCATGTTTATGTATTTGAACCTGTATTTGTATCTGTGTCTGTGCCTGTGCTTGTTGTATACGCTTTAATGATCGCTGATCAATACAAAATAGAAAAAAACTTACACACACACACACAAAACACAACTTTGAGCAAAATAATACAAAACAACAGCAACAGCGTGGTCAGCAGGCAGCCGTGAGTGGTCCAGACAACCGCCAATTTATGTTTCAATTAAAAATTGGTGCAAATGAAACAACGGCAACAAAAAACCGACAACAACAACAACAACAAAACAATCAAACTTTAAAAAACGAGTTAAAAAGTTTGAACTTCGAAGTGAAAATGAAATGCAGTGAACTTGAAATTTAAGCTTGCTTCATTTTGCTGCAAATCTGGGCACAGTGAAGCAAAATGATGCTGTAAAAGAAAAAAATGTAAGGTCTAAAATTTTATTAGTTAAATGTTTGATTATAAGAAAAAAGGTGTTATTGATTTGAGAGGGGAGAAAATAACAAAGTTGTCTACAACTTTTTGTAAAGCATTATTGGAATATAAATATAATATAAAAATAGAAGCATATATAAAGGAAAATTTTTATTATTAAATGCTTAATATATTTTTGTGGCGGCTGGCGTAATGGGTAGAGTGTGTGACTCTTTCGCCACAAAACCCAGGTTCGAATCCTCCATCCGACACAGAAAGTTTTTTTCAACTGAATTAATTTTTCTGTTCGGCCGTCACCTCTCTACAGACAATGGCAAAGCTCAGAGAGTAAAAACTGCCATGAAAAGCTTCTTGAGAACATAAGCCGTTCGGAGTCGGCGTAAAACATGTAGGTCCAGGTCTCTCGATCATTTGTGTGCAAGCATTTCGCATCACACACAACACAATTGATCATAAGAAGATCGGTCAAAGTCCTTTCAAGGGCTGAAATGGCCATTTCGTTTTTTTTTCTAATATATTTTTAATGTTAACACAAAACATGAGTGTTCAAATTTGAACATATTTTATATATTGAAAAATTTTAAGTTCAAGTACTGACATATTAAGAGCAGAGAATTTACATATATTTACATGTTATGTCTATAAATAATAATAATAATAATTTTTAGCATTTCATTTTAATTATATATTTTTAATAATTAAAATTATTTGTAAATACAAAA
This sequence comes from Coremacera marginata, assembly GCA_914767935.1. NCBI lineage: Eukaryota > Metazoa > Arthropoda > Insecta > Diptera > Sciomyzidae > Coremacera > Coremacera marginata. The sequence goes on along the minus strand of OU612047.1, from coordinate 157,069,512 downwards.
TTTAATCATTATTAATAAAAATATAAGAACAGCCAGGACTTTAAAAAAAAAAAATCATTATTTTAACATATGATAGTGAAACATACATTTTTTTTATATGTAAATGCAGAAAAAATCTTATCTCATATAAAAAAACCAAAAAATTAGTGTAACTTTTTGTACGATATATATAAAAATATTTATATTAATAGTATTTATAAAATGTTATATATATTTATACCGCTACATTTTATTTTAAATGCTTATCTAATTTATAGCTCAATATATAATATATTCTTTTTTATTTTTGTGTAAAATTTCTAGCAATTTTCCCACAATGCAAACACATTGAAACACGCTTCCAAGGCACTGAATCGTATTTGAGTTGAAGTGCAAATGCATTGATGCCAATTAGCAAAATATTTATTTTCCATTTATTGTCAGTTGGCAGAGCTGCCAATAGACGTGCCACATTTATTTAAAAGTAATTTATATGACTTTGGCAGGTCCACTTATTGTGATCAGACCAGACTAGACCATACCAAAATGGCGGGCTAAATAACATCATACAGTGGCGGAGAGTTCTTGCTTTTTTGACTTTTTCACACAAATGTCCGCATAAGCTGAATAAGTGCAGCAAAGATTTAGCCAATTGTTAATTAGTATTTATTGCTCGATGCACAAACATGCAAATTTACCGCTAATTGCACAGTGTAAGCCCATTAGGAATAAAATTGGACACTGCAGCTTCTGGGGAGGAAAAAAGCTGCAATTCATTGCATTTGTAAAATGAAAAAAAGCATCAAATAATCTATTTCAATTTAAAAACCACGATGGATACTCTATTATGCGCTTATAAAACAAGATAAAATGCGTCTGTATCTACCCGACTGCAACATATTTTGCTGCACACACACACACACACACACACACACACACACTCACACTTAAGATCACTCCAATACTAGGACACACATAAAAATGCACGAGCCGTGAAAGTTTCACAAAAATAATATGAAAAGAAAAGCTGCACATAAAAGCAGAGTTTTTGATTCTTGCTATTTTCTTCACAGTTTTCAGCGTAAGAGAGACTATAAAAAAAATTATTATGAATTTGTCTGGACCGCAGCTTAACATTGCCACATATTGAAAAATTGAATTTTCACAAGAAATAACGATTGGCGTGAAAATCCAATTTAAAGAAATGCCTTGGTTGGCTTGTATATCAGCTGAATTAATATTGCGCGGTGACATTGGCGAAGTGGCAAGGAATGGATTTATTTTTATTTTTTTCATAAAGAGCTTGAGATGGTTTTGAATGTCTTCAAAAATAATAAGAATGGGAATTCTATTAAGAGGAAATCACATGTTTCAATTGCAACATTTTGCTAGCCACATATTTTTATAACATAGAGATTATATAAAATAATGAATATTTTTGGGCCGAAATTTCAGGAATAAATCTTGCATAGTTATACTATAATAAAGTAGAAAAATATTTGGTCTGAAATAAAATACAGCTTAAAAAAAAAACAATTTTAAAATAGTGTATTTTTTCCTTCCAAAAACTCCCAAAGGCCCTTCACACGCGAGTAAACATTGTGCTCACATCACTAAATAAAGGTCTAAATTAAGACTAAAATATTATACAAATAACAAAAGTTTAATTAACTTGTTTTATTTAAACAAGAAATTGTTGATTAAAATCGCAAACAGCAAACAGCGCCGATTAAATGGACTCATCGCTGGTCAAATACTGAATTTCTTTATTTGGTGCAGGAATTGGCCAAGTTTGATAAATATAGGTTGAGCCACTAGAGAGCAGCTCGGTCGAGCTGTCGGAATAGATGAAAAAAACAAAACCTGAATCTTTACAATTTTTTGCTAACATCTTACCTTGGCAGGTCGAACAAAGGCGAAAAAGTGTGGTTTTCTCTCAAGTGACTCAACCTATATTAATCAACCCAGCAGAAAACTCGCTCAGGTCTCTTATGGTCAGACTGAAAATCAGGACTGAATTTCTTAATATAATCATGCCTCTGTTCAGATTTCTAGGGTGAAATTTAAATTTAATTTCGGCTTTCTTTTAACAAACCGGTATTCTATTCTGAAATTATAGAAAAAAACAGTTCTCTTTTATTTCATGCCGGATTTCATATCTGAAATTGAAATAAAAATTGATATTCAGACCAGAAATCATAGATAAACATTTAAAAAAATTAATACCAAATTTCAAGTCTGAAAAGGCGGACACTTGTTGAAAAAACCAGCGCTGTTTTGAAGGAAAGGTTAGGCCGTGGTTATGTCTGTCAGGCTTGAATTGCAGCCTGATCAGGCATGACAGTTTCTGCGGGGAACTTTGGGCTTGGTGGATAATGTAAAATTGCGGTCGAACAGTTTTGAGGTTAGTTAATTGCCTTTTTTCATTTTATACAAACTTTTTCTTTGACAAACTCTTTGAATTCTTTTAGAAACCTACGGCGCAACATTTCCCCAAGAAAATGACTGCAAGGTCGCCACGAACGAAATGCGACACCTTAAATCCATGCCTGTGCCTGCTCTCAACTGAAAAAAATCATACCGGTGGTGGAATTTTAGTCGCCGGTAATGAAAGAAGCGTGTATAAAAAAGTTTAATTACCTCGGGCAAATTTTTGAACAGAGACGTGGAATCAATCCGGGGTGCATAATTGAGACTTTAATAGAAGAAGTCCTCGATGAAAACAATTCGACAGATTTTATCTAATGGACTGGACTTTGAAGTTTCCAAAATTATCACAATCAGTTCACCGGGACCAACTACAAATTCACAATCATCCCTTGATTTTGCGACCCTTGCGAATTGTTTCTGAAGTGAAAACTTCTTTAGGCGCCTTGAGCACTTTTAAGTAGAGAGCAAAACTATAGATTCGCGATACATCACGCTTTAGCGATATCATTACGCTTTTAGCTATTCATTTCTGTTGCATTGTACAGCACTGCTTGGTAAGCTTTTTTTAACCGATTACCGAACTAATTACCGATTACCAACCGTCTACCGAAGCAATGACCACATGATTACAGAAGCGATTACCAATTACCGAAGCTATTACCACTCGATTGCCGATTACCGAAGCGATTACCGAAGCGGTAACCAAACGATTATCGAAGCGATTACCAACCGATTACCGAAGCGTTTACCAAAGCTATTACCAACCGTTTACCAAAGCTATACTAAACCTTTACCGACTACCGAAGCGATTACCAACCGATTACTGAAGTGATAACCAACCGGTTGACGAAGCGATTACGAACCGATTACCGAAGCGATTACTAACCGATTACCGAAGCAATAACTGACCGAATACCGATTACCGAAGCAACTATAACCGATTACCGAAGCGATTATCAGCCCATTACCATTTACCGAAGCGATTACCAACAGATTACCAATTACCGAAGCGATTGCATACCGATTAAAATATAATTGTAATAATAAATCGGGAATTGGCCGAAGCGGACCACAGTGGGTCGCTTTTCGTCCTCATTGGACAAAGGATGCTACCGCTCCGAGCCCTCATACGTGTGCATGCTCCTTACATAAGCATCTTTTGTCACCTCAAGCATATCCTTGTAGGTCAGTTGACCAATCTCGGCTTCGCCAAGAAATGGACGTCCCAGAGTGGTCAATCTTATGCTTGCCAGTGCCGGACACTGGCACAGAATGTGTGCTGCTGTTTCCGGCACCTCTTGGCATAACCTACACGCCTCGTCCTCGGTCAGAGTCATTTTCCTGAGATGGTACATGTAGGCATCGTGTCCTGTGACCAGTGCAGTAATCCAGCTTAAAGTCCTTCGATTGTAAAGGATACCTTTTGATGCCTCACTACGAGACCACTTCACGGCCGCCTTCGATTGCGATTGTTCCGAGTCCGTCCATTGCTTAATAAGGCCTGCCACCATGTTGTCACCTATGGTGATACGTGGTTCTGGTCCACAGAATTCTTCTCACTAAAGAATCATCAATTTCATTCTCTTCTATGCGAGAATGTCCTCTCAACCACATAAGTGTGAGCTTATTTGTCTCTGAGCGCACCTATTCAGTTTGGTAAGACACTCTATGGCCAACCTGGAAGTGACGCCTGAACACTGCATGCACCTAATCACAGACTGATTGTCAAGGGCAATGAAAATTTTCTTGCCATTGACCCGGTCATCTATCAGGTGGTCCAGTGCACGCACCACACCAAGCATTTCTGCCTGGTATACAGACACAAACCTCCCTAACCTCAGTACACAGGATAGGCTCAACTCTTCTGAGTAAACGCCTGCCCCGGCTCTGCCATTCATCAGAGTGCTGTCTGTATACTGATATTGTACTACTGATATATAGTATATAATATACTGATATTGTTACCAGCGATTTCTTCACAGACGACTTCATCGGTTATAAGAGTTTTATAACATTTTTCTGTTATCCTTTCTCTCTGCCTTCCGTTCATGTGCCTATGGCATATCCGTCCGTGACATCTCGCTGTACAATATCAAAAGAATACGCACATGCCCATGTAGGGCCACTGATGCATGCCAAGTAGCATTTCGCAACATCCTGAGGGCTGTTAGTGCCGCCGTTTACTTTATTTCTAAATCCAACGACAGCATACCTAACAGAACCTCCATCAGAGTGCTCCCTTAATGATGCATGAAATGGTGTCAATGAACTTACCACAGACCACCAATGCAATGTCACCTGCCTACCCTATCGTGTGTATGCGCGATTCATCCAGCTTAACCAGTAGTGAGTCCACAGTTATGTTCCACAGGGTTGGCGATAACACCCCGCCCTGGGGACATCCTCTACTTACTCTACCTATTGTCTTGACTCTACCATTCTGCATGTTGACCGCCCTGTGCTTGAGCATATTGTCTACCCAATTTATTATCATTGGGCTTATATCGCGCTCTGTCAGGGCTTGACGCAGCCTTCCAAAGCATATTTCGTTGAAAGTACCCTCGATGTCCATAAATGTGGCCATCGCAATGGCTCCTGAAAACAGCTCCTTTTCAGCTAACTTTTACTAATTCGTGAAGAGCTCCGTAGACCTACTTGCTCTATACACATGTGGGTATCTACTCCGAGGATTATGCATCAGCGAAGTGCTCTCAAGACAGTCAACCATCACTCTTTCCATCGTTTTCAAGAGGACGTAAGGCTAATCGGTCTGAACAACTTCGCCTCCGCATAATCCTTTTTTCCGGGCTTCGGAAAAAAGACAACTTTCGCCTCTCTCCAGACTTTCGGAACGTGCCCTGTCGCTTAGGAAGTAATGAATATACCCCGCAGCCTAGGTGCAATGAGATCTTTCCCCCACTGCAACATAGCCGGAAATATACCGTCCATCCCTGATGCTTACATACCGATTACCAAAGCGATTGCGAACCGATTACCGAAGTAATAACCAAGTGATTACCGATTACCGAAGCGATTACCAACCAATTACCGAGCCAATTATCGATTACCCAACTAAAGTAATTGTGTTACATATATATTATATATAAACATTAAAAAAGGAGTTTATAACTACATTCAATGAAGCATAATTTGATAAAAATAGTTACAAAAGTAGACTCTAGCTATTTCGGTAATTCATGACAGCTATGTTCTTTCATAACTTTAAGTTTTCACTTTGGTCGGCAGTCCCCACACTGCCTTCCTTTTTTTCCATTAATAAATTTTTTAAAAGAGGTAGTTATATAATTTATAACTTCGATTTATGTTTTTGTAACGGTGGTGACTAGAAGAAACATTTCTTCAGGCTTTACTCTATAATTCTTAATCTTGAGTTGTAACAGTTTCGCACGAAATGAGTGATATGTGCAAAATTTGGTTGAAAATGTAAAACAAATGGTGTAAGAGGAGTTCGGGTGCATCCAGAAAAGTTGGTATTCAACTTAATATACTAGATAGTCTCAAATGTTGAAATAGTCATGTTTTTGACTATAAAATAAGCAGAGTTTAAAAAACTGCATATGTGCAAAAAAATTATGCAATCTTTTTACAATCAAAAACCAGCTGTGAATTGTAAAAAGTATTGAAGAGATAAAAGATTGAAATGCAATTTGTTATACTTGTTCTAAAAAATTCCATGATTCTGCAGTTATTTTTTATTTTGCATAACCACTTTAAAGACTTAAATTTTTGGTTTTATGTATTCACAGTGGAATCTTTTAATCAAAATATAAAAAAAACATCCTTACAGCACGACCTTCAAATGATCCTTACGTAGCATCACACACACCACTTTTAGTAGAAAAAAGCCACAAAAGCACACTATGTATTAACAGTAAAACTTAAAAAAAAAAAGAAAGAAATGTCGTTTAAATGATTTTTATGTGCTTTGAATTTGCGCACCATATTTCAGCATAGTGACAGAAGAGGCGAGGCTATTGTTATTAAGCAAGGCCAAGGCGCTTGAAAACAGTCAACATGCCACGCTCTCTCAACTGGTGCTGCCACTTGACTTAGGCCATTTATTCCGGTCATAAAACAACTAACAAGAGCTGAGCTACCGCCACAGTCGAGTCCAATGAGTTTTTGAAAATTTGAATAATCATGGCATTGCGTTGGTGTAGCGCGGCACTCAATTTTATAGCTTTGTGCCAGCTAGCCTGGCTTTCATACGAGAGTTGGTCACAATTGATGAAATAGACGCCATTTTGAGTACGCACAACCACAGCTGTAAACAAACGTTAAACGTTTTATGGAACAACGCGCTTACAATGAAAGTCAACGCAGTTTTTATGCACTAATGAAGTGGGCGTTGTTTCTACCAACAAACACACCTAAAAAGCATAAAAGTAGGAATTTTCAGCATTCCCAATCAACTTTGTCAACTTAAGAAATACGATAAGTTTTATAAAATGCTTATTTATACCGTTATTTCGAAGCTGCAGCAAAATTTCGCCACTTATTGAAAAATCCTTGGAAATTATTTAACAAATCCTTTTATAAAGCTACATGTAAGGCATGAGGCTCTTTGCACACACACATAGCTGCACTCATACGCATACAGCTGCTACTGCTGTGTGTGTGTGTGTTTTTTTATGATGCTCTACTTGTGTGGTTGTTGTTGTTGTTGTTGTTGCTCTTGTTGTTATGCCTTTTTCAAAGTGGCAAAATAATAAAATCCTGCGAATTATCCGCCTCAACAGAGCGCGCGTAACAGCAAACATTTTTTAAAATACGCTACAATATCCAGCGCTACGCTTAGTTTTTTAAATTGTAAGCATTTTTTATGTTGTTGTTGTATTTTGTTTTGTTATTGCTTTACTGCCTTTTTTCCGCTTAAGCGCTTTTCTCCAGCGATAAGTTGCAGACGTTGCTTTGCTGTGCGAATTGAATTCAATTCCCTTTTTAATATAAAAACGAATCCTGGCTGCATTTTATTTGTTGCACTTGCCAGTCCTTTGGTGAATGTCCTTTTTATTTTTTAATTTTTTTTTGTTTTGTGTAGGAATGTTGTAAAACAGTCCCGCTCCTTGTCTTCTTTTTCATTGTCTGTAGGTGTGTTTGGGTGTGTAAGGATGTGCGTGGGTGTGTGTGTGTTTGTGTATTCGTGCATTTTGCTCAACCACATGAGAGTGCAACAAACTGCTTTTATTGTTGTTGTTATAGCTTTGGGTTTCACATGTGATTCAACGCCATTAAAACCGTTTCCAGTGCAATTCGAGCGCATCCAGCAGAAGATTGCGAAATTAAGGTGAATTTAGTGGTCGCCATTAGCCGATAAGTCTTTATTTTCAATTCGCACACAGACAAAGTAACAGAAATATGCACAGAGAAAATAAGCTGAACGTGCACTTGATGTAACTGAAGGATTTAAGGATGTTACTGTTTTAATGGTAGTCAAAAATTTCGAGTTTAATTTAATTTTGATTTTATATTCTATTTCGTGATTTCTATTCGATTCCAATTCTATTTTGATTAGAATTTCGGTTCATATCGGTTTCATACCGTAACATTTATATTTGAAGTACATTTGAGTAACATTTATAAGGGGGCGAGGCAGCTATAGATTTGAATAACATTTCATTTGAGTAACATTTATAAGGGGGCGAGGCACAGTGTGAGATTTAGTCAATCTAGCATCTCAAAATTAATTTTTATATGAAGTTTTAGAGATATCAACTTGAAAGTTGGCACGATCGTTAAGGAGATTATAAACTTCAATATGGTGAAAGATAACTAGTTCCAACTAGTGTCAAAGGCGACTAGTTCCGAACTATCCTCAAAAACACTAGTTGGGGACAATTTTTTTTTACACATTTATATTCAAATTATTTTCTTTTTTTCTCTTCTAACTAAAACTTGTCGATATATTGATATAAGTACCCTCATACAACCTTTCTTTGCAAATGAGAAAAATAAAAAGTTAATGTTGTTTCAATGTTAAATTTATTGATATAAAGAGGAAAAACTAAAAATTCAACGAAAGTTCTTAAAAGAATGGAAAATATTCAAAATAAGATATTAATCAAAAACCAAAATCAAGAAATTAAATACAAATTATACAAAAGTAAAAAGCAAAAAGTAGAAATAAAAAGAAATAAGAAATTTATACAAAAATAAAAATTCCAGAGAGCTGCAAGCAAAGTTTTTTATGCTAAATCATCAAATTCATCATTTAGTTGGGTGTCAGACAAAAGTGCAATGACCTCAGAAGGTAAAGTAGAACGCTTGGTTTTTGGGGGCAAACGTAAACTTGCAATCAAAGGGTCTGACGTGATAAGCAACCTATGCAATAAATCTATGTTGGTGTCAACTCGGGACGTTTTTCTTGTGAACAGTTCGCGATACTGTCTCGACTCTTTATTGCGTGCTTCTTGCGCTTCTTCAGAAAAGTTTCCTATGGGAAGAATGCATGAAGAAATGATAGCTCCTCCATGAAACAATATTTTGTGGACAGTTACTGGCATATAGTACCAAGGATATAAGCTCAAATAAAGCTCTCTTGTTTCTGACGTAAAATTTTGAAACGCATCTATATTGATAAAATAGCCGCTGTTTATGCAAATAAGTATTACTCGAAACCGCTTGATCAGATCGACATTTATGCCTGTAATATCCGATGTCTTTTCTGCTTCTTTGAAAAATCTTCTGGCCGTATTCCCATCATTTGTGTTTCCTGTTTTCTGTTTCGGCATATCCACAAGAAGACCCATTTCGTTCCTAAACCTGTCTTGTATTTTTTTCTTCCTTCTTGCAACGCTCTCCTTATTTTCATCGCCTGATACGTACCATTTTTCTATTTCCAATCTGTAAGAAATGTGCAACAAGCACTCCATAAACCTTATGTAGGCATGAAGAGGTGAAAGACCAACAGCAAGCATATTTTCATCGATTTCGCGCTGTGATAAGGCATTCATGTCGTTCATAGTTTTTGGAGTTGAACCACATAAATAGCACGCTTGCGATGACGTGTAATATGAAAGAGCGGTGCAGACTTTGCCGTCAACCATACATAGAATTAAATTGGCTTTAACCGTGAAACTATAACCGTGAAGCTCAAAGCTAGTTGGATTCAAAACAGAAATTTGCTGCCGAATATGCTCCACTTCCGCTTTAATGACCTCTCGCGTCTCTTTCGTGAAAATAAATTTGATCAGTCTACAATATCTTGTCGAAGACGCAGCTGGATTTTGCCAAAAAATATGTTTCCTTCCTTCAGCTCCAGAGTTAAGCTGAAGAGGCACCATCGAAAGAGAAAACATGCTTTCGTCTGACATGTTGTCATCCGAAAATTTTTGCTTGTAACGGTTCTGTTCAGCTCCATCGCATCCCCATTTTATTATTTTGCTTAATTCATCCTGAATGGCAGGGAAGGACTTAAAAACCTCATATTGTGCATCTATTAATCTCTTCACCGTGTGGTCTATTAAGGATTGCAAATTGATTTCAGCATATGTTTCAGTAACAATAACAAGGCTTGGGTAGCACAATAATTTTGATTGCTTAAAGAGGTCATAGCATGGATACAATTTCGAAATGCATGGTATCGTATGCAATCGTATTCCACGGTATTGGTCAGTTGATAAATTTTCGTCAACGATCATGGCCAGTGCTTGATCTGGTGTAAGACTTTTCTTTTCAGTAATGCTTACCCTTGCTCTTTTTATAGCTGTACCTCTCGAAGGGGATGCAGCCGACAACTCCTTGACAATGTTTGCTGAGTCTCTTTTTCCACAGGATCTCAGATGCATTGCGGTAGCCATAGTTAATTGTTCCGAAGCTACATTTGATATTAGCTCTTTGCATTTCCGTTTTTGTGTACTCGAAGCACTTTCAGCAAACTGTTTTTCTCGCCTTCCGCATTGCGGTATTTGTTTTGAAGTTGATGGTGCGTGATCAAGAGCAAAATCAACAGCAGAAATTTTTGAACTTAGCCAAATAGCATTGTCATGCATAAATCTTGCTTTATCACGGTGAGATTTGCTCCATCGCGATTGAAATTGGAAGCAACACTTTTTTATACGATCTTTAATTTTGGTATCGTCAACATCTGGTCCAAAAATTGATATTACGTGCTTTTCGACCGCTTCTGTTTTTTCGCTTTTCTCCTTGCTCAACCAAATCCAAAATAGCTCCTCTCGCGATATTTCACTCATACTAAAAAAAGGCAAAAAATGGGCAGGATTTTATTTTTGAAATTTGTTTTGGGCACATTAACAAAGATTCTGCTGGCATTCTCATCACGGAACTCCGTGGGACTTAGAAGTTCTAGTCTATCAAAGATTTGAAAGCTTTAAATTTTGTCTTACCTTTTGACTGGTTATAAAACAATTTTCTCAAAATACTTGAGCGCAAAAATAAGTATTGTATAAAGCAAAAATTTTAAGTTCAAGTAATAACCTTCAATACAAAAAATATTTTAGGCCAAAAAAAACACTCACAACTTCGACCTGATCACTCAAACTTTTGTGTTCAATGCAATCTTGCAAATCAATTTTTGCATGGTATGCAATTGCACGTGTTTGATAGCTGTTATCACGCCAATAACATTTTTTTATTCTCTTTTGTGTTTGTTTTCGTAACAATTGGGGTCTCTTCTCAGGAAAAAAAAAATATGAGCGAGTTACGAAAACATTTTTTTTTTGAATTTCGAGATGCCAGATTGATTAAATCTCACACTGTGCGAGGCAGATATAGCAAAGCATAAGTATTTTTGAGCACAATCGCCTGAATCCAACTAGACATGTCTTGTGTCTGTCTGTGATCATGATTGCAGTCGTAATTTTAAGCTTTTGTAATGAAATTTGAAATATAACCCTCTATATACAAAATAAAAATAAAGTTCGAAAATGAGCCAAATTGTATAAAAACCACGCCTATTTCTCATATATAGTGGTTTCACTTAAACGAAAAGTCTCTTTAAGTTCCACAAAATTTTAAGATATATCATCAAATTTTGCACAAAATTTTGATATTAAATATAAGCCCTCACTATAAAATTTGGTAAATCTAATGAAAACTCCTCCTGCTTCCATATTAAGTCATCAAAATTGATAAGCATTCATGAATATCACAAAAATTCATATATACCATAAAACGAATGTATATCTATAAATAGTTTTATATAAAATAGAAATGCAAATTATTGTTTCCAGGCGAACTCCAAAAGTACAGGACTGATTTTTATGAAATAAGTTTTAAAATGTCATATTTGTGCCACAGCACAGTAAAGGTGCATTTAACTTTCGAAATTTTAATAATAGGTAATTTTAATTAAAATTAAAATTGTTCAAGAAATCAGCCATCAGAAATTGCCACGCTTTCTTAATCGTATTTTTTTCACGCGTTTGTGTATGTGTGCGAGTGTTTCAATAAAATCCGTGTTGTTCTCTACACTTCTTCTTTTGTGCACAGCTAACAAAGCACAATAAAAAGAAAAAAAAAACTCAGCTGCGTCGTTGAGCACACGAGAGAAACGAAGCTTTTTCGCAGTTACATAGATTTGATAGCTTAATAATTTTTTATTTTTAATTAATTAGCTTTTAAATTCAAAAATTTGAAATAAAAGAAATTACATATATACACAAAACACTCTTAATTCTAATTTTTTTGTTGTTGAATGTCAAATTTCTACGTCAATTACATATACGGGCACATAATGCCAGCGACTCTCCATTTTAACTCTCCACACATGGTTGCGAACTTGGCTGCACTGAACAAATCTTTTCCTTCAACAGCGTACTACCTAGCGAAAAAGAATTCCGCTGCCTGTTCGCTGTCAAAAAACCTAATGCACTTCTTAAGGGAATTTTGTTTTCGTTTTTAAAACAAATTTGCTTCTACTTGCTACAAGATGTCACCAGCATCGGTGTTTTGTAGCTGCATGCATTTATCGATATGGCAGTGCTAGTGTATTGGTTGGAATAAACGAAAAAGAGAGAAGAGAATGAATAGAGAGACGAAAAGCAATAGTGTTTTTTAACGGCTGGCCTCCGCACTTTATCATTTTTTTAAAAAACTTTCTTCTAGATTTAATGTAATAATTGTTTAAGTTTCTTTAATAATAAAGAGTTTTATATTGTAGTGGTAACACAATACACAGTCTACAGTTTTCCTTTGCGAGTTCACATCAAGAAAACACAAAACACACCGATGCTGGTGACATCTTATTGGCATAAGCCAATATATAATCCTTTATCTATTGATAGATTGTAACGATCTACTGCAGCATACCTTCTGTTATACTTAACATTGAATCAACAAGCGTTTCTAACACAGCTTGATGGCCTGGTGGATAGTGTGTATAACTCGTGATCAATTGGTTGCGAGTTCGAATCCCCACGGGGGCAAAAAATTGTTTTAAATATTAAAGCATTTCATTTTCTTGTTGTAATAAACACAAGCAATAAGAAACCATAAAATTCTTAGAAAAAATCTGTTGAAAATTTTTCAAATTTCACTCCAAGCAAATCACAGAACGAGGTGTAAAAAGCTTTGCTTCAAAGTACAAATGAGTTTCGAGCAAGGCAAAAGATGAGATAGCTGGCTGGAACAAATTTTTTTTTTACAAGTTCAAAAAGTGCATGGGCCTCGACTATTACGTTAAAACGCATATTGTGAAATTTTAAACGTGCCTCTAGCGATCTCTATACTGAAAATTTGAATGGGAAAATAGTGATGTTTTTCCAAAAAAATCCCAATTACACGTAGGGATACACATACACGGTGATGGTAAAATGCTACAGGAGTGCAGAAAAATTGCTTTCTTTTAAGCTACTGAATAGATTTTCAATTAAACTAAAAACATTTATTGAAATTAGATACTTGCTTTGTTCTGAAATTACCATTTAGTGGAAAGTCCGCCCTTTATTAATTAATTCAAATTGAGTTGAAATCCGGATATGCGATATTGCCCGCCCAACGACGATATGCTTTAAATTACTGGATGGTTCATTAATCCCAACCTCAAATATTTACTAAAAACAACAAAGTCTAAGAATTTAAAAAGGTTGAATTGACAAAAATGCCTGGGGTTACGAACTACTCCATGTGGTAACTAAGGGTTAAATTAAACGTATGAAAGTAATATTTTTGCGGACTATACGTGTACATTTTATAGATGGCTAAAGACTTCGATGGCTAAATATGCTACGAGGGGTATTTAAGCTTAGACCCTGTCGAATACCCATTCTTTTTTCGAAATCTGTGGATCATTTCTCAGATTTATGTGGGTCTTCGAAATTTAGCATACATGTGTAAGTCCGGTGACAATGTAATATTATGAAAAAAAATGTGCCACACCCCCTTTTACCGCCCACAAATCAATAAAAATGCTATATCACCAAAACTACTAAGCCGATTCAGCTGAAATTTTGGCAGCAATTTCCATCAATTACAAGATGGGGTTTCAGCCCTAGGAAATAAAATAAAATGTGGCAAGCTCCGATAAAAGATACGCCTACCTCCCAAACAATGTGACATCATCTAAATTTTAAAAGTTTTTAAAATTCAACAAAAGTGAATTTTGACTATCTTCAATCTTCAAATGTAGCATATCAGCCCTGAGTTATAATATACTTAAATACGGTCGCGAGGGTATTAACTTCGTATTTTTTTAACTTTGACGCTGTCCAAGATTTCAAAATAAAAGATGTTCATAATAAACCTTTAAGACTAAAAAGTAAAAAACTAAAAAAAATATAAAAAAAAAATTTTTTAAAAAATAAGCTTTTATTTAAAACCAAAACGTGAACTAAAAAAAAGGAAAAAAATTTCAGTGACATTTATCATATATGTATATAGAAGGAATAGTCTAGATTCAGAAAAACCTCTCTACTAATAAGATAAGCCTACTAAAAGATTCAATTCCACTGATATTGTGTAGTAAACTTGTATATTTTACATTTTGAAAATTTCTAAATTTATATACGTCCCTAGAACTTACCTATTTAAGTATGCTTTTATTATGATGATGGGTAACCAAGAGAGAGGTTCTTCTGAATCTAGAAAATACCTACTATATACATACATATATGACAAATGTCACAGAAATTTAATTTTTTTCTTTTTAGTCCACGTTTTGGTTTTAAATAAAAGCTTATTTTTTTTTTTTTTTTTTGTGTAAATTTTCTTCCACCTTAATTTTATTCATACTAAAACCATTCTCAACTATTTATTATAAATTAAATACTTTTTGAACGACAGCTCCCACGCCCATCATGACTAAATTTAGCACGATGTTTCTAATTTATCATTAGAAACTTACCAAGAAATTACAAAAAAAAGAAGTTTTATTTTAAGTAGTAATGGAAATATGAATGTCGTAATATATCCTTGTAATGTATGGGAGGTGTCACTCCTGATCAAATCATATTCAAACTTGCTTTGATAGTAATCAATACTTACTTAACATCAACTGCTAGTTTTCGTTTAATTATTACATACAACACTTACTTATATATGCCAATTATTAATATATATTATATGGGAGCTTGCACTCTCGATAATCAAATCCTAACAAAACTTACTTTTTTAACACTCATCGGTCCCCGAGGAAATGCATCGAATCGGTCCCATTGTATCACTTTGATACACATTCAAAAAAAAAGTTAAGAAAATCGTTTTAAAAATTAAAAAAAAAGTGATTGTTTTATATTTTTGTAGTTCTATTTTATTGTTTTCATACATTTAATTTTAGAAAATACATTTATAAGTAATGAATATTTGAAAGAGAAAAATGTCAAAAATGCTTATTTTTGTGGCTATGTGCCTTTATTAGCGCATTTTTCGCAAATATCATAATGATGATCATTACAAACATAATTCTTACAACTATCACAACGATTTGAATACAAATTTTTATTGTTTTTATATGTACATACGTAGCAACGGCCGCGTTTCGTAGTTTTTGGCAAATGGGTAATCGCCGGTAGGACTTCAATATTGAGCCTTCGAGGCTGAGATTTCCGATTTTCTATGTATTTTTGCACAAGAGCCATTCCAAGCTCCTTAATAAATATTCGACGACGTATATTTTTATTGGTTTTGTTGTTTTTCAAAGCCGGAAATAGCGAAATATACGTTATATACGTTATATAGGCATTCAATGCACTCACGTCTAACATGTTGCAATATACTGCCATTGGCCACCGATTTATCTTCCTTTTGCAGGTGTAGGTAGCCAACATCTGGTCCATAGTGTACACGCCACTCTTGATTTTGTTATAATCCTGAATTAGATTCGATTTCTTCTCAGCATTTTCACTTATAACGACGGCATTGTGTCATGTACTGAGCAGTGTAACATATCTATAAGGTCGAGGCACATACGACAGTAAAATGGCTTGTATTTTATGGTCATATAAAATAACGCTCGAATACACAGGTTTTTTCCTCATATCCAACAATACTGGAGGAATTTCGGTCCTATTGTATTTTTCCGTATAGTGCCCAGAATAGTCATTCGGCGTTTATGAAACTCTTCAGCCAGTTCATAAGATGTGAAGAAGTTGTCGCAAGTGATATTCCTCTCCGACAGCCCATTTACCAAATCCAAAACAACACGGCGTCCAATATTGCGCTCTGGAGCAGCGTTGCAATTGCGACCAACATAAATTTGCGTGTTGTAAACATACCAGGTAGCTGAATCGGCCAAAATCCAAATCTTTATGTCGTACTTAGCCGGTTTCGACGGTATGTATTGTCGAAACGGACAGCGTCCACGAAATGGAACTAGCTGTTCATCTACTGTAAGCGTCCACGAAATGGAACTAGCTGTTCATCTACTGTAACATTTTTGCCTGAAATGTATAGAACTTGCAAATTATGGTTCCTTTTTTCCTATATGGTACGTATCGGTGCCAATTTATCACGGACAGAAGCAGTATTGGCATTACGTTCTTCAGCTGCAGCTGCAACTAGTTTTGGTCCTACAACAACAACAAAAAGAAACAAACTCTGAATATGAAGCACAAAACAAGAAGGGTAGGTTTTTTACCTGAAACAATATTATCAGCGTGCCTATATGAATTTCTTCGGTTATTTTCAAATGGCTCCGATGAATATTGAATTTTTTTATTTTTTGGCAAATATTTTGTTGTTGCATTTCTGGCATCGTACTCATCAGAATGCTCACTCATTTCTGCAACGCATTCTTCCTCCATTGTGAAATCATAGTCACTATCTACTGGAGATTCTTCTGCTGCACTTCCAGATTCGGAATCCATATCATATTCGTCTCTTTGACAGTTTTCACGTAGATTTTTTTCCATTTTTTTTAAATCAATTGAATGTATGTATAACGCAATGAAAGTATGCGGCCGATAAAAATCACTTCAAAATTCACTAAAATCACTTATCACTTCAAACTAATTTAATTCAATCTTCACTCGTGTGTGTTCAAGAACATACTGAAAACAAAAAAAATTAAATAAAACGAGCCTAACCCAAAAAACAACTGAAATAACCATCGGCAGATGTATTGTATCAAGTTGATATGAGGGACCATATCCCCTCCAGGGACCATATTAAAACCAGAAATGCCCGAACATTAAAAACTCATTAGCCCGATTCTACAGGCAAAAACATGCTATTTTCCCAAAAACCGGTTCTATTCAACGGGCAGTTTTTTTTTTATTCAACTTGAAAGACAAAAATTGTATCAAATTGATACGAGGGACCAATGAGGGTTAATTGGTATAATTAACATACCGTCAAATACTAAAAGTTATTGTAAAATTTGTAATACTGAACTCCGAGGCGGTCGTACAAGCACAAATGATGACGAACGTTCTGAACGCCCAAATGAGGTAACCACATCAGAAATGGTGATGGACTAAAATTCACGATATCACGATGTTGGCCGATCGCAGAGTTAAATTGCGCGAGTTTCTTAAGGCCGTAGACATCTCAGATGGACGGGTGTGGAACATTTTGCGTAATCTTTTGGGTATGAAAAAATTATCTGGTTGGATGGGTGCCGCGTTTGCTTACTCTCGACTATAAGAGCGATCGTGTGACTGATTCGAAGACGTGTTTGGCGATGTTGAACAGAGATAAGGAGGATTCTTTCCGTCGATTAGTAACCGTGAACGAAACATGGATCCATCACTACACACCAGAGACAAAAGAAAAGTCGAAACAGTGGACTTCAAAACACAAGACAGTCAAAACGTTCGGTCCGTGGACCGTGCTTTGAAGAAAGCGAAGAAGGTGCTATCGGCCTGAAAATTTATGGCGACAGTATTTTGGAAAGAACGTGGTATAATCAACTTTAATTACCTTCCACCGAAAAGTATGATCAATGGCGAATACTTTCCGGTCCGAATTGAATCGATTCAATAACGCTTTGAAAGAGAAACGTTCCTATTTGGCGACGAAAAAAATGCTCTTCTATCAAGACAATGTACACGTTCACACATGCCCAGCTCCCATGGCAAAATACCATGAATTAAAGTACGAATTCCTTCATCATCCAGCATATTCTCTAGATTTGGCACTCGGCGACTATTTTCTATTTTCAAACCTGAAGAAATGGCTCGGCGGAAAGAGATGCAACACCAAAGAGAAGCTCATCACCGAAACGGGGACCTATTTTGAAAACCTTCCGAAGACGTATTTTTCGGATGGTATCAAAAACTTGGAGGAACTTTGGACGAAGTGTATAGAACTAAAAGGAGACTATATTGAGAAATAAAACTTTTTTGCCGTAAAAATTATTCCTTGTTTAATTTTGCACTAAATTATCGAACGGCCTCGTGTATTAATATTGGTTAAATTGGGATATTTATTACGAAATATAAATTAAAACTATTTTGATAGTTGGTAAAATAAATTAAACGTCAAATATTAATTGTCTTTGTTTTAATCCTGATAGTTAATAAAATATGTCAATATATTAATATCGATTTTATAAAGGCTGCCACGCCCCTTTGTGATGTATTTATTTAAATAAACTCATAAAGGTAAGAGGGTCTGAAAATATCAGAGTGGCCATTTTTCATTAAGAATTTGCATTTTAAACAAACCTCCCATAAAAGTGGCCTCGGTTTGTAACAGTTTTCATCTATTTTTTTTTTATTATTCTTTATTTATTTCAATAGAGTCAACAGATTCAAAATATTGATCTAGATTAAATTTTCGACTTCTTTTTTGGATATTATTTTGATCATAAATTGAATTCTTATCCCTACTCGAATTTAAACGTAGTATTTACTTTGATTCTTATATTAATTTCAAACTCGATTTCGATATCGATTTAAATTGCTTAATGCTTCAAAAAGTTTTTCCAATATTTGTGTTAGATCGGAATCATTTCTGTTGGCCTTATTTATTAACGTTCCGCTGCTGCCATAAAAACGCTATTGTAAAAAAATCGCCATAATATTGGCATAAAATAAACTTGTACTGTATTGTTGTAAACTTTTTCAAGTTTCGAAGTCCTTCTCAACACTTTTCATTTATATTTTAAATAAACACAAATAAAACATATTTTTTTTTGCGTTCGCCACAAACTTCGTTTACTTATAACTTTCTTAGCCACATGCCGCAACACAATAACCAAGGACCACATTGAACGAACGCAGGAACCATTGACTGCGGCGGCAGCGGTATTAAACTCCCAAATAAAAGGTATCAAGCACTTCCACTCTGGATTTAGCAAAAATCAACCACAATCCAAGGAGGTAGAGGCGCATGCAAATGAGCTAAAAGGCATGGTCCGGCATATTGGCGCTGGTTTTGGGCTGATTTAACGACCGTTATTGTTAATAGAAAAACAACAATGAAGTGGGTGGCTTGTGTTGTTGTTGTTGTTGTTGTTATTGTTGAGAGATAATAAAAGGACATTACAAAAGCCAGGGCTGCAAAATGTTTTTATTGATGTAATTTGCATAAATTTACGTTTGGCGCTACGTTCGTTAAATTTTTTATCCCAACGTATAGCCTGCCTGATATTTTCCTCAGTTTGTTATTTTTTACTTTGTTATTACGTATATTTGTATATTTCTTATTTTTTTTTTTTTCTGCACACCAATAAGGCAAACAATCTGTGTAAAGTATGCTGCATGCAGTCAAGGTTAAGCAAGGTTTTATAATTTTGTTTTTATTTTGCAACGCCCAAGTTCACGCCCACTGTCAGCTATGCCACCTGCTACTGACAATATGCGGTTCATGCGGAATGCGACACCCGCAAGCGTCATGCTGTTCGTGCTATAAATTGCAACCGGAAGTGAGGTTTAAGCTATAGTTAGAGGCTGCGGAAGTTGAGCTGAAGCTGTTGTAATAAATTCTACGTGAAGCCTTTCATACGTGCATACTCATACACACACACACACACACACATACCTACACAATCAAAAAGGACCTCTTCTTAACCCAGACTGCATAAGGCTTTATTGAAATATTTTTTGCTGACTTCGCAATGGTTACTGTTGTTGTTGCCGTTGCCCTTGTTAACTTTGTTGTTGTTGTTGTTCTAGCTATAGAGTGCTCTTAATTATGCATTTATTAAGGAGTAGCTCATAAAGAGTGTTGTTGTAGTTGGTTTGTTCGTTTTTTTTTCTCTCATAGAGGTGCTGACTTTTTCATTACCACTGCTTAGAGTTTGCAGTCACTTGAAAAAAAAATACGTATAAACCAATTTAACTTCTATGAAATTGCAGTAAAATTTGCTGAGATTTTCTCAAACTAGGGGGACAAAATTTTAAAAAGAAAAAGAAATATGTGCAAAATATAAATGTTTTCATTTAAATATATCTAATGCGCATATTAATTAATGTTCAAAACTTCAAAGCTATCCTCTATACTATAAATGGCAATTGAAAACGGTGTTATTTATGTATGTATTTAAAAATTACTTCGTAACCTAAAATAACCAGTTTTTGTAAACTTTTATACTTCTTTTGTAATGAAAAATTTTTTAAAAGAAAACTTAGAGGTAAAAGTTATAAATTCCTGTCAGCACTGTTATTGCGGTTGTCGCCGATTTATTGTAATATATTATATAACAACATAAGCATAAGTCGATTCAATATTAGATATTCGTTTCATTTGCCATATAACTGATATTTTTGCCTATATTTTATCCTTGTACGATGAATAGTAAAGGCTTTAGATATACCCCAAAGTGTAAACAAAAACTCTACATGTCCTTTAAAAAATTTGTGGAAAAAACTCCCATAAAAATTACGCTGTCAAAAGTAAGAGCTTATTACACTCAAAATAAAAAATCAACAAAAAACTTTTGTTGGACGTATATTGATAAAAATTTGTCAAATTAACCTAGGTTATTGTCAATATGAACAATTTTTATCAAATTGACAAAAACCTAGGTTGATTTGATAAATTTTTGTCAATATACGTCCAACAAAAGTTATTTCTTGATTTTTTATTTTGAGTGTACACGTCTACAAAGCAAGGCCTTACTATTGCTACCCTATTTATGAAAATTCTACAGTATATATTTGATGGTCATCAAAAACACTTGCGCTTGCGTAGTAACAATATAGAAAGATAGATAACATTAAGGTGGCATAATGGTTTCGGAGACCGAAAAAAACACATTTTTGCGGTTTGTTTTTCTCAGTTCTGAGTAAATAATATTACACAATTTTTTTACACATTAAATAGCTATCTCTGGAAAGTATGAAGGAATCTTTATATAAAAAAATATAATTTATTTATCCTGTGGTGGCGGCAAACCAGAGGCGCTTGGAAAAAAGGGGTCCGTCGGTGCCTCACAGTGTTATCTGATATCAAAAAAGTGATTTATTTAATATATAAGTTTCTTGCATGAATGAATAAAACTATATAAAAAAATGTGTGTTTTTTGAGTTTTGGGTCAGTTTTCCATATTTTCCAGAGGAACCATTTTGTAAAAAAAGAAAAATAAGATAGGTTGTGAAATATAGTAAAAAACTTTTTTTAATAAAAATTATTGTTCATTCGCAAGTATTTATCATACAAAAAATGTATGCAAAATTTTATTAGAAAAATGTGTGGTTTTGATTTTTTGACTGTTTTCCATTTTTTTTTAAAGGAACCATTTTGTAAAAAAAAAAAATAAAATATGCTGTGAAATATAGTAAAAAACTTTTTTTAATAAAAATTTTTGTTCATTCGCAAGTATTTATCATACAAAAGATGTCTGCAAAAGTTCATTAGGATTAGTTTTTGAGTTTTGTTACGCACCGACTTCAAATAAGAAGCCATTTTAAAAAAATGCGTTTTAGGTTTTAAAGCAATTGAAAGTATAAAAATAATTTATTTTTTCGAACTAACATTGAATCATCTATTGCAGACCCATAGTTAGTGGCGTAGCTAGGACATTGAACACCCGGGGCAAGTAATGATCTGCCGCCATCGCTGCTTTACACCATTTCTGCGAAACAGTCAGTTTCAAAACTTGCTGAATTTTATCCAGACGACTTGGACAACAAAGACTTGTTTAACGATATGCATGACGTTATACTTCTACTGAAAAGAGCGAAGAAAAATGAAAAGTAGGTGCTATTATTGCCTGATCAACTTTTATTATACATTTCTTTAATGGGATTGGAAACCTACAAGACATTAGCGACAGCCTTGAAGATATTTATTACTATACCTGTTTCCGTTGCATCCTCAAAAAAAGAACATTTAGCAAACTTAAATTGATCAAATCGTAATCGAGATCAACCATGAATAGGCTATCGAATCTTGCAATTCTATCAATAAAATGTGTATACTGCTGCAAGTTTAAATTACGATGATATAATATGTGAATTTGCGGCAATTAAATGAGAATAGTAAACTTTTCAGTTTTTTATTTTCATGGGAAAAAATTTTAAGTTTGCAAAGTTAAAAGAGTATTTCGATCGAATAAAGAAATTTTACTTCAATTAAGAATGTCAATCTATTTTTTTTTTTTTTTAAAGAATAACTCTTGATCTTTTTTCAATAAACAAAGCTCAATATTATGCTGATAAACTTAAACTCTCTCTCTTCCAAACAAAACTTTATGGAAGAACATTAAAAAACTTGGGATAC
Source organism: Coremacera marginata (assembly GCA_914767935.1). Lineage (NCBI taxonomy): Eukaryota > Metazoa > Arthropoda > Insecta > Diptera > Sciomyzidae > Coremacera > Coremacera marginata. The sequence goes on along the minus strand of OU612047.1, from coordinate 157,047,021 downwards.
GTAATGCAAGCTCTTCTGAATGTCGTATTGATCAAGGAATTCTCAATAATTTCTTTGTTGACTCCGCAACTGTTTCTGATAATAATTTGACCTCTTATAGTCAGTGTGATCCGGTCAGTGAAATGGATGTTGGTAAATGTGTGTCGCTTATTAAATCTACTGCAATATCTGAAGATGGTATTCCTATAAGATTCATTAAGTTGTTATTACCTCATATCGTAATCCCACTCACACATATTATTAATCATTGCTTCATATCATCATCATTCCCTGACTTGTGAAAAGTTGCTATTGTTCATCCAATTGCAAAAAAGCAAAACCCTTCTGGAGCTAATGATTTCAGACCAATAAGCATTTTGTCACCATTAGCAAAAGTATGCGAAAAACTCATGGCTCTACAAATTAGTAAATATATATTTGAAAAACAATTATTATCTCCTTTTCAATCTGGCTTTCGGGCAGGGCATGGGTGCTCTTCTGCAATAGCTAAGGTACTTGATGATATTAGACCTGAATATGATTCTGGATCCATGACCTTACTATGCTTACTTGATTTTACTAAGGCTTTTGATAAGGTTAACCACTTGTATTTATGTCGAAAGCTTAAGTTTCTCTTCGGATTCTGTGATAGTGCTGTCAATCTCAAGTCTAGTTATTTATGTAATAGGTTGCAACGAGTGGTGTTCCTCAAGGCTCCATACTTGGTCCACCATTATTTTCTATTTTTATCAATGATATCTTTAGTGTCTGCAAGCATGCGTCTGTGCATGCATATACTGATGATGTCCAGGTTTATTCCTCGCGTAGTACTTGTCTTCTTGGAGACCTATGCTATAGACTAAATTATGATCTAAGCAGCATTAATAAGTGGGCCATAAGTAATGAACTCCAACTTAATGCTTCCAAATCGTATGTCCTCCCTATCTGTAAGTACAAAACATGTATTGATGATGTCCCTGCCCTGTTTGTCGGTGGAAGTAAGTTAGCAGTGGTGTCAGAAATAAAGAATCTAGGTTTCTATATTAACTCGTCTCTATCCTGTGTAGATCATATCAATAGTGTAGTCCAAAAAGTTTATTATGTCCTACGTAATTTGAGGATGTCGTCAAGTGTAACTCCTATCAATGTTAAGCATAGGTTGGTAAAACAACTTATTTTACCTTTAATAAAGTATTCTGATATAGTTTATAGTAAACTTGACTCAACCTCTCGTTTGAAGTTACAAATTTCTTTCAACTATGCAACTTGTTATGTTTATGGGCTGAGTAAATTTAATCACCTCTCAAGATTTCGCTTGAGATATTTGCCAGATACTTGGGTGTGATATAACAGCTTACCTCAATGCACGAATCTGCATATTTTTGCATAAACTCATTCATGAAAAAGCACCTTTTAACCTTTATAATAAACTTCAGTTCTGTGTGTCAAATAGAAATCGTGGTCTTATTGTCCCGAGGCACAATTCATTGAATTCGTCTTGTCTATTTTTCATCAACGACATTAGACTGTGGAATGCTATGCCACGTAGAATAAGAGAGATCAGCAGGAGAAATATTTTTAGACAATCTAGACAAACTTATAGTTAGACAAACTTATAGTTACTGTACCTTTTCTGATTTCCTTCATATTCTCCGAATAATTTATAACACTTCATAAAGTCTATGATTATGCTTAAATTTTGATTAATGTATGTTGTCACTTGAAATCATGAATGTATTACCTGTATGCGTAATTAATTAACACGTTGTTATTATTGTAATATAAGTTTTTGTTGTAATCCTTTTATTTTATTTAATTTTATTTTATGTCGTACTATAAAATAACGTAGTTCTTATTGTACAAATGCTTCTGAAATAAATAAATATTGATATAGAAATGAGAAATTTTGATAAAAAAAAACTGTGTGTACAATTTTTCGATCGTTTTTCGCCCCCAAACTGTTGCGCCTGGGGTGACCGCCACCTTCTTCCCCCCTTGCTATGTCACTGGCCATAGTGGTTATTAAAGTGTTGTCCTCTTGTTTTTCGTGGGCAGAATAATTTTTTTTTTCTTAATTTATATCTGAAACTTTCGTCCCGATTTTGTCTATTACATTAACGATCTCCGCCCATTTTGTTCAAATTATTAATTATATAGCACACACGCACAAACATATAATTGACTCGATCGGAATTTCAAGCTAGACTATTTCGGTTTCTCGTAGAAATATATCTGGCAATGTAAGCAAATACTTCCAACTAGTAATGCAAATAAAGGCTATACATCGGTGTGCCTACAATAGTTTCGGATAGAGGGAAAAAACGGCACTTTCGACGAAATAACCGGTATATTACAACGAGTTTCAGTTCGATCGACTTGAAGCTTTCACAGGATATTCCCGAAATGTTATAATTCATATAAAAAATTATCGAAATATATATATTTTTTTTAAGTTGCTAAGTTACAAACCATCCTGCCCCTTGAAGCATACTTATCACTTTATGACTACAGTTACATCAAATGGCAAGATATCGTTTTCTGGGCATTACAATATGTGTATGGTATGTATATGGGAGACATTACAATGTGTGGCCCAGTCGCACTCAATTACGAACTTTTCTATTGGCTTCTTTTATGACCTTAGATGCTGTCGTACATCAATTAGATGTACCCCTATGATTTGATCAGCGTAAACAACTTTTGACAAACTACTCCCCAGAAACATCTTTTGACAAACTATTTATAAAATATTAAAATTTCTTCGATAGTCTTCTATTACCTAAATATGAAAACAATTACGTACAAAATGGTAAAATCTAATCAAAATATATGACGTAGTAGACTAAAGTAGGGTGATGTGGAACACGTTTTTATTTGCTGCAATAAAAATGTTAAGAAATTGAATTTTTGATTGGTTTTAAGGCCTATCCTTTGCAGAAGAACCAATTCGAAGTATTCGATGGCTGTTGAATATTTTGATAAATGGATGAAATAAGACCAAAATTTCAAATATGGTTTTTTTGGCCTTTTTCCAATCGATGGGGTGATGTGTAACAGCAACAAAATGTTAGCTTAAAGACCAGGAACTTTAATTTTTGTATGTTTATTTTGACTTCTTATGTTTAGTAAAAGTACATATCATGATCAGAACTTAATGAAATCTTCTGCACCTGTAACTGTAAACGTTTTGAATAGTACGAATAGTATGAGTGGGCCGATCTCTTTTAATATCGTTGATGTGATTGCATATCAGAGTTTGACATTGTTGCCTCTCTGATGGCAATTATAATGTATAAGGGTGTTACACATAGCCCTACCTTGAGTGTTACACATCACCTCAATGTAAGTCACTCAGTTTTTAATTGATGGAACTTTATCACAACGTGAAGAAATGTTAAATCTTTTGTTATATTAAGAGATATTAAACAACACCACATACACATCTACTCACTTTTAAAATCTGCGGAAAATTTTCTCTTCTAATAACTGATACCATGCTCGGAAGAGTTTAATGATTTTTTTGCGAGCATTAATTTAATGACCTTAGAAAGGCACATTAGGGTGTTAGAAACTTGAATCTGGTGGGTAAGTACTAGAACGGAGTGCTTGGACCCAATGACCTTCAGAACGAAAAAGTTGAACTCCTCGAAACAAAAATAAAGAAAAAAAATTGATAAATCTTTCTTAACAATCGGACTGTAAATGTCGATGAAACTTAAATGCTCGACGCCTACGTTCGGTCACAAAAAAAAAATTGTATCTATATTATATTTTAAAAATGCTTCAGATTGGATGGTTGTGCGAAGTAATTTTTCTTCCTGTAAAGTGATACGGTCTATATGTAGATTTCAATAGCGTATCAGGTCAAGGTCAACATGTGAAACTTAGTATATGAATAAAATCATGTTCGGTATCTTAAAAATCAGGGAAAATAATTTCTAACTATTTTTTACTGCTCTTTTTTTTTTGTTTTTGTTATTGTTATAACGAACTCTTAAGTTTTAGTTCTTATAAAGGTCCTTATCTGGAAAAAATATTAATTTTTTTTGTTTATAACTATTTTACTTCAAAGAAAAATTTTTTTTCAAAATTGGCTGAAAGCTTTTAATCCTACAGAAGTTTTGGAAAAATTAAAAAATTTTTTAAATTTTTCATTATTTTAATCAATTTTAATTTACAGAACGTTAAACGCAAAACAAATAACTATCTTTTTGTGTGTGAAAATTCGTAAAAATAATTTTTTAAAGCTAGTCACGAGCAATAAAAAATGTTTTCTAAGTCTATTATATTTTTCCCCAACTTGCCATGTCGTACTTTCCTGAATATAAGAAAATACATAATTTTAACCACTTCTGCACATAAAATTCATAACTAACGATGTGGTTTCCGGTAATACACACACCGTTAAAGAAATCGTTTCCTACATAATAATCGACAAAGAAAACCGTTAACACGTGCTTAAATTGTGTTCATATCAAAATATAACCTAGGTGGCTGAGTATTCGATAACTTTGAATTCAATGTCGTTTTAATAATGTGACTAAGGCACTCAAATTGAGTAAAAAATCTATCCGCCCCCAGATTTCGTGTCGGCAAATTGGCAATATAACCAGTTATAAGTAATGAACTGCGCTTCAGTGAGCGGCAATGTTAAAGTTAACAGTAATATGTAAGTGTGTAAGTGCATTGGTGTCGCAAATGTGTGTATGTATGTTCAAAGCATGGCAAAACTTCAAAAGCCGCACAGAAGAAATTCACAAAAATCGTGCAAAAAAAAGCTAAATAAAAAAAAAGAACCGCCGCATCCTGCTGCTCGTTCAAAGTAACAATCTATGTCAGCATTGAAAATGTCAAAAACGTGACTGCGTCGACGTCTTAGCAACATCAAAGATATTTTGACAGCAAGATTTCGAAAACTGTATCAACGGCTATAACTGCCAAAGAAAAATCCAAAGACAAAAAATACAATTTTACAAAAAAAAAAAAAAAGCGCAACACTTAAATTTATCCATACGTAAAAATGTGCTACACTCGAACAAACATTATTGCGCTGCAAACTTAAGCTACGAGTGATTAACACAAAATTGATTAGTCGGTAACCAACGAACCAAGACTAGGCAGCAGCAGCAATGAGAATGAAAGAGCTGCGCGTTATGCTGCACCGGAAATTGCGCTTTTAACACTTAAGCATTAAGCCGCATTTAGCGTAACCTGCTGCTGCTCCTCACGCCCTGCTTCACTTGTGTTTATATATTGCACTCGAGTGCCTAGCGCTGTTGCCAGAGTTTTTCGTCAATTTTCTGTGCTTTTTCTAAAGATTGAATGCAGCGGCCTTCAAGTCTTCTTTGGCGCGGTCCTTTTTGCCATCGTTTTCCCCGTTGCTGTAGCTGTGTATAGCTGCTTTTGAAAGGGATTTCAGGATATCAGTAACATTGGCAGCTTATTTAATGCATTTGGGAAATTACAACACTTTTCAATCAAACGCTTTTCCTTCTTTCTATCCTTTTCACAGGCAGCTTGCCACCACGCGTACTTCCTCACGTTCTTGAACTGTTCGTCGTTGTTTTTCTTGTAGTTTTTCCCAGCGAATTTTGTTCGCGTGTCACTGCATATCCTGCAAACTTAATCCTGTTGCATTTTATTTTCAGTGCTTTCTTTATTTCTTTCTGCTTCTATTTCTTTGAATTTCTTCTTCTTCTTCCTCAGTTATATGCTTCATGCCATCAAGATTAAGTTGTCTGCAAGGATATTGATTGTTGTGTTTTGAGCTATTTGACAAGTCATTTAATTCACTTTGGCGATTGAGTAAAATAAATGGCGGAAAAAAACCATTTCAGCACCAACATTTTTTAAACGTAGGGAATTTAGAGGGCATTTGAAGAAATGGTAGTGTACAAAAGTAAAGGGTCAATATGGTCGGTTTTCGGATCCCTGTGCAAAGGCTTTGAAATGCATGGAATAAGTCAATTTTAAATAGATACGAATACACTTCACCCATCTTCCAATCTACCTTGAAATCTGAAACATTTAAAACAATGCTGGAACAATGAATGGAAAGTGGGCAAAAACGAGTTATAGCGAGGAACGTGACCATGTTTCGATTAAAGTATTAAAATATTCTTAATCTATGCATCGAAAACCTTAAAAGTCATTGAAAAAATTCATATTAAAACTTCAATGTATGCAGTTCTTATGGGCAATATATTTTGTGTAAAACCATCACTTTTAAAAAGAGATTTTTATGAGGTGAAGGTAGCTTTAGCATAAAATTAAATTAATATTATTTGAATGGATCTAATTCATGAATTCCATGCATTTCAAGTCATTTTCAAAGGAAGCTGGAAATCGGTTTTATTGACCTCCTCAATGGTGTTTATTGAAAATTTAATACAAAAAACTTTAAACGAAATATTTTTTGTACAGCCGTCAGCCTTGAAAATGTCTATTTACGTGAAACTTCTTATGGACGGAGGAGTATGCCTAGAAAATGAATAAGTATGAATCTATCACCAATGGGGGAATGAAAATTGGAATGTGGGCATACAGATGTCTGACAAAGATAATATTCAACATTATCATAACTACTTATAAAACTGTGAGCGTGATATATCGATATAGAATTTAAGAATTAACAACCCTATATCTTACTTAAATAGATTTATATCTTACTTACTTACTTAGGTGGGCGTAACAACCCGTGTCTGGGTTTCGACCGACCTCATCAGCTCTCGCCAGGCGCTTCTGCTTTGCGCGCGCCTTCTCCAATCGGATACACCAAGTGCGGTTAGGGCTTCCTCAGCCTGGTCCATCCATTGGAGGCATGGTCTCCTTCGTCGTCGTTGACCAGCGACCCTCGCCTCGAGCACCTTTTTCGCTGGAGCTTCGTCGTCCATACGATGGACATATACGCCGAACTACGTCAATGTCTTCGTAGAGCTCTACGGAGTTATATCTTAACTAAGATAATAACTAAGCACTAAGTGGCGGCCATGGCTCAGTGGATAGAGTGTGTGGCCCATACGCCAGAGAACCCTGATTTGAATCCCAACTGACACAGCAAGTTTCTTCAATTGAATTAATTTTCCTGTTCGGCGGTCACCTCTCTGCAGGCAATGAAGTAAAAAGCTTCTTGAGAACATAGGCCGTTCAGAGTCGACATAAAACATGTACAGGGTTGCCCATATTCGAAGCGCCTATTTTATTTGTAAATAAATCAAAGAAACCACAATTTTTTGTCTGTTCGTTATAAATATCATTTAATTGGGTTCAAGTAGATTTGCTTACATTATTTCTTGAATATGATATCTCGTAAATGGTCGCCATTGGCCTCTACGACATATTGCGCCCGTTTTGCAGCATTTTCCATAGTTTTCTTCAACATTTCGATGGGAATGGCGGTTATTTCTTGACGGATGTTGGTTTTCAGCTCTTCTAGGGTCTTTGGCTTGTTGACGTAAACCTTTGATTTCAAATAACCCCACAAAAAGAAATCTGGAGGCGTTAAATCTGGTGATCTTGGCGGCTAATCGAAATCACCATTTTTTGACATCAAACGGCCAGGGAACAATTGCTTCAAAAAATCGATTGTAGTTCGGCTTGTGTGTGGTGGCGCGCCGTGTTGTTGAAACCAGTAGTGCCTGATACGCTTTTGACGAACGATTGGCATGAAAAAATTGTTTATCATATCATTGACAGTAACTCTGTGGCCATTATCATCTTCGAAAAAGAACGGCCCAATGAGCATTTTAGCACAAACGCCGCACCAAACAGTGACTTTTGCATCGTGAAGAGGTACCTCTTGAATTTCTCGTTGATTTTCAGTGGCATAAATACGGCAATTTTGTTTGTTTACCGTTCCGTTCAACTGAAAATGAGCTTCATCGCTCATGATAATTTTATGCCAAAATTGCTCGTCTTCTTCAGCCATTTCGATGACTCTTTGGGCCCATTCCAATCGACGTGGCTTATCGGTAGGCAACAATTTGTTTACCAATTGAATTTTGTACGGAAACAAATTCAAATCAACACGTAAAATGCGTTGTAAAGTGGATCGGGGAACGCCGAGCTGCTGAGAACGGCGATTTTGGGATGTTGTTGGTGACTGCTCAATACTGGCTCATACGGCTGCAATATTCTCATCCGATCGCCTTGGTCGCTTTTTATTTGGCCTCTTTGGGTTACCAAGAGTATTACCAGTTGTAAATCTTTCATACAAACGATAAATTGTTTTCTTGGAAGGCGCACTTTTCACTTTATTTATTTTTTTGAAAGCACGTTGAGTTTTCACTATTGATTTGTTTTGTTGAATGTAAATTTCAACAATTTTAGAGCGTTTGCGTGGCGTGTACTGTTCCATTGTAAATATTTGCTTGGAATGACGCTTCTAACGCGGTATGTCATTAGTCGATTTGGCATCACTGCGGAAAGTTACAGTCTTGCCAGATGGGCGCTTCGAATAAGGGCTACCCTGTAGGTCCAGTTCTCGATCATTTGTGCTCAAACATTTCACAACACGCACAATACAATTTATCACAAGAAGCTCGGTCAAAGTCCTTTCAAGGGCTGAAATGGCCACTTCGTTTTTTTGTTTTTAAGACAATAACACTTTGAATGCCGTTTGGGTGCAAATTGTAATGGTTATTTAAGTTACAAGAGGACAATCCGTACTGTAGACTTCACAACAGGTTTTTATAGGGAACTATGTAAAAATGTAAGGCTTGGCATGCTTCGGGACGGCACAGAAAACTTAGTGTATGCCTTCTATTGCTTGGCAACAGGCGATTAAATTTATCCGGCATTCTGTTGATTGCTAATATATAGTAGTTAGCGTAGTCGTAGAAATGGGTGGTTACCACATCAGTTTCGGCTGAAAGTTCGTCATCCAACGTAGCAATTATTATTCTTCATTTGGTTACTATTGTACATCGGCTTCGGCTGATAGTTTACCATCCGACATATTAATCTGGGTTGGAACTCGCTTAGTTACCACATCAGCTTCAGCTGATAGTTTACCATTTGAAGTAGCAGTTGTTATCATTTGGTTGGTTACCACATCGGCCTCGGCTGATAATTTGCCATCCGACATGTTTATTTGCGTTGGCACTCGCTTGGTTACCGTTAAAGTTGCAGTTATTATCATTCGGTTGGTTACAACATCAGCTTCGGCTGAAAGTTCGCCACCCGACAAGTAATATTCGTCATTATTTGGTTGGTTACCACATCAGGTTTGGCTGGTAGTTCCCCATCCGACAAAAGTTGTAGTCATTCCTTCAACCTCCTTTTAAATGGCATTTTATTTATAAAATGATATTTCTTTTTCTATAACGCAGATTTAATTTAGTTACCGACACATGTGGTCAAGCTCTGCCTGAACGCTATCATTGGTGCGCCTATTACGAGGAGTATCACCAACACTCGCCGCACATACCCGAGCGCATAAGCACCGAGTATTTCCGAACCTTGAACGAAACCGAGCTCATCATTACCAAACATAGCCATCTACCGAACATACCCTTATTAGTTCCGAATATACACGAGCACATAAGCACCGAGCATATCCGAACGAACCTGAGCATATCCGAAAACTAATCCGAGCTTACCATTACCGAACATGCCATAACTCCTTATTGTATTCATACTCGTTTAGACAAAAACAATAGTATAATTAATGAAAATTGGAATTGGATGGAAAATGTTAAAACAACTAGCAACATCATGTTTTATATTTATGATAAAATATACAGATATTTTTATAAAGCCTACAATAGAAACACCGATACAAAATCTTGCAAAGATTTTTACCAAAAACTATACGTGAGATACATTAAAAACAATATAATATTCATTATGTTTGAACTTTTTAGATGAAATTTGGTGGTTCTGCTTAAATTATTTAGAAAAAATGTGTTTTTAATAAAAAGCTATATACATTCACTAACACAAAAGAGGGAATGATTTATTTAAAGCGGAAAATAATTAAGAATTGGACTCCAAAATTTAACAGAAATGTTAAAGTAGCCATGATATGAGTTACATATAAGGGTTGTTCAAAAAGTAAGTTTGTTGTTTACAGTTAACGAAATTTATTTAAAAAATTAAATCACACTTAATTAATTATATATTCGATATTTTGTTCGATCATCTTATTCCACCTCTCTGGTAGATTCATTATTCCGCGCAGGTAGAAGTCTTCACTTTTCTTTGCAAGTAACCTCTCAAGTCTCTGTTTAATAAGGACTTCAGTATCGAAGTTTTTCCCATTAACTGAGTGTTACGGGAAGCGAAACATATCTGATAGTTATCCGAGAGCGAGTCTCCAAATTCGTATGTGACCTTCCAATTTCTGTACTACCCCACAGAAGACTTCGGAGCTTATGGTTGTGTAGTAGTCGTAGCATACAAGCCCCTTCCAATCCCACCAGATAGAGACCATAACCATCTTTTGTTGAATGTCTGCTCTTGTATGCCCCTCGGGCGCTTCATCTTTCTTGGACCAGCTTCTTTTTCAATGAATATTTTTTTCGTCCCCCTTAATCATCAGAGCTATCAAATCTGCATTCATATTCAGAATTTTTAGTATGATATTTTAAGTACAATAACGATATTATAATCCATTCAATTAATGCAAAAATTATTCATAAATAAAATTTTTAATATACATTCAATTTTGAAAAATTTATTAATTATTCATTTCAATTATTCGTTTTTGTTATTCGGAATAATGAATCAATTTTTTTATTAATATGAATGCTTGCACAATGAATGTAATTCACAAGGAATTTCAGAATTTTCAATTATTTATGCATTACTGATATTTTTTATTCATTATTCAATTGTTATTCATTGTTCATTTGCTATTCATTTTTCATTTTTAATGCATTATTCATTTTGAAGTCATGTTTATTTTGTATTCATTATTCATTTGTTATTTATTATTCATTCTTTGTTCATTCAAATCTGAGCCATGAATAAAAAATGTATAATGAATAAAAAACGAATAATGAGACAATTGAATAATGAATCAAAAAAGAATATTGGATACAAAATTTATAATGAATAATAAATGAGCGATGAATTAAAATGAATAATAAATAAGAAATTAATAAAGATTAACAACTGAATAATGAATAAAAAATTGATAATGAATAAAAAAAGGTTAATTCAATATTTTGTTATTATTTATGAATTGCATTATTTGTGAATAGCATTCATATGAATAAAAAAATTGATTCATTATTCTGAATAAAGAATATGAAAAATTATTCACGTTTTTAAAATTGTATGTGAATTAAAAATTTTAGTTATAAATCAATATTGCATTAATTGAATGGATTCTTATTTCGTGATTCACTGATTCACCTTTTTGTAGATAAAATGAAATTGAATGCATTCTTTAACAGTTCTGGTAATCAAGCGCTTGAGAAGTAAATCGCTTTTTCAAGTTTTATGAGCTGATCGCAAATATTAACTCGATTGACTTTGTGCATTCTTCTATTTGTGCAGGACACAGACATACAATTTTTTAATGAAACCTGTGGACTTTAAATGACCGTGAACCTTTGACCAACGGATAAATTTAGAGCGCTAGCAATTTTTATGCATGTTTGTCTCCACTAACGTTTTTATTTGGTCGTCGCCAACCTCCGAAAGCCTACCAGTATAGCAGGATTTCCAAAAAGTTTACGATAATAATAGTTGTCGTTATCGTTCATTGTGCATACACAGTTTAATAGTAAATGACAGTTTTCGCTACAGCGACAATCGTCGTTAAGGCTTTTGGGAATCCCGCAACAGAAGGAGGATCATCCATGATAGAAAAATTTCTATTAATGCAACGAGCAAGCCACTTCTGACATTGTCTTTCTTTAATCACATCTTCGCCATAAACTTTTACTATTTTTTTCCGACTTCAGTTGCTTTCTAGTCTTTTTTAAAATAAAAGAGCAAAATATGGCGAAGATGTTCATCAAAAATCAACATTTTTAAAACCCACTCAAAAAACACGACTTCCAAAGAAAAGCAGGAACGACTGAGTAAATTAATTTGTTTTTAATGTTAATAAATGTTTAGCATAAAAAAATGACATATTCGCCAGCATATGACAGATCTTTGACGATAACTGTGACGAAAGAAAAACGCAATTTCTTTTCGAACAATTCAATAACATTAAAATTGTAAAAATTGGAATCTTAGTTTATGGTAATGAACAAAAATAGGCGATACGATATTTTAGTGTACCGTAGATGACATTACATTTCTTTCTGTAGAGTATATATTTGTGTACACAAGGTCTAACAATAACACCATACAACGATAGCATAAAAATTAACACAAACATTATCGTTTTCTATCGTTCGACAGAAAAACTTACTGTTCTCTTTTTACTGTTGTGTTCTTAATGTAGTAGGTTATGCTCTTTAGGCTCAAGGTGGGGTCAAAGGAGATTTTATAATCGTGTATTAATTGCTCTCAATATCTTTCTCCATAGTTTCTGGTTAGTTAAAGCAATCGAACTATCGATAAGTTATCATTATTGATATCTTTAGCGATAATTTATCAATATTTGAAACAATATAGGTGCCGAGAAATTATTCTTTTCATTATCGTGACGATAAACGATTATAGTATTGAGTAAAATTATCGTTTAAATATAACTCGTAATAGATATCGTTTAGTTATCCCAAATAATTTGTCTTATCGTGATTTCAAAAACATAAATTTTCCAGCACTATTCCTTAATAGCGTTTAATGATTGTTGGCTTCATTACAATGTCAATGATAAGCTTAGTTCTCTCTTAGAACCCATTAAATTTCTGTTTGAAAAACATGTCCCTGTACGTAGTTGTAGTATTAGAAATATGTCTTGTCCCTGGTTTTCTCAGCATGTCTTGTCTGCGATATAGAGAAAAGAAACAAGTTTCGTAAGATTTGGCGACTTAATCCTTCATCTGTTAACTGGGAAGCTTATCAAATCGCGAGAAACAAGACAAGACTTAAGCTCTCCCTTCCAAACAAAACGCTTTGGAATAACATCAAAAGCCTTGGAGTCTGTAACAAAAATAACGCCGAGTGCCATCTAGATCCGGAAATTCTAAATTGTTTTTTTTTGTTGATTATACTGCTTCTGATAATAGCAATACTTTACCCCTCTTAAATCTCTTCATGCTTCAATCTTTTAGATATTCCTCAGTAATTGAGTTTGATGTTGGTAAATGTGTGTCGCCAGTTAAATCGAATGTAATGGCTACTGATGGTATTCCCATCAAGTTTATAAAAATCTTACTGCCTCATATAATAAGTCCTCTAACTCATATTATTAATTCTTGTTTTGTGACATCAACGTTTCCTGATTTGTGGAAAGTTGCCATTGTTCTCCCAGTTGCAAAAAAGCAGAACCCTTCTTGTCCTAATGATTTTAGGCCTATAAGTATCCTTTCACCTTTTGCTAAAATTTGTGAGAAACTCATGGCTCAACAAATAACTCGCCAATTAGTTGATCAAAATCTATTATTACCGTTTCAATCAGGGTTTCGGGCTGGGCATAGTTGTTCGTCTGCAGTTGTAAAGATTAATGATGATATCCGGCCAGAATATGATGCTGGTTCAATGACGCTTTTGTGCTTGTTAGATTTTTCTAAAGCTTTTGATAAAGTATACCATCAACTTCTGTGTCGTAAACTTAAGTCATTGTTCGGTTTCTGTGATAGTGCCGTGAATTTAATGTCTAGATATTTATGCAACAGGTACCAAAAAGTTAAAGTTGGTCAATTGTCGTCAGGGTACAAGCCGGTCTTAAGTGGTGTTCCTCAAGGGTCCATACTTGGCCCCCTTCTGTTCTCAATGTTTATCAACGATATTTTTTCTGTCTGTAATCATGCTACCCTATATGCATACCCTGATGATGTTCAGCTGTATCTATCTCGAAGAACTATCCTTATTGATGACCTGGGTTGTAGGATGGATGAAGACGTCAGCAATATCAATGAGTGGGCTAAGAGGAATGGTCTTCAACTTAATTCTTCCAAATCCTATTTTCTTCCTGTTTGTAATGTTAAGACTTGTTTAAATGATGTCCCTGATTTGTTTATTGGGTCAAATAAGCTTACTGTTGTGTCGAAAATTGTGAATCTTGGCTTCCATTTCAATTCTTCTCTCTCCTGTGCTGATCATGTTAATAGTGTAGTCAAAAAAGTATATTATGTGCTGCGTAATCTTAGATTGTTAGCTAGTGTTACTCCAGTTGATATTAGGCGCAAATTGGTAGTTCAACTTATTTTACCTATCATTACATATGCAGAAATAGTCTATAGTAAACTTGACTCTTCGTCCCAGCATAAACTCCAAATTGCGTTTTATTATGCCACGAGGTATGTTTATGGTCTACGTAAATATGATCGCCTTGCTAGTTTCCGAAATGCACTACTTGGATGTGATGTAATAACTTATCTTAAGGCTAGAAATAGTATTTACCTTCATAAGCTCATTTATGATAAAACACCTGCGTATCTTTATGATAAGCTTCAGTTTAGTATGCCTAGAAGAAGTCATGTCATGATAGTTCCGAGGCATTATTCGCTAAACTCTTCCCACCTATTTTTCATCTATGCCATTAGGTTGTGGAATGCTCTGCCACGAAGGCTTAGAGTGATTAGTGGGAGAGTATCTTTTAGGCAATCCATCTTTTCGTTTTTTTTCCAATCTTTAGTCTAATTTTTGTATATCTCTTTCTCTAATCTATTATTTGTTATTGCTTTCCATCCCCTTTTTCTACTATCTTTTTATTTTTAATTTTAAATTATATTGTTTGGATTAAGTAATTTTTGTATTTATAATTATGGTTAGTATTTTATGTTTTAATCTTATGAGTTGTTATTATTTTTGTTTTTGTTTTATAAATTTTTAGCCTACCTGTTTCATTATGTTGTACTATAAAAGATAAAAGAGCATAGCTCTCAGTGTACTTATGTCTACAAATAAATGCTTGATTATAAATCGTGAACGATAATTTCTCGAGAGTTAAAATGATAATAATATCGATATCGTCAACGCTAAATGCAATAAAACGTTAAAAGCATCTACATAGAAACTATCGTTCTCCATATAATTGTTTATTATTTTAAGTATCGTTAAAATGATAAAACTATCGATATGTTATCGAGAACACCAAAATTATAGTGGCGATAAAAATACAAATTGTTTTTTCTCAATACATAAAATTTAAAAATATTCGAGGAACAATCATTCGCGATATAGTTAATGCTAATTTTAATAAATTTTAATGCGATAAAAATACCGGTAAATTACCAAGAACAGCAAAATAAAGACAGTAAAAATGCTAGCTCTCTGCTTTCTTTTCTTTCAAAAACTGCTATGCATACGGTTATTTTAGTGTAGCTTACGCTACGGAATAATAATGTTTGGGATTATTTTTGAGCTATCGCCGTGTATTGTTTGTATTTGCCTTCAAGTACACAAACGCTGATGCTAGAGAATAATGAGTGAAATCATCTACGCAGAACAACTCTCTGTTCTCTCAAATCTGTATTGTTCTCTCAAATCTACACTACATTACCTTAATGTACACTACGTTAGCGCTTGTTTTCATTCATTGGTTTATAGACCTCAGAGAAATATTTTTTTAGAAAAATTAGCATGAGTTTTGTATGATGGGTTGCATGCCTTGTATGTATGAAGATAAGATATGATAGGTTTGGTATGATAGTATAGTATGGCATGATGGTATGGTATGATGATTATTGTATGATGGTATCATTTTTCGTGTGTCTTTTCGGGTATAAGCTTTATTTCTACCGTGATTGGCTGCCACACACACATTTTTTTCACTTTTTTTGCAAAGAGTTTTACCAAAAAATATAACCTTATGTTTGAATCTGAAACTTATTTCTAGTGTATTAAAGATCATAAATTTTATAAGGGAAAAAACTTTGTTTGATTTCTTTTTAACACAGTTTAAGGTGGTAAAGTGTATTTTATACCCTGGAAAGAGCGCATTTTATGCACCAAAAAATAAAACAAAAATTAGAGTATTTCATGCACCAAAATGAATGTGTCTAAACAATGTTCAATGCTCATTAAAGGTGATTTTTTTGTTATAAGATGTTTGTTTTTATATTTTCTGTTATAAGGAACAGTCTTTTCAAAATTTTTTAAAGTATTGAGGATGAAACAAAAATTCTGTAATTTCTAAATAGTATAATCTTTGATAAAAAAAATTTGCATAATAAATAAAATTTTGAAACATTAAAATTTTAGTAAGCCAAAAGCAATGCTTTTTCACCTTCCCTTAGCTTGTAAACCCAAACAATTGCAGCTGATCCGATTATCAAACGCTCAATAGCTTAATTTCGCAAATTATAGCGGCAAAAACGCATTGCACACAAAAACACACATACCTTATTATAAGCCCAGCGTTAGAACAATTTAGCTCAAATGCAACGAATTATTGCAATTTAACCCATAGTCACCGCACGCATTCATAGTTATAACCAGACCCGCAAAATGGCGTAGAAATGCTATATGAGCAGCATATAATTAAATGTGGTTTTGCAATAAGCGAATTTGTAAAATGTTCTGCAATTAAAAATCCACAATTCGAAATTTTATATTTTCCAATTGAAACCAATTTTTGAGTTGTGGCCAGCAAGAACATGGCACACAAAAATCAATTTTATTAGCTGGCTAGAATAATGTATCTACTTTATTTTAACAAAAATAACAATAACAGTTATAATGACAACAACAACAAATAAAATCAGCAACAGCAAAAATGCTGCTTAAAATGCAGCATTCAAGTATAGCGTAATATATGAATGCAACGCTGTGCCATCCTGATGCAGGATATTAGGTTAGCATGTAGCTCGGAAAGTGGTTATGCAGAATTCCACAAATGCAGTATTTTGCATGCGTTTATTATTATTATTGTTGCAGTTATATTTTTTTGAGAGGATTTTACTCAACCCTGTCACGTGTTTCCGCCATATATTGTGCGGTCGCATATTCCGAATTGTTGAATTTATTTTGTTATAAATTTTTGCAATCAGTGGCAATGCTTAGCAATGATTGATTTACAAATCATATTTAATTTTTCTATTAGCTGTTTGAAAGACTGACGCATTAGGCGAATTCATTGATGTTTGATATGCTATGTTGCATTTTGTGTATTTCTAGCATGAGTTTCTAAGATTTGTTTTATAATAAGTTTATATGTTTTTAAGATTTGCATCTAATATATAACAATAATATTCATCTTATAATTTTGCACCTATTTAAAGCACTTTGGTAGGGATAAAAGTTATGAATTCGGGTCATCAGTATTGACGTCAGCAATGTTAACTTTAGCAATTTATATCGGCAGCACTGTTAATGTTATTGCTGTTGACGTTAGCACTGTTAAGGTTTGCACTAAAGATGCACATCTTTTAACACATCTTGCACAGAAATGCACATGTGTAAATGCACATCTGTTTTGACAAGTCTATGGCAGGCAAAATGGTGCCTTTCGATACCAAAATATTTAACCACGTATGCAATAATATTATCCTCTGTTACTGATGGTTTGAATGATAATACATGAATCCAGGTTTTTTTAGCAACAACCTCCAGATCAGTGTTGATTCTCCGTCCGGTGACTATAGACTTAACATTGCCAATATTATTCGTTCCAATGGCTTTATCAATTTCAATTTCATCAACACATCTGTTAACAGAAGGCGAAGTTGTATCGTTAACAGTAGATTTGCTTATAACACTTTTATTCGATTTACGATTATGCACTTCAAATCAATTATTAGAGCCAAATTGCATTACACGAGAGCTGTTGAAACGTGCCTGAGTTGACGGATTTGGAAGCCCAGGTACGTTAAGTGTTTGAAAGCTAACACTACTCAGCGACGCAGATGGTGAAGCACCAGCAACCATTTGGGCCCATGATCGATTTGTAGAAGAAGCATTTTCAGTCCGAGAATGGGAATGAGCAGATGATGATAAAGAAGTATCGTTAACCGTTACGACTCTAGGTGGTGCCGCGCAGGTCGAAGATGCCACTACGGTGGAAGCTAAGTCAGTTTTTAAACTCTGCAAAATATCACTGTTTTCTCTGACGCCAGTCCACTGTTAGCTAAACTCCACTTCGACATGATTATGAAGGACAGCAATTTCCTTCAAAATTGATGCAGTCAATTTCAAGTTTGGTCATATGATTTCTGATCTCTATGTCCATAGATTCTGTAAGATCGGAAATTTCTTTTTTGATCGATGCAGTTTTATTATCCAGATTAGATGAAAGGCGCTCAACACCCTACTTTTGCGATAGTAAAGCCATGTCGTAGTTCTTAGCAATTCTATTGGATATGGAGACACATTCAAGGCAATTGTATCCTAAGTTTCAATTTGACTTGAGCATCTTCACATCGTCTGAAGCGAGGCTTCACAACAAGCCCAGTGGAAACAACGCTCGCAAAATCCACTACATGGAACAATGTTGATCTCATTGCCATTTCTGGTAAAGCCTTTGTCACATTTCCCACAAAACTCATCCGTCAGTCAGAAAGAATGAGGAAATGGCAGCCAAACAGCCCACACAGCCACCCAGCAATAACACTACTCAACAGCCATTTTGCTCCAAGCACCTCAATAACTTTTTTAAAAAGACATTAGCCTGCTGATTCCAAAAATGGCAACTATTTTCAAATCGACGGAGCCGTTTTCGAGTAATTTGTAAATTCAATTATTGCAGTTTTTTCAAAAAACCCATAAGCCGATTTTCATGTTTCTTTTTTCATTGTTTAGAAAAAATGTATACTTTTTTTCAATTCATACATACGAATTTAATCGGACCGATACCTTGGGCGTAAAAAGCAAAATTGTGCCTTGCACACCTGTCATTTTTAAAATAAAAATTACAACTATAACGATAAATCGTTATTTAACTGTAATTTCCAATATGTTTCAAAACTATATTTTAAGTTTTTCTTTTTCTCATTGGTAGATGAGGTATTTAAGCACAGTTTAAGATACATTTCGTATGAATCCAACAAAAAATGAATTTCTAAGAATTATTTTAGTAAATTGTGTCAATATCATTAAATTTTGAATTTTTAAACATTTTTGAAAATCAGTTTTGGATTTATTCAGTCAAGTCTAGAATATAAAATACAACTTAGAAATTGTTTGCAGAGTTGTGTGGACACATATTTTATCGAAATTAAGTCACTTCTCTTATTTTATATTTTATCTTATCTTATATTTTGACATTTATTCGGAAAAATTGGCTTGGGACCATTACCTAGCTCATCAATCGAAGAACATTTTTGCTATTAAATAAAACAAAAGCACCTTTTTAATAGTGGGACAAATATTTTAAAAACCCGCTTTTATTGTTCTTATCTCTTTTATTGTTCTTATACCATACAATTCGATACAGTTTTTAGTGTTCAGATAAGATTGTAATGTATGTTAAAATTTAGAAATAATTAAGAGAAGTATTGTTTCTTCGATGCGAGTCAGTAACATCTTCTCGTATGAGAAACCAGCAATAGTCACCCATCATCTCGATACCCCACCTTCCTTGATAGCGCTTTTCGATTGCAATCATATCCTGGTGGAAACGCTCACCGTGCTCGTCGCTCTCCGCGCCCAAGTTTTCCGGAAAAAAACTGAGATGCGAATGGAGGAAATGTATTTTCAATGATATATTGACATCTGTTGATTGAAACCAAAAGTTTTTCATTACAAACTTAAGGGGGGACATGACATTGGCAGTTTTTTTTTTAATAATTTTGTATTTTAGTAAATATTCTTAAGATTCTAAGAAAAACAATTTCATAGAAAAATTCTTACGGGTTCAAAAGTTACAGCCGGATTAGTGAGAGCGCATTTTTAATTTTTGCGCTATCTACGTACGTCAGCTGGTATATACTTGTTTTACTTGCTACCTGACTTTTGGTGGTTGTTATTTCGTACCTAGTTGAAGGGTGGGTTTTAATTATTTGCAAATGTTTCAACTACTTGGTATCACCATAGGAGCTGCAGCATTGAATTTTTCCAAATCGTTTGAAATGCGCCATGAGTGAAGGCATATGAAGCTTCAAAAGAAGCCCGAATTGCTAAACGATTGCAAAAAACTATAAGAAACAGCACAACACAAGATAACGAAGGCATACAGTACGAAGCAGGCATGGCAGATTGAAGGTAACCCTTTTTTTCTTTGTTCACAAACTTTGAACGCGTTTATCTCGAAGTCATGTTTTTCGTACTGGTTGCCGCACTAGCGGGTTCACTTTTTGACGAAATTTTTTTTTTTTTTTGTATTTTTTTAAACTTGATTCGCTATAGTATGACACGAGCTCTTTTTAAATTTTTTTTTTCGATTTTTTATGAATTTTTAAAGTCAATAGTTTTTTCGAAAAAACACACTTTCAAATTTGGAACATCACCAAAAATTGAAAAAAGAATTTATAAAAAGCTCATGTCATACGATAACCAATTTTGTTAAGATTTAAAAAAGTAATTTTTTTCCAGATCGCACAATTTTTGCAACTCCCAGCGCTGCAACCACGAGGCCCCGTTTTTTTCTCTGCCGCCAGTTTGGAGCTCTTCTTTTTGAATTTTCTTTCTTGAAATTTGTTCAATTCTCTACAATAATAAATTTTGGAAAAATGTTTGTTTTTGACTTCGTTATGAATGTTTAAAAAAAGGTATGTTTTCTCTGCCGCGAATGTCGTGTTCCTCCTTAACTCAATACATTGTAAGGAATTGTAATATATCACTTACTTATTTTTTCATATTTTTCGAGCAAATTCTCGATAAGTTGCTCGTATTGAAGACTTTTACAATTTCCAAGGAAACCGCTGACAACATCTTGGAATGCTTTCCATGCTGCAATTTCATCTTCCGACAAACATTATGGAAATTCCTCGTCATGAAGAAGCTACCTTATTTGTGGTCCTACAAAGATGCCTTCTTTTATTTTTGCTTCTGATAGTCTTGGAAATGCATATTTTCATTTTCATTTGATTGAGTTGCTTGGAGCAAATTTTTTTTCCATTTTGTAGAGTAGTGTAATCAAGAAATTTTAGCACCCCTCAGTATAAATGCGATGATGCAGGATGGCTAGTGAGCATCAACAGCAACAGCAAAACGATGATCCATATAGAAATGAAAATATAGCTTTTCATAAAAGAATATCATATTTGCAGAAGTATAAATTCACGTTTAATTTGACTTCAATCACTTCAGGCTTCATTAAGATTAGCAAGAAACTGCATTTAACCATTAACCGAAGCTAATAGACAATATAATTTGATATTTATTCTCAACGGTGTAAGCACAGACAATTTCTCACGAAAGCATTGCCAGACCACTCCATCTATAAGCTATATAAAATTAAAATAAGTTTTTTTTTATATAAGTGTATATTTAACAGATACAGTTTGATACTTACTGATATTGGTTCCTGATAGATAAGCTTCAAAACAAATGCATTTTATTAAAATGTAATCAAAATGTTGTTCATTATTTTGGCTTTCAACTTTATAGAAATTATTTCCCTAGGCGACAAAGTTCTATACTCGTACCATATATTGAAACAAAAATTCTTGTCAATCCTATCATTTGTGCACACCGATGTTTACGAATACCCTTTGCTGAATTATAAGGACACAGTTGTCATACACATTGCACACGCAATTGGCCTAATTTCAAAATAAGGCCACATACAAATACACACGAAATCCTTGTTAAATTTACCAACACATGTGCAAAATAAAGCTTTTGAATTCAATTTCAAAATTTGGTTGCACTTAATTTTTGCGTTAATTTATTGGTTTTGCAATGCAAAATAGTACGGTTGCAAAGAGAAATAAAAAATCCTTATCCACACATGCGTGCACATGAGGTCGAGTGGAAATCTGAGTATTTGATTAGATGGCATGCAGCAACAAATTTAAAATTTACAACAGATGATGTTGGCATACTTTAAATAAAAAAATATGAAATAAAAATTCTAAATTACAAATGCAATTGGCAGCAAAATGTTGCTGCAAATAAGCATAATTTAGCAAAATTTATAAGGTATATAATAGAAAATGTGCATTTATTAGGGTGGAAAAGCAATAATGTGGTTTGAGCATGCTAAATGTTGAATTAAGAGAGCAAAAGAGACAGCAATTATCGTTGAAATGGAAATTTTTCTTTTTATTTTGTTTGACTAAATTACTATTTTAATTATATGAAGTCTATTAATTTGCATGCATTACGCATTACGAAGCCTTGCACAATTTGCAATGAGATTAAATTATTATTTATAATTTTTATATTCTGTTAGGCTTTTAGGCGTTAGGCATAAATCAAACTAAGGAAGCCTTTAAAAGCTAGTAATTGCTGTAGAATAGTATTATGTAAAACATTTTAAATATAATTATTGACATATATTAAGATTTGGCATGTGACACTAAGGGCAATAAAAAAATTATTTCAGTTGAATATAGAAATATATGTTGGCCACTTGGGTGGCTCATGAGTAAATCTTACAAGGAATTACAAATTTCCTAGAATTTATTTACTTTCTGGGAGCTTTATTTTTTATTTTGTACATTTATGGCTTTCTTGTGTACTCTTTTGTTGCAAGCATTAAAAATTTTAAAATTCTCGGAAATTTTTTGTTGTTTTATAAACATTGCATGTCGGAAAAGCATATTTTAGTGCGCTTTATCGAATTATGTCTCTTCTAGCTAACTATTCGGTATATTATGTTATATACAGTACCCTGCAGTGTAGCTCAAATTATACCAGTACTAGTTCAGCTCAAATACTTTATATATTGCACAAACTGGTTATTTTCCTTTATTGCTGTCATAGGAAAAGACAATTTTACTATTCTCAATATGATTTGAGCTAGTATCTTTACTATTATCCCAATAAACATTGTTTCGAGGGGTGATTCGTTAACAAATCGCTTGTGAATCGTTTGTTTCAAAGTTTTTGAATAGTTTCATACCGACTACATCAGAGGTTGGCTTGATGCTTAAAGAAAGCACCGTTTGAAATCATGACTTTCCTAAACTCTATTTAAGATGTTTTTAAACAAAAAACAATTTTTTCCAACTTTTCAATATACAAATTCTTTTAAGAAAAGTATTTTTTAGTAACTTTCAATTGTTTATACGTTATCTTAGCAAATATTTGTTTATTAAATTTTGTTTTTTTTTTTTAATTTTAAGTGAAAAAAGACTTAAATATAAATTTTCATAAATTTTTATATGAAAAAAATTTTGTGAAATATTTTTTCTTCTGTTATGTTATTTCGTGCTTATTCCTTATATAAATAATTTCCACTTATAATTTGTTCACGATTTTTATATGAATAAGTTCTCGTTAAGTAAGTGGCGGCCGTAGCGTAATGGGTAGAGTATGTGACTCTTACGCCAGAGAACCCAGGTTCGAATCCTCCATCCGACGCAGAGAGTTTTTTCAATTGAATTAATTTTTCTGTTCGGCCGTCACCTCTCTGCAGACAATGGCAAACCTCAGAGAGTAAAAACTTCCATGAAAAGCTTCTTGAGAACATAAGCCGTTCGGAGTCGGCTTAAAACATGTAGGTCCAGTTCTCTCGATCATTTGTGTGTAAACATTTCACATCACACACAACACAATTGATCATAAGAAGCTCGGTCAAAGTCCTTTCAAGGGCTAAAATGGCCATTTGCGACTCGTTAACGAATTGCTTTTTTCAGTTTTGGCAACTCGTCAACGACTTGCTTTTTCATAGTTTTGGCAACTCGTTAACGAATGGCTTTTTCCGGTTTTGACGAATGTTTAACGAAGCCGAAAAAGAGTTGGTCAAAAAAAATAAAAATCATCAAACTTTTGAAAAACTTTTGAAAAGCTAAATCTTGAAAAAATACCTAAATAACAAAACAAACAAAAACACATTTTTTTTTTTGGACCAAGTTGGGCTTCCAACCCATGTCCGTTAATGCTGGCTTTTATTATCAAGCAAATTAACACTGAAATAGTCGAGTGTGTAAGGTGTCGGACAAGCATTCAGATGACGTGGTTTCAATTCTTGACGTGGTAAGCTTGATATTAGTAGTTTTTATATAATTTTTTTTTTATTTTGTATATGATTTATGTGATTCGTTATCGAATTGCTTTTTTTAGTTTTGGAAACTCGTTAAATTGCTTTTTATAGTTTTGGCGACTTGTTAACGAATTGCTTTTTTTGGTTTTGACGATTCATGAACGAAGGAGGAATTTCTCCCGCTCGCGATATTATAAATGAACCGCTACTAATAATTGCTAATGAATGAAATGTACAAGAATGCGATTCGTAAACGATAACATTAGTGAATCATTTTGTTTGTTGGGATATTATGGAAAATATCAGTCGTATTGACAAATTCCTATGTTGAGTTAATACATTTTTTGTCAGTAGAGAATGAACAAAAGTTTCTGTCAAGTTTTTTGCTGTGAGTGTGTTTTGGATGAATTTTGTTCTGCCACAATATGGAAAAGGTTGCTAGTCAACATTTAAGAGTATATGTTCATGTGGCTCGTAGATTTTTTTTAGAGGTTTTCGTTCCATATACAGCGAATAGGGTTAGTTTTTTAAGATCTTCGATGAAATTCACGAGAACGACTGTCATCAAAGCGTACCTCCGCCAGAGGAGGTGTCTTTGGATGCAAACCTGCCTGTCTGAAGCCATAATAAAGGATGGTTGAGAATGGGATACCTCCCATCCCGTTAAAAGTTTAGGGCCAACCAAGTGCTCGGGGTGGCGCCCATCTTGGGAGCAGGTCACATTCGGTATATTGAATATGGAAAGCCTGCGAAGGTATAGCAATTGACCTAAAAACTTGCTAGCACGGGTATAGTCATACTCGTCAAAGAAGACGACCCTGTCTATCCACGGCAAGGAGATAACTGAGGGTAGTATACATTTTGTAAATGAATTGAGGTGTCGAAGTGACAGACACGGAATATTCGATGTGTTGCTGTTGTTGTGTAAACATGGCAAATAGGCACTTATTCCATGGCAAGTGAATTTAAGATTCATGCCTGGATTGAAGTTGCCGGTCATGTACAATTAAATGCTCTAACTGGGCACGGCCAGTGGCAAAAACTCATGTATGCATGAATTTTTTGTCTCGTTGCTCGGATGTAGATGAGCTTCTTTGGCAGGACCGAGTTGCCCAGGTGACTATCATGGGATGGCGCTTCGGGGAGACTCGTGCTCGCTGTGGTTGTGTTTATGCTACACAGGTCTAGATTGACCGGCGGGGTCGCGCAGTGGTACGACCGGGCTGACATACCTGTTTAGCATGCAAGAGATTGGGTAGGTCTCATCTTCACCAGTAGATGACAATGAAGACACGTCTTTACTGGTAGTTAAACTGGTACTGCTATTGGGAGCAGTGCGGTTCGATTATTATACAATTGTATGATATTTTGGAGTCGTAATGTTTTGAAAAGTAGGGCATTGGGTAGTGCTTTATGCTTATGAAACGGCTTCTAGTTCGTGTTAGCTCTGCCAAATGACTGTGTGTTCTTGCAACGCAAGCCACAAACGGGTCCGCTGATGGAGTGTACGCACAAGTGCTGGTCGTTCGTTCCAATAACTATACCCTCGGTCCATAGACCTAAATACTTAGGCCTACATGGCAGGCGTATTTGAAAAACTGGAATTCATCTGTCATCAAAACGTATTTGTTGCGAGAATGTAAGGAATCGTCTATAAGACATTTCAGCTCGGAAAACGGACAGAGCACTTGAACGCCAAAGACTTTGGAGTTTTGCATAATATTGTGAGTAAAACTGGTAGCCAAAAGTACTCCGATAAATCTATTTGGTACACTCTGGATAGACAATTACTATGAAAAAAATGGAGTAAAGACGTGTTAAATGATAAAAATTGATTACATTCCATACGTTTTCATGCAACTTGTATGTTCTTACTATGTTTTTTCTATCAATGTACTCGTATTTGACAACTCTAGGGATCGGAAAAGATTTAAATCGACAGTTCTTATGTTTTTTGTATGGGGACTCCCACAAAGCTTGCAAATTAAGGGTAGGTGTGTTCTGAAGAAATATTGAAGGGTTATAAATAATTGGACCAGATCATATATATGACTCCTGTAGTGGTAAATTCTGGAGACTTTTTTTTATTCAAAAATTTTGTGATTTAATCAAAAGAAGATTCTAAAATGCTCGAAAAAAGATGTAAATAGTTACCAAAAAACTTGACGATGTATTTATACCTAAGCGGAGACTCCAATATCCACTTTGAAGATGATAAAAATCTACTACTAGTTGCATTTTTTTAATGAAGCATTGGGTTTGACTAGAATAGTATGACTATTGATCGTTTATTGGCAGGACAGGAGTGTTATTATCATCTCCAATGACATGAGAAGGAGTTCCTGCTGATGAATCAGCCGCAATTAGTTGCCTGAATTTTTTCTGTTGCTGATGAGAAAATAAGGTTATTGAGGGAATCACTCCTAATGAGTTATCCGTAGTTGGCTGCTTAATTTTTTGTTGTTGAGACGACATTAGTGGGGAGCAAATCTTCTGGCCTTCAAACAATTAAAAAAAAAAAAAAATACAAAATAGACATTTCAGCCCTTGAAAGGACTTTGACTGAACTTATTATGATCAATTGTGTTGTGTGTGTTGTGGAAATGTTTGAACACAAATGATCGAGAACTGGACCTACATGTTTTATGCCGACTCCGAACGGCTTATGTTCTCTAGAAGCTTTCCATGGCAGTTTTTATTCTCCGTGGCTTGCCATTTTCTGCAGAGAGGTGACAGCCGAACAATAAAATTAATTCAATTGAAAAAACGTTCTGTGTCAGGTGGGATTCGAACCAGAGTTCCCTGGGCCACACACTCTACCCACTGCACCACCGCTGCCAGAATTATTGGAGCAAAATTTGCGAATGAATTGCTCCATAAAGTCAAGATCAGATAAGATATTCACACATTTGCAGTGAGAAAATGCAATGCAGTCAATGCACTTCACCTTTACTTGACCGCGTTCAGTCTTCAGTTTGCAAATTCAAGGCATCATGCTAAAATATAAATTGCTTGAATATAAATTGTGCATACGGGCCGAAAGGGCTTTACCCCCACCCTTCCTTGGAAAATTTTATGTATGGGAAAATAAAAATAATAATAAAAAAACCTTAAGAACAGTTTCAGCCCCCCCCCCCCTCCCCCCCCTTGGGCTACAAAACTGATAGATTCAGTTGCAGCAATAATTTTCCAAAGTTCGATAAGCTAATTGCAAACGTTCAATGTCTCAGCAATCTACGCTAAAATAGTACGAAAAACACGTATAAAAAAAATGTGTGGAACCTCTTTCAAAAGCTGCTTACCGTTTATAAATATCTATAAACTGTATTAACATTATTCGCACAAATTTACAACCTCCTCAAAAATTTCAGACATATGCACAATATATCAGTTGTCGATGGGACCATCGATAGTATGAAACCATTGATAGTGATGGCGACAGTATCGATAGTTTTCAAGCTCTACCCACGACTCATATTACACGATAAGTAATATGAAATGAAATGATTGAACTATACAGATACAGATACATTTGGAAATTATAAAAGAAAACACTGTTAATTCATAGCTTTAAATTTTTCATAGCCTTAAGTTTTCTCTGCGATCGACAGTTTATGTTCATGAAGAAAGTTCATAATACAAAACATAGATTCTCCATAGAAGAAAGCTGTAGACAAATCTTGTTCAAATTGATTTATAATGAAAGTTACCTTTTTTAGTTTTTGGCCGCTAGAGGTCTAAAAACTCTAAAAAAATATTTCCCATAAAGTTTTACTATAGTCTGTGAACATAACAACTATTACTAAATTGTATATTACTAAATTGTAAAAATGTAGTTTTAACTTAAAATCCATATTAAATTTTAATCATACTCAAACTTTTAAAACGCCGATACCTACGATATTTTTTTATATTTTTCTACTAGAATCCACTGATCCGTTGAAGCCTGTAATTTCCTTATGTATTGAACTGTGTAATTTAAGCAGCTACGGAAAAGATGGAAACAATAAATATATAAAGTAAAATTTAAATTATATCAAATTTTTATGCATAGCGTGCTTTTTATGGTGAATGTATTAGACACACTCGCGCACGCACTCACCTACACACTTGTAGACAAATATTTGTTTTATATATAAAACCAATGTCTGCCAGATATTATTACAATTCGTCACAGAAATAAAGAAGACGAAACAGAAGCGCCTTACTGTAGCCGGCCAAAACAGTGCCTCAGCAACGACAACGATATTGGCTAGAGGAGCAAGCCTGTCCCTTAAAAAGGTTCAATTTATGAGCTCAACTGTGTTGGCGCTGCGCTGAAGGGGTTTCAATTTATAGCCAAATGATAAGCAATCGAAGGCGCGCAGGCAAACAACTTGAAATTATGTCCTAGTCCATTTTTTTTTTTTTTTTTTTTTTTGAAAAAATTTACTTAAGTTTATTGATTATTTTTGTGCTACATAAATTTTAAAGAACGTATTTCAATTCAGGAAAAAGGAAAATCTTTCGTTTGCTTTTTTTTTTATTTATTTGGCCATTTTTTCCCGTTTGCTGCCAAATATATGCAAATTTTTAGTGAAAAACATGCCTAGAGCTAAATTGATGCCCGCAGCAGTAGCAGCAAGAGCAACATGCATAGGCATGAAGTAAATATAAAAAGAAGGACATAAAATATGTGACTGCTTATATTTTAACTTTTTTCTATTTTTTTTCTTTCATTTTGCCTTTAATAGAAACGTTTCCCTAAGGTGCCGTTCGGGGTAAATGTCCTGCTTTTTATTTATTTGGTTTTATTGGGTTTTGCTTTTTTTCTCGCTTTTTATGCGTTATATACTGCTTTTGAATTGCGTTTTTTTTAGTTCCTTTAAATATTGTCTATTAAAGCTTCTTTAGCCAAATCAGCTGCTATTTCAGCATGCTTAAGTAAACAAAAAATAAAACGTTATACTTAAGCAGTTCAATAATTTTTCTGGTTCTGGTTGTTTTCTTATTTATTCATTTATTTTCATATATTTATTTTTTATTATATGGCTTGTTGTTGTTGATGTTTTTGTGTTTGTATTTCTTGCTGATCGATTGAAAATAGATTTTGCAGAGTCTCTAGGGTAGCTTGTTGGGTATGTTGGTTTTTTTGCTTCTACTCCTCTTCCTCTTTGCGTCATTTAAAAGACATTTGCTTGTCATTTTAAGCCGTTTGGCGACATTTTTTTTTTTTTCGTTTTGGCCTTTTATTGGTCGTGCTGCTCTTCTCTTTTGAAGCGCACTTGGCAGAACTTTACATGCGGCTGTCATCTTTGGAAATCGCCTCGAGCGTGACGTCATTTGTGTAGCATCACCACAAAGTAATGGCATACATTTTGCTATCATTTAACGGCGGCAGGTGTTGAGAAAAAGTGTTGGCAAAAGTTTGACCTGGTTTTTGTCTTGGTCACGAAGTTTACCCAAAGAGTTTTTTTTTTTTTTTGGCTATTTTCTGTAGCAACAATATTTCACTTATTGAAACTTCGATCGCTTAACAACGAACAAAGTTTGCAACGACCAAAAAATCGTCAGCAAATGAGCGAAGACGACATTGCTGTTTGGCTGAAAACTCAAATGGCCATTAAACTATAAGCAAATATTTGAGTGCGTCATTAATGTATATATGTATGACAGGCAACAAATTTATGATTTTTGTTCAACATGTTGTTGAGATGTTGCATTGCTGGTCGTTAGTTTAAAAGAAGTTAATTTAAGGGTCGTTATTTTATAACTAATGTTGTAAGAAATTCAATTTTATATTAAAAAGTTTTAAAAGTGTTCGTAAAGTTTTATTAAACCTGATATTATAGTTATTGCTAAATAAAAATTCTAGTTTAAGTTACCTTGAAGAAAAGAAAAATGAAAAACACACAATAAGAAGATGCTAATTGAAGCTACAAAAAATCAGATTGAAGCATAAAAACAAAAGACTGTAAGGGAATGATAAAAAAATGTACATATATTAATAAGGATACAGATACAGATACAGATACAGATACAGATACAGATACAGATACAGATACAGATACAGATACAGATACAGATACAGATACAGATACAGATACAGATACAGATACAGATACAGATACAGATACAGATACAGATACAGATACAGATAAAGATACAGATACAGATACAGATACAGATACAGATACAGATACAGATACAGATACAGATACAGATACAGATACAGATACAGATACAGATACAGATACAGATACAGATACAGATACAGATACAGATACAGATACAGATACAGATACAGATACAGATACAGATACAGATACAGATACAGATACAGATACAGATACAGATACAGATACAGATACAGATACAGATACAGATACAGATACAGATACAGATACAGATACAGATACAGATACAGATACAGATACAGATACAGATACAGATACAGATACAGATACAGATACAGATACAGATACAGATACAGATACAGATACAGATACAGATACAGATACAGATACAGATACAGATACAGATACAGATACAGATACAGATACAGATACAGATACAGATACAGATACAGATACAGATACAGATACAGATACAGATACAGATACAGATACAGATACAGATACAGATACAGATACAGATACAGATACAGATACAGATACAGATACAGATACAGATACAGATACAGATACAGAAACAGATACAGATACAGATACAGATACAGATACAGATACAGATACAGATACAGATACAGATACAGATACAGATACAGATACAGATACAGATCCAGATACAGATACAGATACAGATACAGATACAGATGCAGATACAGATCCAGATACAGATACAGATACAGATACAGATACAGATACAGATACAGATACAGATACAGATACAGATACAGATACAGATACAGATACAGATACAGATACAGATACAAATATAAGATAATACTCTTAGTTATAGTTGGGAGATATAGATAAAACAAGATACAATATTTTAACGGATGATGTATTTATATTTTACATTGTATGATATTAGTTCCTATCTTATTCTGCAGTATCTGTATTAACCAGCTGTACTTTTACATTCTAGCTATATCTGTTTCTTAAAGCCGTTTTCCTAGTTTCGAAAAATATGTATATTTTGAAGTTTTCTCTGCATCTTTAACTATGTACTATGTCTTTCTATTAGAAATATCTGAATATGGAAATTATAATGATATTTCTATCAATATCTGTAGCTTTCATGTAGATTTATCTTTGATTCGTATCTTTTGTGTGTATCTTTTGTTTTTGAATCAACCAGTTGTATCTTTTGTCATCATTTGAAGTTTTATTTTTTCTCAGTTAACTAAACTTTCAGAATATATCTGCTTTCTTGAATCTTTATATGTTGACTTATATCTTAATATGTATTTATATTTTAAGACTGTGTCTACATGTTTATGCTGTATTTGTTAAACACTGAACTGTCTTTATGTAGCACGTATTATTGTCTTCGATTATTCATTGCAACATTTTAATGAATTTTGTGTGTGTAATTGAGTATTTTAATAATTTTTATATATTTATAAGCATCTTGTTTTCGGTTCTAAAGACATAAATAATATTAAGCAGATTAATATTTTGCATACAATTTAGAGAAAACCTGAAACATTTTATCACATTATCAAAGGCAAAATCTAACAATTTCCACACTAATGCATTCAAATGCTTTTCATATATACAACAAAAAATTTCTTTTAATAGTAATTCTGTGTGAGTCTGTTGTTTCTAGACTTCACATAACCAAACACTAACTAGTGTTGCATACATGTCGCATTTATTATTAACACAAAAGCAAACTTTTGCTATAACTGCCACCATTTAGTGGCAAAGTTTTTTTTTATCACCACAACCTTAATAATGCTTACAAATTTGAAGCATACCTTCGTGTCGATTTTATAATATTTCTGTACTACACAATAAATAAAAGTGTGTAACAAAAGTTTTGCTTACATAAAAGACTAATTTAAAAATTGTTGCTTTTTATTTTTTTTAATGTTAAAATTGTTGCACATTTTAAAGGAAAACTTTCTGATGCAGTTTTGTAACGACTTCAACTTGTCCATTACGTTGAAGTTGAATTTTAGTTCAGCTGCTGACACTTTTATGTTACCAACTTAAGCTCAAAAAACTTTACAGTGACTACCAACGGACAACGACGACTTGCTCTGCACCGGAAGTGCGGAATTACCACCATTATCATAACGCAAAATGTTTGCAATGCCTGAATTATGGAAATGTAATTTTGCAGTTTTGCATGCAAAGATTATTCCGCATTATTGCGGTTGTTGTAATAAAAATTGACACAATTCGTTAGGAAACGTTCGAGCTGTTTGCATCATGCAATAATGCAAACAAAGTCAGCGGCGCACAGTGGGGCAAAGAAAACTTTTATAATATATATTTCTTTTAACTTTAGTCGAAGTCTGAGCTAGCTTTACCTAAAAAGCAGCTATTAGATACAATTCTTTAAAAGAAATAGAAATGTTTTTTTTGGCATCTCTGTTTTCTTAGCTAAATATTTCATGTTCTTACTTATCTTTTTATTTCTTAATTAAGTAATCAGCATAATTTTTTATTAATAAGAAAATAGCTTAGAAAGTAATAAATTTAGAAAATAATAACTTAATAATACAATTTTAGAAAACATAAACTCAGAAATTTAACTTAGAAAATAATATTATTATGTTATTTATTAGAAAAATAACATAAATGTTTAAAATTTGTTATTTATATCAAATATGAGGCTCTTATGCAAAGTAATTTACTCCATAATTTTCTCTAGTTGTTCAAATTGAAAATTTTAAAATTGATTTATCAATTTATCACCAGGAATTTATTAACCAGGAAAAACACGTTTCAAACATACATGTTTTTTATATTAACATTTCATTAAATTTTGATCAAAATTTAAAAGTAGTTGTTTTTCGAAGCTAATGAAATATTTCTTATAAAAATTTCATTCTCAAACTAAAATGAGTGGCATTGAATTGAATAGCTATTAAACTAGCTTCTAACGGCACAGTTCACATTCTTAAGACGTTAAGAATCAAGACTGCTTTTGGAAAAAAAATTAATTTTAACTGATAAAATTCTTATATCTGTAATACTTTTTAAAATCTTATTGGCACATTGGAGCACATATCGATTACATCAGAGCACAGTTATTTAATTTTTGTAAACGTTTAATGGCGACGCTAACTTCACACTGAAAGACCACCACCACATCACCTTTTTTTCAATTCACCATATAATGGCACACATCGCAGCACATTACTTACAAAACAATAGTATATAAAAAATGCCGTAGCTAATTATATGCTCATGATTTATGTTTTGACCCACTGTATACTCCAACAGCTCAAGCAATCAAATGTTATGAGCTGCAATCATGAAGGAAAATAAATGTGAGCGATACGCCTTACGGCTTACGAGTACGACCCGCCTTCACCCATGAAGTTCAATCAGCATATAGTGAATGCAAATGAATATTTTAATGCACAAAAGTATGCAACACTTTTCTTGTTATATACGCTCACATTTCACACAGTGGCAAATAATGAACAAAAAAAGAAAAAAAAAAACGAACAATTTAATGCATGAAAATTAAGTGGAAAAATAAACTTGAGATAAACTCGCTTTCCTTTGGTTTTTATTTTTTCACTTTTTACATGCTTCATTGAAAATTCCCAACTAATATGAGCAAATTTGCATATATTTAAAAGAGAGATGAAAACGAAGCGGAGGAAGTTAGAAGAGCAGCTGTATAAACGTTGAGCGTAGTAGGATAAAATAATTTGCAGAAGCACAGACAGATAGAAAGAATCGACTTTATAGGTAAGCATTTTTTTTTTTTGTGTCATTTACATTCTCAAGTTTAATTAAGTATAGAAGATTTTTTTGTTGCAAAAATAATAATAATAATAATAAGTAATAATAACAAACATAAAAAGTATGGCAAAAATTTTAGAAAATAATGCTCTCCAAAACAACATGGTGACAACAACAACAACAACTAATGAACAGCAGCAAAAGCTGCTCAAGCAAATAGCAAATTTCACTGTTGCTCCTACCTATTCTTCTTTTTTTAAATTTTTTTTTTCAAAATGAACGCGAAAATGTGTAATTTTCATTTCATTCTATTTTATTTAACTTAAGCTGAAGATTATTTTGTAAACCGGAAACGGAAATAGCATGCATTCTGCCATACATATACAACGCCAGCGGTCGCCTTTAAGCGTTGCTATCATGAAGTTGTTCTCGTTGTCGTTGTTGTTGTTCCTGTTGTTATATTTGCTGTTCTTGGCAGGCTCAAGCAGGTTCTGCATGCGCAGAAAGTTATAGAATATTATAATAATAATAATAAACAGCAGTAGAGAAAACAAGAGCAAGCAGAAGAAGAAGAAGAGGTAGTGGAATTGCCAATTTAACTGAGGCTTTAATTTGTACGCGCTATTATTACTTTTTTTGTTGCTCTTTTCATTTTCCGCGTTTTCACTGTGGCAGATATCATAACAACTACAGTTGAAATAAGAGCCCAGGCGTAAGAAATCCAACAACAAAAAGCTATTAATATGTGCAGCATTAAAAAGTTTAGCTTTTCAACTTCAATGATAAAAGAGAACAATGCAGCAGAGAGAATTAGCAATTAAGCACTAACGGAGGTATATTTTTCGTTTTGGGGGAAAGCAAGAATGAGAGACAATTTCTCTACACAACTTATTTAATACTGAGTGACATTGCCGAGAACATAATTATTTTTGTAAAGGAATTTGGGAAATTACTTATCATAAATTATCATTTGACATTCAAAAACAAGACTAATCAATCAGATTTTGAACTGAAGTGAAAAAAATTTTAGAGATAGAGTAGTGAATCTTTCAAAATTGTTCTAAATTGCCTCATTTAATTTGTCTGAGTTATATGTTATCAAAGGCATATAAAATTTCTTTTTGGCTTCCATAAAATTAAGTTTTGCTAAAAAACTTTTTTAAACAATATTTATACTGAGAAAAAAAACCGTTGTAAAATTATGCAAGTTGTCTTTTGTGAGACAAATCTACTGAGTTAAAGAACTTATGTATAATGATACAAGTATTTGCCCTAAGTATAAAATCAAACTTCGGTAACACTGATCCACAAATTTTGAATTTATAAAAGTACCCTTCAGATAAAGTAGCTTGGTTTTTTAATTTTGACATGCTGAACACAAAAATAATAATTATATTTCAAAATTAATTTCCTTTTATTAGAAAAAAAATAAAAGTTTCTTGCAAAAATTCACAGAAATCATACCGTTCTTCTATTCATTAGCAGAATTGCGACTCTTAAATTCTGCTTCTATAGTGTTGCGACAAGCAGTCCAGCAATCGTCAACATTGAAACGTTCCACTTGCCCTGATATCGTTTATCCATGATAGCGATGTCCTGATGGAAGCGCTCACCATGTTTATCGCTAAAAGCGCCACAATTGTCGGGAAAGAAGTCTAAATGTGAATGTGGATTTGGGTTTTTAATGACATATACTACAACCAGTTTTTGGTATGACGATAACATAGTTGTCACTAATCTTTGTGACAATTGTCACTCTGATATGAATATTTCTAACGAATAATCATTTTATATATGAAATGTTTTTTTATTCTTTACAGAAAATCAGATTGATTTACGAGATCTTGCGATTAGTCATTAAGTTTTTATCATAATACTTTTCCTAAACATAAAAAGTCAAAATAAACAAAAAAAATTAAAGTTTCTATTCTTTAAAGCAACATTTTGTTGGTGTTACATATCACCCTACCGATTTGAAAAAGACAAAAAAACATATCTGAAATTTTTGTTCTACTTCATTCATTTCTCAAAATATTCATTAGCAATGAAAACACTCACTTCAAATTGGTTCTTCTGAAAGACATAGACCTTAAAACCAATCAAAAATTGAATTTCTTAACACTTTTATTGGAGCAAATAAAAATGTGTTGCACATCATCCCACTTTAGCCTACATACATTTTCGAGTTTGTTTACTTTCGATTCTCTTGAACCTTTTCTTAGGTTAGAAATTCCCATTTATTTTAAAAATTTAAACAAGTTTGGTGGAGAACTGAAGTCAAAATATTCAAATCGAAGGCAAATTTAGAATTATCCGAAATGTAATTATACTGTTTTCTTTAGTAACTAATCAATTGTGTTCGATCACTTGAACATGTGTCATTGTTGAATTTTATTTCGAAAGAATTAAGAAATAATTATGGTGGTGGATTAAGAAATATCCACCCATTGCTTTTTTGGAAAAAGTAGGCACTGATTTCTGCTAATGATTGCCACATACGTGTATATCGATGATGCTTAACATTGATTCAAAAAAATTTGTATTTTTTGATTTAATTTTTTTTTTAATTTTTAAGGTGAAAAAATGTTTTTTAAAAAATATATATTAAGAAAAATATAGTATTTTTTTGGTTATTTCTGTCTTACAATTGAATTTTTGAATAGTTAATTTCTGTGAGAAGCATTTTTTGTGTTATTTTTTGCAATTTTATTTTTTAAAATACAATTAAAATTCCAAATTTGCAGTATTTCCCAAAAAATTGTAGACAAAAATCAAAAGTTTGGTTCTCGAAACTAATTCGCTAACTAGATACTCAATGCATCCTGGCGATCTCTCTTTTGGTTAATTAAAAAAAAGTCACATCCCAGAATAATTTTCAAAGTAGACTATTTGCTGGGAAAAATGTACATATCCTCGTTTTTAATGTTTTTCTGGTGCTTACAGATTTTTTTTTATCAAATCCCTCCCATCGAAAAGCCTGGCAATGGGCCTGTAACTAATCATGTGACGGGCTCACAATAAATGCTTGTAATATTAATATTATTCTTAATATAGTATGACTGAAGACTCTTACTACTTAATTTGAACCTCAAATTGCGCCCATGCCTAGCTCTTGAAAACGCAAACACAATGATAATGAAAACTAAAATAAAATGAAAAGAATTCAAACATTTTTGCACAATTTAGTTTTTATTTTTCAAATGTTGTTTTTTATTATTATTTTCCCCCTTCTTAGCATTTCCCATAATCGCTTTTCAGTGCAACCCGCATCCAGGAGCGTCTCTAAGGGCAAGCGAAGCATACCCACGTCTGTGGCGCGTTCTTTTTAAAAGAAAGTTGGTAACAAAAAAAAACAATGCCATTA
The DNA here is from genome assembly GCA_914767935.1 of Coremacera marginata. Lineage (NCBI taxonomy): Eukaryota > Metazoa > Arthropoda > Insecta > Diptera > Sciomyzidae > Coremacera > Coremacera marginata. The sequence continues at coordinate 157,009,709 of OU612047.1, read as the reverse complement.
ACTACGTTTATATCTTTATTGTTATCGAATATATTCATTTCAAATTAGCTATTCGATCTTTGACAAAGCGCAAATTCAAATCAGAGAATTTTGTATAAAATATTACTTTGATTGATATAATCATGATAAAATTAACCAGGTAATTGCAAGGAAGAGAGCGTGGACTCAAAACTGTCAAAGCAGATAAAAAATAAAAAAACAATGCAAACAGACGGAAAAAACTGTAAACGATTTTAAAAAAAAAGAGCACAAACAGGCTTGCCACCTGTTTCTTTATATCTTGGATATAATTATGCTTATTCACCTAAGCAATTTATTGTGTAATACATTGCTTTGAAAGAACATACTTCGATACCTTGCTAAAAAAAAATATTTGATACACCTAAGCTCAAAATCCAAAAATACAAAATTAAAAAACAACTAGCATGGATGGCTTAAGCATAGTTTTTTTCTGCATTATTTTCTGCAAAAAAAAAAAAGACAGCTGCGTCAGTAGACACACGAGCGAAGGATAGATTTGATAATTTAATGGTTGTTTTTGTAATAAAATCACTTTTAAATTCAAAAATAACATAAAGTAAATTAAAAAAACACGTTACTATTCACACCAGTAAATTTTTATTGCGTTTAATCAGCAAATAGAAAAGAAAAAAAAAATTCTGTGCCCGCCGTGCGGAATCGATCTTGAAACTTTTGGTGCCAGTCCATCGTTCTACCCACTGATCCAAGCAGCCATGCTACTACTTTCTGACATAACTGCAGCTATGTTAACAGATGCTGTATTATGAGATGCAGTACGTCGCAGTATTCTGTTGGTAGCCATACAACAAAAATCTTTTAATAGATTATTGTGTTATGCTGCAGCATTGCTTCAGTTGAAATTAATATTGAATAAATCACTCCGCGTAGCAAAGGAGTTTGGCTCAATGCGTAGAGTAGAGACTTCATACACAGTGGTATCGGTTGGTTGTGGGTTCGAATCTCAACGGCATGCGAAGGTAAAATTTTTGTATTTGATATATAATTCAATTTAATTTAATGTTCTTGTTATAATAGACGTCAAGCAGTAAGAAAAGCCGAGAAGTCATTAATTTTTAAGAAAAAAAACGGTGTTCATTTCAGTCAAGCAAATCACAGAACGGGCTTCAAAAAAAAGGAAAATAAAAAAACCAAAACACGAAAAAAAGTTATATATTTGATATTAAATTTTTTTTTTTTAAAGTTATGTATAAAAAATTACCAAATACTTGGTTAATTTATCACCCAAATAAAAATTGGCAAGTCAACATATAAAACTTAGGCGTTTTGATGAAGTACTTGGAAGGCTGAAAACTGCCAAAGCCATCTTAAAAATAATACGAGGTTTTTCCAATTTAACATACGCTTTTTCCTCGGTGTATGTGCTTAAATTGATATTTCTACGAAACTTAAAGCTTTAAATATGATTTGTTGGTACATAAGTAATCTTTGAAATATTGGTCATCATTTATGTGCTATGATCAACTTGGTCTACCACGCACCCTACCACTCCGTTCCAATAACTAGAAGTGTCTAAAAAGACAAGTTTTGAATTAAAAATCAAAACTATTTCAATATTTAAATTCAAGTCATAGGATGGTGTATTAGATATGTGTAAAAATCAGGGACCGTAAATAACTGTAATCAAAAAAATTTGAATTAAAAAAATCATAGTTTTGCATATATCGCCGACACATGAGGTATATATAAGCAATACAAAAAGTAACAATTATTTCGGACTTTTAATTTTTTCCGACTAACTTAACTGAAATTGTTTAACTTTTATTTTTCAGTATTAAATAAAAATCATTTTTGGTTTCTTATTTTTTTCTGTCTATCAAAATAAAATCATTACCGGACTTTTATTATATGGAGGAAATTTTAGAACATAATTTACACAAATTTAAGAAAACACAAACATGAGGTTCATAAATTTATTGGAAAACATCGCACTGGATACGGCTGATAAAAATGCAAAGACTGCCATTTCTTGATGCATTCAGCAAAGGCTTCATAAAGTTTTGGATTTGATCCTTACGAATTATTAATTGATGAGCAGATAGTTTCGTATTTTGGAAGACATTTTTGCATCCAAGACTCCGTTCATTTACAAGAAATGCAATGTATGCTTGCACCCAAAATATTTCGACATATTTTAAAAAGATAAATAAAATTAATCAAAACATTGCAATTACTTTTTTACTTATCTATCTATCTATATATATAAAAATGAATGTATGTATGTGGGTATGTGGGTATGTGGGTATGTGGGTATGTGGATATGTGTGTATATCACGTATAGACTCCAAAACCACCGAACCAAACTCTATGAAATTTTGAGGGATACTGAAGCAACATTCGGGAAGTGTTCCTGTGAAGTTTGGTGTTGATTGGGCAAGGGGGCGTTGTACCTCCCATACAACCCAAATTGGCTCTATCGCCCACAAACCAAAAAAATTGCTATATATCAGACGGTTTTAATCATATAAAACTTAAATTTGGTTAGTTTGTTCAGATGGTTACTTTCGGTGACTGTACAAGAAATGGGCGTGGTCACACTATATCTACGCCCACTTTTCAGCAATTATTTTAATTCCTAAAATGTTCAAGTTTTGATAGTGAATCTTGATATGCAGGTGCTATGCATACAAGTGGCAGTCACTATGTAAATATAAACGTTGTCACGCCCACTTTTACCGCCCACAAATAAGTAAAAATGCTTTATATCAGACGGCTCTTGCCATAGAAGGCTAAGATTTGATAATTTAGTTTATTTGATTATTCTCCGCCAATATACAAAAAATGGGCGTGGCCGAACTATATCTACGCCCACTTTATCGGAATCATGCTTATTCTTGAGTTGTACACGTTTTGATAGTGAATCTTAGTATGCAGGTGCTATGGATCTAAGTGGCAGTCACTATGTAAATATAAACGTTGTCACGCCCACTTTTACCGCCCACAAATCAGTAAAAATGCTTTATATCAGACGGATTTTGCCGTAGAAGACTACGATTTGGTAATTTAGATCGTATGGTTACTGTCGGCCAATGTATAAAAAATGGGCATGGCCGCACTATATCTACGCCCACTTTATCGAAATCATGCTTATTCCTGAGTTGTACACGTTTTCATAGCCAATCTTGGTATGCAGGTGCTCTGGGTGCAACTGGCAGTCATTATGTAAATAAAAATGTTGTCACGCCCCCTTTTACCGCCCACAAATCAGTAAAAATGGTTTATATCAGACGGCTCTTGCCGTAGATGACTAAGACTTGGTAATTTAGTTCATATGGTTACTGTCGGTCAATGTATAAAAAATGGGCATGGCCGCACTATATCTACGCCCACTTTAGCCTGCATAGCCAATCTTCGTATGCAGGTGCTATGGGTGCAAGTGGCAGTCACTTTGTAAATATAAACGTTGTCACGCCTACTTTTACCGCCCACAAATCAGTAAAAATGCTTTTTATCAGACGGCTTTTGCCGTAGAAGACTAAGATTAGGTAATTTAGTTCATATGGTCACTGTCGGCAACTGTTTAAAAATGGGCGTAGTCGCACCATATCTACGCCAACTTTTTCGAAATCATGCTTATTCCTGAGTTGCACACGTTTGATAGTAACACTTGATATGCAGGTGCTCTAAGTGGCAGTCAATATATATATATAAAATTTGACACGCCCACTTGTACCACCCACAAAAAAACAAAACGAAATGGCCAATTTCAGTCCTTGAAAGTACTTTGACCGAGCTTTTTATGATCAATTGTGTTGTGAGTGTTGTGGAATGTTTGAACACAATTGATCGGGAACTGGACCTACATGTTTTATGCCGACTCCGAACAGCTTACGTTCTCAAGAAGCTTTTCATGGCAGTTTTTATTCTCTGAGGTTTGCCATTGTCTGCAGAGAGATGACGGCCGAACAGAAAAATTAATTCAATCGAAAAAGTTTCCGTGTCAGGTGGGATTCGGACCAGGGTTCCCTCGCGTATGGGCCACACACTCTACCCGCTACGCCGCGGCCGCCACTTGGTTTCTTTTTACCCACAAATTAATAGAACTTCTATAAATCAGACGATTCTCATCGTTAAATACTAAAATATGGTTATTAATTTCATACGCTTACTCTCGACAGCTTTGCAAAAATTGTGCATGGTAGGACTATATCTGTGCCCACTTTTCAGAAATAATTTTATTTAATTTATTTATTTACTTATGTATTAATGTACTATAGTTCATTACAATTTAAAAATTATAACTAAGTTAGCTGCCTGGGCTATCGGTTAGAAATAATTTTAATTCCTGAGATGTGAACGTTTTGATATACAAACTTGGTATGTAGGTGCTATGGGTCAAATTGGCGTTCACTTTATATATAAATGTTGCCACGCCTACTTTCAATGCCCACAAATCCATAAAAAGGATATATATCAGACTTTTTTACAGTAAAAGACTAAAACTTGGTAGATTAGTTCATATGGATACTGCCAGAACTCTTAAAAAATGGGCGTGTCACACTTTATTTAAGACGACTTTTCAAAAATCATTGTAATTTCTGAGCTGTACGCGTTTTGATAGTGGAACTTGGTATATAGGTGCAATGGGACCAAGTGGCGGTCACTTTATATATAAATGTTGCCATACCTACTTTTTCTGCTCATCTATCTATCTGTAAAAAATGTATGTATGTATACTAAGGCTGCTCACAAAAAAAAGGTGTTCGGGTCGGTTCCTCAAAATAATGCTTTATGTTATGATGATTCCCCAAATATTTCGACTGTAGCGATAGTCATCCGTGAGCTGGAATGGTTTGAAATAAAAAAAAAAAAAAAAAAAAAAGGAAATGGCCATTTCAGACTTTGACCGAGCTTCTTATGCGTGCGTGTTGTGAAATGTTTGAATACAAATGATCGAGAACTGGATCTACAAGGCTTATGCCGACTCCGAACGGCTTATGTTCTCAAGAAGCTTTTCATGCCAGTTTTTACTCTCTGAGGTTTGCCATTGTCTGCATAGAGATGGCGGCCGAACAGAAAAATTAATTCAATTGAAAAAACTTTCTGTGTCAGATAGAATTCGAACCTGGGTTCTATGATATACAAGCCTCGCACGTCAACCAGTATGCCACGGAATGGTTTGAAATATTCTGTAAAAATCGAGTTTTTTATAAAAATATTTACTGGTGCGGTAGTTAAAAATAACAAACGGTCAGAAATAATAGTAATTAAAAAGTTCTTCCAATCTGCACTAAAAAATTTTAAATTTTTACTCTACTCTATAAATTTAAATTTTTTAACCTTTTTTTTATGTATTATTTTCACTAAAATGCAAATTAAATTTTTTTTTTGTTTTGCCATTTTACTTTTAGTCAAATAAATTATCTATGGATGATAAAATAAAGTGTAAAGTGAATTGCTAAATTTAATGAAATTACAAAAAAATGTACACATTTTTTACATTGTACAATTTATTTGACTAAAATTAGTTTAGGAAAAGATTCGTTTGAATTTTAGTGAAAATAATATGAAAAAAGTTAAAACAATCCAAAAAATCCGCATTATCTTTGGTCCAACGGAAATATAAGATTTTTTGATGCAAAATTTTTTCCATTACTCTTATTTCTGACCGTTTGTTTTTTTCTAACTGCCATACCAGCCAATATTTTTAGTCGCAATATTTTGTGGATCATCATAACATAAGCCATGGATTATTTTGAAGAACGAGACTGAACAAATTTTTTTCTAAAGAGCGTGAGGCGACTTAATGTATATACGTATGTGGGTATATGTGTATATCACGTAAAGGCTTCGAAACCGCTAAGCCAATTTTTATACCAAAGCGTTGAGAGGGTTCCTGTGAAGTTGTAAATACACCTAAAATTTTCGATTTCGAACAGTTTTGTAATTATAGGTCGCAAAGCCTCGGAATTCAGTATTCGACCTCAATTTACACATGCCGTTGCACAGGTAACATTTTATGGGTGTTGGACGAGGGGCGTGGTACTTTTTCCGCACCCAAAATTTTCGGTATAGCTTTCGAAATAAGTCACACATTAATAAAACTCGGTAAGAACTTACTATAAAAGCATGGCTTCACTAAAGCTACGCCCTCTTTTAGGGGATAAGCGCTGAGCGCAGCGAAGCGCGCCGGGTATAAGCTAGTGTACATATAAAGCTTAAATATATTTAATGCAACTTCACATTTTTTCAAATAAACTTGCTTTTCTACAAAAAATAGTTTAAGTTCAAATTAAGTGTATCTATTGGCCCAATGTGTTTCTCAGCTGTTACACGGAAACCGCTACAGATAGACGAAAAATTTTAAGAGATTTTTTTGATTAGGCCCCACTAGCCTAAGTTTCAAAGATCACAAAAAAATTTTAACTGTATCGAGTACCGGGCTCAAAGGGGTTAATGTTCAATTTACAGAAATAATCAAAGTCGTTAAAAGCATCATCAGAAAGTTTCGAAAAATGAGAAAAAATATTTGTAATTAAATAGAGGCACCAAATCAGAGTGCGCCTGTACCGCCAAAATGCCACGGAACCCCTACTAAGCGCATCTGTTATGCTAATCGGAAACGGAAATGGAAAAGGAAATGATAGCAGTGCATATTTAAGCTTTACCGCGCGTTATACACTTGCTTGATTGCTTTTTCTACTACTACTTAAAATCTGCTATCTTCATTAATACCTACCTATTTTGTTTAAAAGTATGTAGCTGCTGTTGTTGCTCAGGAGTGGCAGCAGATTTCGTTGATGTTTATAAAATTTTCAAGACCTAATTAAAATTGTGAAATTGTGTTCGTTAATTTTGTATAAGCTGGTGCACGCTAAGGCGCTCATTTGCCTCACTCGCTAAGGCGCTGATGCTATTGGTGTATATCTAGCGAAGATGAACCAAATGCTTAGTTCAGAATATTTAAATAATATATTAGAATGAAGCTTTATTTTAAGCACACTTGATGGGCTTCCAAGCTGGCTCAACAGGTTAACCTTGAATGTTAAATAAATTTTTTTTTTATTCAAAGACTTGTGGATTGAAATTTAAGAACCGAGAAAAAAATTGTAGCTAGATCATAGAGGTTGACTTATATAAATAAAAAATATATTGATCGAAAGAACTTATGGTAATAAAATGCTTTTTGCATCAGAACGTTTTCGTTTAAAATATTCGATATTTTTCTTTAGTTTTTGTTTTTTTTTTTAATGAGCCCCCCAGTAGGGTGGTAAAGGGAAAAATAATAGGACCAGTTTAAACATTTGACCCCTCCCAAATTTGTGTTCGGTTCGGTAGAGATATAAAATATTTTCAAGATTTTTATCTTTCGTTTTCTTATAGGGGATCCGCTGAATAGTGGCAACTAGGGGGTGGGAGTGTTCAGAAGAAAGTTTTCTTCAGTTTCTGTGTTTTTTTATAGGTAAGGTGCCAGATTTCGGGGGTGGAAAATAATAGGTCCTGGTGATACATTTAAATTGTTTGCACCCCATAAAAATTTCTATCATGAGCGTGGTCTTTGCGCTTATGTAAAGTAAAGTAAACCACATACAAAAGTAAACCACATACAAAAACGACAAGACAAGCTACCCTATAGGAACAAACTAACTTGTTTTTAAAAACAACTAATTAAAAAACTAGTTTAAAATAAACCAGTATATGAACTACTTTGAATTATATTAAGGCGGCAACTACTCTGATTTTGACATGTTTTAATTGCAAATTTTTATTAGATTACAAGTTTATATATATTTAACCATGTAATTTAATCAAATATTATCTTTAGGCCATCAGTAATAGTTTGCAATTGGTTATTTTAAAGTCATTAAAAATAATTTAAATATAACTAATTTAACAAGTAGTTGAAAATATATGCAGACGAAAGTCAGTTGACTTATTTAGCGGACATCACCATACAAAATATGTTAGTTCGTTCTATGGAAAAAAGTCAGAATTTCAACTAGTTGTGGTTGACAAAAAACTTCTTTATCAACTACTTTTAAATTAGCTGATTTTCCTACAGGGTACAGTTCGCCCATACCCGCCACACACATTTTTTTCTATCATGAACTTTGTGTTATGCAAAATAAAAAAATGCATACATGCAAAAAACAGCACCACATGCCACTGCACACTGGACCAGCCTATACAAGGTTGTGCTCAAAAGTCAATTTTAAAATTTTTTTTTAATTTGTGCTTAAGTAGTCCTAGTCACAAAAAAAAATATTGCATCCCTGGCTGCTATCAGCTGTTGAGGCAAAAAATTATTGGCGGTGTACATTTTGTAATGAATTTTTTAAATAAAATCCTTTTAAAAAGGCGCAGTGTTTTATTTCTCCATAATTTTTTTAAACAAAGGGAAGACTTTGTATAGAAGTAATTCTAACAGATCAGCAATAGAACTTTGCGCCTTTTTGAAAACAATATTATGTTTTAAACTAAAGTTTATTTACTTCTTACTAATATCATCCTCCTTTCAGTGCTGTCAATAATATATTTTACCAACGCATTTTTAGAGATTGCCACCTGTAATCTAATATTGCAAAGTATATTATCAAAAAATTAATTAAAGTGCAATTTTTTACCATAAATTAATAGAAGAAGATTTCAAAGTCCTTGCAAATTTATAGTTTATTTTAACATTAATACGTCTGTTTCAGATGAATTTATTTCCATTAAAAATCTAGACATGTAAAATTTTATTCAAAAGTCATCAGATACTATTGCAAAAAATAGTTTATGGATGTGGTACTAAATATTGCGAGCCAAACTAAGTGGCCAGACTTTAAGAGAAGTGAGCTGAAAATTGCATTGTGCTATTTTAAGAAGGAGTGTAAGTTTAAATGGGATAAATGCAGCAGGCGCAAAATCAAAGTTTTTGATTCGGAACAAAAGTGGTTACAATATGTTTAAAAATTTTATCTTTACCCGATACCTAAAGAAGAAAGGATACCTGCTAAAAATTTTGGTGAGTGAAGTAAGCAATCGAAACGCAGAAAAACTGTCATGTGAGCTTCGTCATGCTCATTATTCTCAAGAATTAACATACGCAGCTTAAATGAGCCTTCGAGTTAGTGGAAAGCGCAAATGAAATCTTAAAAGTCCTTGATATTGTTAATCCAAGTACAGATAAGGAAATTTCATGTTAATTAACGAACTAGCATTGTCTTAAATGATGGTGGCACAGTTAGGTAGACGACAATATAATATTGTAATTAACTATGCTAAAGATATATTTCCTACCTAAGAAAAGAAAGCAAGACAAGGATACAAGCCGAATTTAATAGCAAGATTTCCTTGATTATAGATAATCCCAAGCCAGGTTATGAAAATAGCAACAATATCAATGTTGCTGGCAAGTTTTTCTTCAAAATTGTATTGCGCTGTATTCATCAGTAACTGTTATTAATGGGACATAAACTCAAATACTTTACATAATTTTACAAATATTGTGTAGCTGATTTAAAGTAAAAAGCACCAAATTTGAAGGAATTTATAAATTTATATAAAATTAAAAATCTTTCGAACCAGCTAAATGCAGATCTTTTGTTCTGTGAGAGACATGCTTCTGGAAGAGGACTTGTCACATATAGAAACTGAATCTGATGATTCTGAAAACGATGGAAAGGAAATCTGATGAAACAAAAGGTGTATTTGCTAAAAAAACAATAAATTGAAAAACTAGAATCATTATTAAAAATAAAAAACAAAAAAATCCAACAGGGGCCGTAGCAAATACAGAAAATTAAAAAAACACAAAATTATATTCACCCAAAACTTTATTTTATTCGTGTGCCAAATGTCGACTCTATACTTTAGTCGTTCTTCTTATCTGTTATTCTGTTATTAAGCTTTTAAGGTCGGCGCTAATATAATCAGACTTTTAATCAGAAGCGCCAACTTCAAAGCATTTGTATTCATGAAGAAATTAATAAATTTATGATAATAAAACAAATAAGAAAATAATTAAAATTATAAGATTTTATATGTAATAATACGCTTAGAAAAATTATCAAATATGACCATGAAATTAAAAGGAAAAGTAATTTTAAAATTATTTCCTACTTTGTAGTGATTTTGCAGTGGGTTGTTTTTTTTTTTTAAAAGTTTTTATTTCTTCCTTTTTAGAGAATATGTTAAATTTTCGAAAAATGTGTATAAACAACATAAATACAATTGTTCTGAAAAAATTTGTTCTATTAAGTTCCGAAAGTTTGTTTGTTATTTCCAATATCTGTGTCTTAAATTTAAATTAGATGTAACGTCTTTTGAAATAATTATACCCCTTTTCTAATACTTCCACGCCCCTTTGTTAAATAAGCGCCCACTTTCTTAAGCGTTATTTGTCATAATTGTGCCTACCCCTGTACTTCATTTCAGTACCCCAGCGTCAATATTAACTGAGATAGTGTGTATCTAGTATTGCGACGCCTATTTATCGAATAACGCCTACTTTATTTATCGTAGCTTTTAATAATTCTGCCTACCCCTGTACTACAATAAATTTCAGTGCCTTAGTGTCAATATTATCCAAAATACACTGTTTTTCTAATATTGCCATGCCCAGTAGTCGAATACCGCCCACTTTATTGACCGTAATTTGTACTAATAATGCCTACCCCTATGCCAAATTTCAGTACGATAGTATGAATATTATTCGAGATATACTCTTTTTCTAATATTGCCACGCCCATTTGTCAAATAACGCCCATTTTCTTGACCGTAATTTGTATTAACTGTGTCTACCCCTCCACTAAATTATAGAGCACTAGTGTCAATATTATTCGGGATACAGTGTTTTTCTAATATTGCCACGACCATTTGTCGAATAATGCCCACTTTCTTGAACATAATTTGTAATAATAATACCTACCCCTATACTAAATTGCAGTTTTCTAGTCTCAAAATTATTCAAGATACACTGTTTTTCTAATATTGCCGCACCCATTTGTCGAAGAACACCCATTTCTTGCCCGTAATTTTTATTAATTGTGCCTACCCCTACACTTAATTTCAGTACCCAAGTGTCAATATTATTCGAGATTCAGTAGTATCTAGTTTTGCGAGATCTAGTATTGCCACTCCCAGTTCTCGAATACCGCCCACTTTTTTACGGGCACCTCCGTGTTTATGATATGTATCTGTTCGCCAAAAATTATGGCAATCAGGCACATGGTTTAGGAGTTATCGATGTACATACATTTAAAAAAAAAAAAAAATAAAAAAAAAAACAAAGAAACCGGACGAACCTGAGAACCTCCTCCTCTTTGAAGTCGGTTAAAAAAAAACGCTTTCTTTTAACAGGCTTTTTTTGACAGTTTATGGGGTAAAGCATTTTTGAGTTTTTTTTTCAGAAATCTAGGAAGAGATTTAGAGGTCGCGCTAATCGGATTTTGCCTAAAAATCAGGTTTTTCAGAATTTTTTCGAATTTTAAACATAAGTTTATGAATAACAGACAATTTTCTAAGACTTTGAGTCAACATTTCGAAAGACAAATGTCCAAACTTTACTTAAATGCACATATATCAGAAGTTTTTGTAATTTGCTTGGTCATTTCGGTGTCATATAAAAAATTTACTTCGATTTTTTAAAAAACGCCTCATAACTGAGAACTTTCAGAGCAATGTTGAACTCTTTGCCGAACACGTTCTTTAAATCCGCTGGGCAGATCTTTCATTTCCGTACCGTCATCTTGTTCTGCTTATATTTATCCTTTTGTAAATGTATACACTTTGCGTGCAATTTTAATATAACGCGTGCATTTCACGAAAAAATTAAATATATGACACCTGTTTGACCGTGAAAATTGGCAAAACTTCCGATAAATGTACATTATAGTAAATTTTGAACATTTGTCTTTCAAAGTGATGAGTCAAAGACTTAGAAAATGTCAGTTATTGTCCAATTTATGCTAGAAATTTTAAATACCTGATATTTGAGGAAACCCGATAGCACGACCAAAATATCTGAAAAAATCTCAAAAATAATTTAACCTATAAGCTTTCAAAGAAAGGCTGAGCAATTATGCAATTCGAAAAAAAAAAATTTCTCATAGGACACCCTAACATACATGCCTATAATATTTCTCTCCAATTATTATTTCTATTTCAAGCATTTAAAATCATTATTTTATTGTTCAGAGATTTGACAACAACCTTGTAAGGATGGACCCCACTGTGCGCTGTTGACGCACACCTAATTTTAAACGCGTATAAACAACAACACATGTATTATCTTACACAAGATTTGTTTTTGTTTTCGTTTGTAAATTTCTTTGTGCTTGATGTTGTTTGTTAAAAATTATTGGCTTTTTTGTTAAATTATTTGAGCTCCACTGCTCCTGAGGTTACTCCGGATGAGTAACTATTTTCGACACAATTTTGCGAAACCTCAAATGTATGCTCGAATTATAGGAAAAGGTCGAATTTACTCGTATAGCTCGAAATACCCGAAAGTCCCGGGTACCCGGGTGTCGCACGGATAGCTCGATATACCCAAATAGTTTGAAAATAGCCTGATGTCGTGGTATTGAAAGCTATGCGGGTAGTCCCGATGTTTGAAAAGCTTGAAAATCGAGAGCTCACTTAAAAGCATAACATTTTTATTTTCTTTTAATCATCTTTAAGAAATTCTACAGAAATTCTGAATTCTGTTCCATTCACTGCATCTATTTAACTAATTTGAATGTATGACTTCTGTATCTCTTTTTTATACTGAAATTTCTTGCAATTCCTTGCGTTACAAAATTAAATATACAATTTTTTTTATCACTCTGCCAAAAAAAAAAACCGTCTCCCATTTCCATAGCTTTCCATTATCTTAACAACGAAGTGTAATAATTTCAATGGCTAATCCTTTTCTTAGCACTCACTTTTTACACTCATTCAAAAACATTAGAATTATCTACCATTTTCCTTGGCGTTATCTCACTTAATGCCTCATTTCGTGCAACCGCAAAAAAAGCGAGTTAATCGCATGGCAATTAACCGTTATTTATTATGTCTGTCTGCCATGGCGTACTCTACGAACTGATTTTAAGTTTTTCTTTTATAATTTTCTTTTATAAATTTTCTTTTTTAAATTTTGTTTTTTGTATTATTTGGCTCTTTTGTAGCTTTTTTGTGCTTTTTTCCCCTAGCTAAAGCACACACACAAAAAATTTTTGTCATCGTTTCACGTCTCGATCAGATAAAAAATACACAATTTCTTTTGCTAGCAAGGACATTCCACACCAAACAGGCATCAGCCTGGCATTTAGGCAGCACAAAAGATTTAAGTGGAAGGGGCAAACAGTGTGTCAGAGACCCAAACGAGTCACACGAAATTGCAATCAAAAGACCAAAGCAAGTCATTGATAGAGGGAATGACAGCAGGGTGTGTCGTTGGTGTACTGGTGGAGGTATTATAACATGAGGCTTGAAGTTCGTGTTGTGGCATACATAGAGTGAAGCAAATACCTTGCACCTCAGCCTGCATGCAATCATTAAAAATTGCATTGCCCGCAATGATTTCTTTTCATACGTTTCAAGGATATATGGCGGGATATTTTAATGTACTACTACATTTTTAGCTTGTTGCTGCCAAAAGATTGGCGCGTTGCTGTTTGTTACTATTGCTATTGCATAAATTGTATCACTGCTGCAGTAAATTTTTCCTGCAAGTAACGAAAGTTTGCTTATACAAGGTACTGGGTGTTGAAGCTGCATGATGAAGAAATAAAACCCCATGGGCAGCAGCAGCTCTTTTGGGACTTAGCTGATTTTGTGTGATTGTGCATTTTTGCTGGTGGCAAGCTATTCATTCCCATGGTCTCGCACGTCTATCGCCGAAATGCTGAACTGTCGAATGAATGCCAAAGCAATGTTTCTTCCAAAGCTTATCAAGCCTTGCTTGTTCCAAGTTGAGTTTTTGTTCAACACTGCCTGTTATACTCTATAGCTTGAATCTTGTTGTTGTTGTTGTTGTTGGTATGTTGCAGCAGTCCTTTGACAGGTATTTATAAATTACAAACTGTAAATGTCACCATGTTGAAAATTTATTATTTGAAGTCTACAAAGTTATTGCTTATCGTCTGTATCGTCTCCTTTCTATTGCATACAGACAGTATGATAAAAAAGTGCATGTTTGAGTGCATTTTTTAAATAGTTTTTGTTGCATGTTATTTGAACTTTAGCAGCTGGTTATATGTCTGCACCTAAAAAGCTGCTTTAATTGGTTGAAATTTAGCAAAAATCTGAATTTTACTTAGAAAAAAAATACAAACAAAAACAATTTTCATCAAACTCTAAAGCAAATAAAACCAAAAATTTCACTTTTAACTGCGTTGCTGAAGTGTTGTTTCAGTGTTTTTTTTTTTATCCGTCGCTTTTCGCTCAAGTTGGCATTCAAGCTAGGCAGTGAAAAAAAAAACAATAAAAAAATCGCCAAATTTCAAGCACAGCAGCTTTACGCATAGTTTCACAAAATAACAACAAAATATCAGCAATTTTTTAACAATTTTTTTTTTTTTTGTTTTGCATCAATTTTAACTGAACTCATTGAGCCATGTTTAGGCTATTAAAGCCGCAAGAATGCGCCCTGAAGTAGACTTCAAAACTTTTTTGTTAAATTTTTCGCGCTTTTTATTCATGTCAAACTTTAAATGTCAAAACTTTGGCGCAGTTCTTTTGCCTCACTAGCGTCAGCATTGTTGGCTGCGCTTATCCTGCTTCGCTTCTAATCCGCATCATGTCCATGTCCAGCATTTTTGATTTGCACTTATATTGCATGTTGTTTGATCTCATCAATATTGCTTTGTTCGATTCTTTTTTTTTTTCTACATATTTTTTTCGCTTTTTTCACCCTTAGTTATACCCTTGGGGTAAACATCCATCCGGCTGACTGCTACTCTGAATGCTGCTGCTGCTGCTTCCTTGCATTGGTGATTTATTGTCAGCATAACTTGAGTATCTTGACTTGGAGAGTTTCATTTACAGCAAGGAGCAAGTGTATCGAATTGAGACACGTTTTGGATTTTTCTGCATTATTTTTTCCGTATTATTTGTGAACGCTTTTAAATAAAGTTGATAACTTGAACGGATGTTATCTGCAGCCAAGGATGTGTATTCAGTCTGTATTCTATTCAATGCTTTATAGTTCTTGTTGTTGCGTTCATTTTATTCGAAATGCATTCTAATATCAAGACATTTACTGTGAACTCGTGGTTGTCTTAGCCAACCCCGACCACCCCCACACACACCCCAATTTTGACTTTGGACCACTTTGTGTTTGGTAAGCTTCCGGTCTTTTGG
Organism: Coremacera marginata; assembly: GCA_914767935.1. NCBI lineage: Eukaryota > Metazoa > Arthropoda > Insecta > Diptera > Sciomyzidae > Coremacera > Coremacera marginata. The sequence continues at coordinate 156,994,400 of OU612047.1, read as the reverse complement.
TCTCTTGGGGTTGCATTTTAAGGCCACCCTCGTTGTTAACTGAATTCGATATTTTTATGTTTGCACCACAGAACATAAAAAGTAGCTTCCAGTATTGCTTCATGTTGATCTGCTGCTATTGCTTCCACTTGGGGGTAGCCAAAATCAATTTTTTTTTTATTTCATATCTGTTTTTTTTTTTTTCGTTTGCATTTCCTATGATTCTGCTTCGGCACTCATTGGTGATTCATTCGTCTCATTGATGATGCTGTTAAATAATTGACGCTGATGAAATGAGTTGATTTTATGCGCTGGTGTATGTATGTGTGTGTGTGTGTGTGTGTTTGTGTGTTGGTGTGTGTAGTATTTTTCATTTGTATGCAGAACGTCGAACATGGACGCTATAATATCTATGTTCAAAGCCTGATATTCGTAGTGCTTGAAGCAGAATGCATGCAGCATGCACGTGGATGGAGCTATTCTACAACTGCTTGTTAAGGGTGACCACTCTCTGACTGACCAGTTGTTGTAGTTTATACGTCAAAGCGGTGGTATAAGCATGAAACAAATTGTTGTAGTTTTATAAAGCATTCAGCTCATCAATCCCTGTAAGCTATTTATAAAACTAAATATTTTTTTTATATGATCGAATATTTAATAGTTTCCAAAATATATGGTATTTTATAAAAAAGTTTCAATGATACTTAAACAAAAGTTTAGGCAAACAAAATGTTTGTTATATCAAAAGTTTGAACAAATTATAAAAATTCTAAATACACCGAGAAAAAAAGCAAAAGGTAAATCACCTAAGTCAACTTGGGTAAAGAGAATTCTATGGGCATTATAAACTTATGCTTATTCACCTAAGCAATTTATTGTTTAATACATTGCCTTGAAAGCACATACTTCGATACATTGCCAAAAAAAAATATTTGTTTCTTACCTAAGCCCAAAATCCAAAACTACAAAATTAAAAACAACTAGCATGGATGGCTTAAGCATAGTTTTGAGCTATTGTCTGCAAAAAAAAAAAAAAAAACACAGCTGCGTTATTAGACACGCGAGAGAAAAATAGATTTGATAATTTAATCGTTTTTTTTTTTTTTTTTTTTTTTTTTTTAATAAAACCACTCATAAATTCAAAAATAACATAAGGTAAATTAAAAAAGAAAACACTCGTTAATATACAGTAAATTTTATTGCATTTCAGCTACAAAAAGAAAAGAAAAAAGAAAAAAAAAATTTCTTTGCCCGCCGTGCGGAATCGAACCTGGAACTTTTGGTGCCAGTGTACTACTACTTGCTGACATAACTGCAGCTATGCTAACAGATTCTGTATTAACAGATGCAGTAAGTCGCAGTATTCTGTTGATAGCTATACAACAAAACTCATTTAATAGATCATTGTGTTATGCTGCAGCATAGCTTCAGTTGTAAGTAATATTGAATAAATCACTCCGCGTAACGAAGGAGTTTGGCTCAACGCGAAGTGTATTGACTTCATACACTGTGGTATGGGTTGGTTGTAGGTTCGAATCTCTGTCCGATTTCATTCAACCAAATCACAGAACGAGAGGCGGCAGCTTCAAAAAAAAAAAAGGAGGAAAAACCCAAAACCCGAAAAAAAGTTCTATTTTTGAAATTCAATTTTTTTTTTAAAAGTAGTGTATAAAAAATTACCAAATACTTGGTTAATTTATCACCCAAATAAAAATTGGCAAGTCAACATGTAAAACTTGATGAAGTTGTTGGGAGGCTGAAAACTGCCAGACATCTTATAAATTATGCTAGGTTTTTTTTTTTAATTTAACATCAGCTTTTTTTTCTCGGTGTATCAGTTAGTTTAGCAGGAACATTTTAGTATAATAGTAATAAATAAATCATATTTTCCATAAAAACTTTGGCTCTTTCAAATCAGTATCAAATATATAATAGATGGATGATACAAGCATGTTGCCACGGATGGTTTTTTGGATTCAAGCCCTCCATATAGGATCCAGAAAATATCCAGAAATGGGCGGTTAGTTAAAAAAGCAAAAAAATTGGAAACGTAGCTTATGAACGGGCTCTTATCTTTTTACCCGAAAGCGTACTGCGTAAGGGGTATATTAACTTTGTCATTCCATTTGGAACGTCAAGATGGAGGTGTGCCAGGTATAGAAAAATTTTTTATTAATTTTAGTTCGTCCAATATTTTAAATTCCACCATCTCATCATCAGGGATACTATTTTCAACAAAAGATCTAAGCATGTTACAATTTTTAACCGTATTATCGAACACGGTTGTATAAACTTCCATATTAAACATAAAGCTTAATACTTTTGGTTGTTAAAAAGAAGTGAAAACTTCTTAAGGCACGTTAAACACTTTTTTGTTAGGGATAAAAGTTATGAATTTGCGTCAGCACTGTTAATGTCACCAATGTTATCGTCAGAACTGTTCAATCACCACTGTTGAAGGAGCAGAGAAACCTTTACAAATTTTATGTATAACATGTTCAAAATATGCTGTCAAAAGGAATAAGCGAAATATTGAATATTTACGGAGTTATGGTCAAAAACGTCCGAGTCCGTAACCGTCACCTTTCAGGTAGTCAGAGTGTAAGGGGCAGAGCAATGCTTCTTTCGCAATAGATTGTAAATTTTTTTTGTTCAAGAAATTTTGTAAAGTTGATTTATTGGAAAAATGTTTGGGTGACGAAAGTTTCGATGCGACAGTTTGGCGAATATGTTCGAAGCACTTCATTTTCGGGCTGAAAATTGTTGAAATTTGAGCTTAGATTGCTGCTGGAATGCTTAATGAAGGCATCATCTTAATTCTGAAGCTTATGAACGAGCAACATCTTATATGGGTATAATTATTGACACCTATTGCAAAGTTTTCGCCGAAAACACCGATGAGTAAAGAAGCAGAACCGAAAGAGTCTCTCCGAGACAAAAGCAGCTCTTGCAGCTCGAAAATAGCAGCAGCTCCAAGATAATCAGCTTTTAAAAGGGGCGGAAGAACTATTGTATGGGCCCGGAATACCAGATTGACCCGTAAGTCACTTAAACTTATAGTTATACCGTATTGAAACTTTAAACGTGAATATCTCGAAACTACTTTTTCAAAAAATGCTCGTGGTAGGTAGCTCAAAAAGTTTTTGACCGATCAGGCTGAAATTTTGACAGGTTTCTCTCTATAGTAGTACCTACAAGTATATATACGTACATGTTTATGATCCTACAAGCTTAAAAATATCGTGTAAATAAATAATTTTTTTGGGCTCAAAACTGTTGAAAAAAAAATAGTAGTAAATCTGGACCTACGATTAAACAGACGATATAAATTTTATTTTTAACTTTTTTATTATTTTACAGGTGAATCCTTCCACTTTTTATATCAGTAATCGAAGAAAGAAGACCGCTTTTGTTTTAGATAAGTCAAAAAAATTTGACAGCTGCTGCACTTCTAGATGCCTCGCAGCAGTCGCCTGAGGAGATACTCTACAGAGTCGCCATTTTGTAAAAAAAAAATGAAATTGTTTTTTTAAAGTTCAAAGGTGTACTAAAATGATAGGAAAATAAAAAACAAACAAACCGACGAACTTGATAACCTCCTCCTTTTTGAAGTCAGTTCAAAACTATCCAATTATGTTATCAAATTGCAAGAAAAATTATTAAACATCATTAATTTAACCCTGTCTAAAGGTATCTCCCCACTAAATATCATTTCTGTTAACATTAGCACTGTCAACGCTGGCACTGTTCATATATTCATATATTCAGCTCATATATTTGCCCACTCTTGTGGTAAATTCGGGAAGATATAAACTATAATCAACAATTTTGTTGTGTGGGCTTCCCCAAAGTATTAACACTAAAAACATTCAAAATTGTTATTATTTTTTTTTATCTCTCCAAAGATATCTCATAATTTATGATATTTTTAAGTCATAATGGGATAGTTAGTTCATCTTCACTTAATAATAAATTTTTAATAATTTTCAATACAAAAAATATGAATAATTCAAAATTTTTCAAAACACAAATATTAAAAAAAAATTTTTGAAACATTAAAAAAAAAAAAATTTTTTCTTATAATTTTATTGTCTTCTTGATAAAGTCCTAACAGACATGTAGCAGCGCTAAAAAAGCGCTATAAAAAAAAACTTTTTTTTGCTAGTGATAACAATAGAACATTATAAAAATTACACAAAATAGTACACATTGTTTATTAATATTTGAACGATTTAAAAAATTTTATTTCATTTTATTTTTACAAAAATTACTAAGCTAAGATATAATACAAAAACTTTAGAGAGAAAAACAGCAACAGCAAATATGACACTTATTATCCGTCTGTCTATCTTAGTTCCCCAGTGTTGCAGTTCTTATATTAGATAAATTTCATAGCCACACATAAAGCCATAAAACTTTACTACAAATTAAACGCTTTACTGTTGCTTTGATAAAAGAACCAACCCCATTACAATCGGCAGGGTTAAGCTTCCAACTCCCTGGCCCACACTTATACTACACACAACACACATACACACACACACACACACGATGCTCTGCACTAGGTGTGGACCATTAACCTCAAGACAAATAAGAAGAAAATTTGTTGGCAGTAAAAAGCGAGACGTTATTTTATTATTATTTGTTTGTGGACGCTGATACACTGTGACACTCCAGCACAACAAGAGCTCCACTCTGCCGTCTTAGCAATGGATTACTGCAATCTGCACATAAACCAACACAAGCACACACACTCACACACACACATTTAGTCAAACATTGGCTACTGGCTTATATAGAGTAACAACTGGATTGTTGTTGCTTTTTTTCTTTTCTTGTTTTTGCTGTCAAGTTGCATGGGGACACCAAGCAACTGTCGCATGACTCAAATCTGACAGCGTAGCACAGAGGAGAGATGCAAACCTCATTTCAGTCAGTCAAGCGACTACCGGTCAGCTTGATAAGTTATGAGTTTTTCTCGGTGTTGCCAAACATGGCGATATGATTGCAAAAGAAACGGAAGAGCTACTAGAATATTACTTTTGTCCAAGATAGTGAGGGTTGGCCACGATATTACTTGGGGTGGAGAGAATCACTTGGGTGCGAAAGTAACGCAAGTAAGGGCATTTAAAGCTGTGGGCACTTATTTAATATTGTTGTTGTAAGTGGTGGTAGAGAAAACTCTATCGCATTGTTGATATTTGCACTCTGGACAGAAGTCATCATATAATTTTTATCTACAAGCACATTATTTATTTTTTGTTGTTGTTGTAGTTGTTATTGCTGCAGTTGTTGTTGTTGTTTTAATATAATTTTTTATCTTGTTGCAACACCAATGCGTCTAGTTACTGTGTATGTGTGAGTAAATTAAGTGCGATGCTTAAGCAAGGGTTTTTATTGGGGGGGAGGGGGGAGGGCTTACCATATACCTACATGAGAGTTAAAGGGAGTTGATGCTGCTGAGTCTGAATTATTCTCTGATGTAAATTTTTGAAAATTTTTGATAGTTTTATTTTATTCAATAAATCTTTTCTAAATTATTCACAGTCATATATTATGTTGCCGATCTGCGATTAACTTGTATATTTTTATCCTTAATCCGGAAAAGTTAAGCTGAAGAACATGACTGAAGAAAAATTATTGAACATATTAAAAAATTATGAAGTGAAACTTCTTTTGCCGCTTATGCAAAAATGCTGTGTTGATGCTAGATGGGTACAAAGACCGATGTAACGAAAAACTTCACCATACTGCTTTGAACACACACAAGATTTTCGCTTGTATATATTTCAGCTACAAAATCGTTTGAGTAAAAATGTTTTTATTTTTACTGTGACTCGAACTCGCAACCGATAGATCTTGAGACAGTTGTTTTATCCTAAAAGACACGTAATTATGTTAATCAGAGTTACTGACTAACAATTAAGCATGAGTTCCTTATATTCCCTTGTCTGATGGCCTTGGATTGTGTAATGCATAAATCACAAAGCATAAAAGGCACTACAACACTTTTCACGGGAACGACTACGGAATAGTGGTGCTATTTGGCAGTACTAGCTTCACATAAGCAATCAAAGTATGCTACTCATATATTGTTATATTAGACCTCTACTCTCCAACTTATCTACAAATATTTGGTCCTTTGCAAAGACTAGTTTCCGAATTACGGATCTCGTTAAATCAACTTAATCTAAATATTACCTCTTTTGAAGAACATTTCTTAGCTAAACTTGTAAAGCTCGGCAGGGCACCGAAGCTAAAATACCCCCCCGCGGCCGTGCTGAAGTATATCCGAAGTCTTTAGACGTCTATAAAATTTTCATGTATAATCTGCAAAAATATTTGTGTCATACGTTTAATTTAATTTTACCCTTAGCTGCCACATAGAGTAATTTGTAAGCAAAGTAAAATGCCACACCCACTTTTCTAGTATAAGGACTCCACATTTTACCGAATAATTTATGTATGGTTTGGATAAACGACGTGAGCGGAACTTGCGTACATACAGACACGATGTCATTCACTAATATATATTTTCGAAAGTTTTTCAATTTTGATGAAGTCACTTTGTATTGAAGGTAGGCAAGTTTTTCATCCAATTTTGCCATATATTAAAGAGTGGCTTCTGTTAAATATCAAAGTTTGTATGCAAAATTTCAAGACATTTCTGTAATTGTTGCAGATTTTTAAGCGATTTAACGTTTCAAATAAAGCCACTTTGTATGGCGTGATTTTCATCCGATTTTTCCAAATATCATAGTGATAGTCTATATTATATATAAAAGCCTATGTGCAAAATTAAAAGACATTTCTGCAATTTGAGGAGATTTTTAAGAAATTTTACAGCTACGGTTAAGCTGGGAAATTTTATGGGAGGTAGGAGTAGTTTTTATCCGATTTTTTGAAATTGCATTGTCAGGATTTATATTGAAGACCAAAGCTTATGTGCAAAATTTCAAGGCTTTTCAATAAATTTTTGGTTTTTGAAGAGATTTTACTGTTAAAATAAAGTCACTTTGTATGGGAGGTAGGCATGGCTTTCATCCGATTTGGCTCATTCTCGAACTTGATCTTCCTTTTTTAAAAAGAAGCTTGTATTTTGAATTTCGTGTCGGCAGACGGACAGACGGACAGACAGACGGACACACGAAAATCAACTCAGGAGGTGATGCTGACCAAGAATTTATATACATTTCTATACCTGCCACGCCTGCTTATTGGCGTTACAAACGGAATGACAAAGTTAATACACCCCTTACGCAGTACGCGTTGGGGTATAAAAATATTCTTAATAACACATCATTGCTTAAAATATTGAATCAAAACAGTAATATTTTCTAGTTTCCTGAAATACTTGTTATGATAAAAAAAATATTATAATCCAAGTTTTTTACTGTATTTATATTTTTAAGCATTATTAACTGGATTTGTAAAGAAGTGCTTAACGTGATACAGCCAGCATGCACAACGATTAATGAATCCAATCTCAACCATAAATTTTCTTGTCAGTAATACCATTCTTTATTTAAGGACTTTAAGCTTCAGTCTTTCTAAAAAAGAGGGTTTTAATCATATTGATCGAATTTTCAGATAAGCCTTTTTTATCATTTAGATATCAATTTCAGGGGCCAAATTGTATGCAATTCGAATAATTTTAGATTTATTATTGAAATTGTTATTATTATTTCGACATGTTTAAAGCATAGTCGAATTATGAACTTTAAATTTGATATAATTCTGGCACACGCTCAGTTTTCCTATTCCTATATCAAATATTAATACCATTATGCAGATATGTGCTGATGAAAATTAAAATAAAGTATGAAAAGTAAAATACATAGCTCTTAAACACTTACTGTATTCTAAAACCACTATATACAAAATTGTATGCAAGTAATCTAGATATCGGCCAAGTATCACGTCTGTGGTGTTTGATTTGTATGGGAGGTGTCACGCCCTATTATCTCATATTACCTTTCCAAAACCATCTCGTACACGAAACATATTTGCTACCAAAATTTGAGCTCAATCGGCTCAGTCGTTTTCGAGTTTTAATTATGAGTTATAAACTTCAATACACTTTCCAGCATATGGTGAAAATGTAGCAACGCCTTTAGTAGGCAGTCTGATTGGGCGCGGAAAGTAAAATATATCTTTAAACCTGACCGGAGTAATAGTTCCGCTCTCTCTACCAAATTTCAAAGAAATCGGTGAAGAGCTTCCGGAGATGTGTGATATTCTTCATTAAAATTACAAAATTCCCATACTAAAACGCCTATTTTGGTTTTCGCGATTTTCCAAATTTCGCAGCAAAGTTTTCCAATTTTTCTCTTTTTTTAAACCATCCCTAAGCAATTATCAACAAAATAAAAAAATTCCAGCCCAATCGGTCGAGCCATATTTGAGTTTTAGCGGGACTAACTAATAAAATACAAATTATTTAAGAAATTATTGTCATTTCTTTTTATTATGACAATATTGGTACGGTTCAATTATGCATGGAACAAAATATCGGCCAAATGGCTGCCTTGACCTCGGCGGCACACCTCCATCCGATAGTCCATATTTTCGATGACGCTGAGGCATAAGTGTGGTTCTATCGCAATATTTTCGGCAGTACGAGCTTTACAAGCATGCACTGGTATTTTCACTTCTCCTACAGACCCGGTTTGCTCAAATTTTTGCACAATTTTTTCGATTGTACGCACATTTGGACTATTAAAAAATCACGAAGTGCACGATATGCATTTTGATTTGAACGCCCATTTTCATAATAAGCCTGAATAACTTTAACGCGTTGCTCGATTGCGTATCATTCCATGTTTTAAATTGAATTAGTCTGAAATTGAGAAATGTCAAATGAAATGCAGAAAAAAACTTGACGTTTAGGTGTGGTTCACATTCAACATCGGCCCTTAAAATTTAACCACACTTTATAACGAAAAATTTTTTTTTTTAAATACGAATGGCGTTTGTATATTGTACAAATATACAAAATAGCCTACTTTCGTATTTCTACAAAGATTTTATTCGTATTTTTATCCTAATTTTTTTTTTTGAGTATAGGTCGAAGTCCTTTGGTCCAGATGGATTTGATTTTTTTGCCACCGGTAAAACAATTTCAACTTTTCACATATCCGGAAACGATGAAGATATAAGACAATGATTAATAATATGAGTCAACGGACTGATTATGTGAGGCAGCAACAGATTAATGAACTTAATTGGAGTGCCATCTTCTCCCACAGCATTCGATTTAATCTGCATAACACAGTTACCAACTTCCAGTTCACTTACAGGTCTTAATTCAAATAATTGTGGTACCGCTAACCTAGAGAGGGGAAGCATATTATTATTGGGAGAAGTGTTGTTTAGGAAAAAATTATTTAATATATCAGCATCAATCTGACTGTCTGAAGCAGTAACCCCGCCAGGTTTCGGCCTGCCTGTCCCAAGCCAGGATAAAGGAGGAGGGTTGTTTGTAGGATACGTCCTGCAAACGTAAAAACTGATAAAGCCAACCAAGAGCTTGGGGTGGCGCCCATCTTGATAGCAGGTCATATTCGGTATATCGATATGAAACAAGCCTGCGAAGGTATAGCAATTGACCTTAAAACTTGTTAGTACGGGGACAGTCTTTACCCGCCGGATGGGGTTGACCCTATCTATCCACCGCATGGAGACCTTAATTCGGCTGGAAAATCTGGATGTGAAGTGTTGACATGCGTGCGTCAAAGTGTCAACTCTTCGTCTTTCCGAAGTGTTGCTTGTCAAGTGTTTGACTCGCACCCTCAAACTGGCACGGCAGTCACTGAGGGAAGTGTTGTTTGTTGGTTGTTTCAAACTAAGGGTTCTCATACTGAGCACGGCAGTCCCTGAGAACAGTGGCCAATACTCTGTGTCTGGATGTTGACTTTCCGAACTGCCAGAGTGAGAGTGGCAATTGCAAAGATCCTCCAAAGTAGATACCAGTCATGTGCAATAGTTTCCAGCTGAGTCGGCACCTGCAAACTGTTAGACTAGCCTCTAAGTGCTCATTGAGCACAGTCATGCATAAGAAGGCACTTTTTCATAATTGCATTTGTGTCTTCTTGGTCTTCTTGCGGGGATGTTGTGGATCCTCATCTGACGGGATCGAGTTACCCAGATGACTATCGTGGGCTGGCCCTTCGGGGAGTCTCGTACTGGTTGTGGTTGTGTGAATGCTACACAGGTCTAGATTGACTGGCGGGGTCGCGCAATGGTACGACCGGGCTGGCATATCTGTCTTAATATGCAAGAGATTGGGTAGGTCTCGTCTCCACCAGTAGATGGATGGAAGTACGTCGCTACGGAAGTCTAAACTGGTACTGCTATTACGGGCAGTATGTAATTATTCATAATGCTCCTAATCAGCAGGGCACTGGGTGATGCTTTGTGTTTGTGAAGCAGCTTCCATGTTCGTGTTGCCACACCGGATGCCCCGTACGTTTTCTTGCTAAAATGTAAACGGGTCCGTGTTGTGGTAGCACAAAGTTCATGGTTGTCTGTTTCATGAACTATTACCCTAGGTTTTGGATAACTCAACTTACTTAAGACTTACGGCAGGTGTAAGTTGTAAATGCTGAAATCGTCTGTCTGAAGCAGTTTTGTTGCTTACTCCAAGTTTCCTTATATTATTCCAGAGAGATTTGGTGGGTAATGAAAGATTAGCTTGGAGGTAAAATATCGAGATTAAGACTGTCTTTTCAAAAGACGGACAAGATGAATTCATTAAGCTCATGGTACATAAGGGAACATATTGTTCAAACAGATATTTTATTGGAGTCAAATGGGAGCTAAGCTTTACATCTGGCAACTATCTGGCAAAAAAAAAAACGTTTTTGAAAATCTATCCGATGACTTGAGCTCAGGATTTTGTTATTTGTAATTTTTTGGATACATTTCGATGCGATTCCGATTTCAGTTACTGTTGTTATCGCATCAATTGGTACCGTTACTGTCTTTTATATAAATATATGTGCATATATATTTTTTTTTCAATAGAGCATCTCAATGTCGAAACCGACCCGATTCTGCTCGAAAGTCGGATTTTTGGGGTTTTTTATATATTAAAAAAAAAAAATGCACAAGGAATTTGCGGGAAAAAACACAAAGCATCTATTTTGATGTTAAATTTGTTGAAGAATCTTATTCTGGACTTGGAATTACCGAATAATTTAGTACAGTACCAGCAAACTCCAAATTGAGATTTTCGATTATTTTCATACTATTTTTTTTTTCTTTATATGCAATTTGAAAGGCCATTTTGTGTATATAGAAACTAAAATAAAAAGTTCTTGAAAAATCATCAGGATCAACCTAATAGGTAAGTGTGGAGAAAAATAGAATGAAAATATTCTAAAATCTCAATTTTTTTTTCAGTGAGTTTGGTGGCACCGGGCTTAATTATTCGGTAATTCCAATTCCAGAATCAGATTCTTCACCACATTTAGCATCAAAATATACTTTTTGTGTTCTTTTTCCACAAATCCCAAATGCATTATGCATTTTTTTTTTGAAATATCATTAAAAAAAACCCCAAAAAAAAAAACGGATTTTCGCAGAACCGGGCTAGTTTCGACAATTTTTTAACTATTTCGGGGGGAACACAAAATCCCAAATATTTTAGCATTTTAAATACAAATCTAACGCAGTGTAATACAATATATATATATATTTTTAATATATAAAAATTGTTTTTTTTTTAAATACACTCGTTCGCCAAAACTGATGATTTTAGGAAAAAAAAGTTAGAACATGAATTGTAGGAAATTTCTCTAGTTTCATTTGTTATATGTATTTATCGCGAAATGAGTCAAAAGGGCGATATTGGCAAAAAACTGCTTTAAGGCGCCATTTTGCCAATATGGGGGCAAAGTTGAAATTCGGAAAGAGCACATCGAAATCTTTATATAGTACCCATTCTCAAAAATCCCAGAAAACATTACAGGTAATACTACCAAATGACTGCACTATTAATTTTTTTTTTAATTTTATTTAGTTTTTTTATTGTTTAAATTTATTTATTTTTAATTTATTTAATAAAAATTATATACATAAATAATATTCGAAATTTTGTTATTTTACGTTTTTACTTTTTTGAGAAATACAAGATTTTTGTCCAAAAAAGGCATTTTTAGGAAGAATCCATGCAACCTAAGGTATAACGTAACATATTTCAAAATCGCTTTATGGAGAGTACGGAATTGAGGCATGGAATTTTTTAAAACTGAGCTCATCGAATCCTTTTCTTATTTTGTATGGAGACCGATCCAGATTAATGCACTATATATGAGTTTATGTTCTTTTTCACTTCCTTTATGTTCAACATTAATTCATCCTTTCATCCCATATGATGCTGCGTTTTTATTATATATTAATAATAATATTAATAATATTTAATTAATAATAATATATTTTTCGTACTATTAACATTAAAATTAAACTTAAAATCAAACAAATATTAAATACTAAAACACTTACAATAACTCCACAAATATTGTAATCATACAATTCTGTCACTTTGCGTGCTTAACAATCTGTTATTTTTTAGATACATTTATAAATCATAGACATATATTTATTTAAGGCACTGCTCCATTAAAACGTCATCAAAAATTGAATATTTTTTATTGACAAACTAAATACGATAATTAAATATGAAATCGATTAAATATTTAATACCTCTTAACTAGGCATAAAGCAAATAATTGAGGACAATAGATTATATTTTGACAAAGAAAATCCAATAAAAGCATTTAAACTCATTTACAGAGCAATAAAATACAAAATTTTAATCCGTATTAAAATTGAAAACGAAGAAGAAGAAGAAGAAGCAGTGGCTGCTGGGAAAAGTTTCAAGAGGCAACAAATTTCAACAGAAGACGGTAATTAAAATAGGGGCAAGGAGGGAATAGAAAACTTTATTGGGCAATAGTAGGATTAGCTAAGGCTTGGGCAGAATTAACAAGAGAATAAATTAAGTGAATGAAATTTCAAGCATCTAGATTGTGGAAATTTTAATTCAGTTAGGATTTGTGCTTACCTCTAAAACTCAGGCTATTAACGAAACAAAAGTTTTAAGGTACTTAAATTGAATTTGGTAAAAACAGCAAAAATAGATTTTCAATGTTTGATCAGCAAAAGCTGTGCTAAAAAAAGTACTATGGACACATCACATATATGTATAGGTACTCCAAAGTGTCCAATTACATCTTAGTCTCTGAGAATTTTATTGCAACATTTTCTTGAATGTACCCACACACCAAATACCAAAAAAAAAAATGTTGAACTGCAAAACAAACTGATGCACAAAAAAAAATCTCCAATAACCAAGTATTGCATACACAATACCCTAGAGAGTAATTTTAGAGGGAGTAAAACAATGAATGAAGAACAAAAAAAAAGTGAAAAGAAAATTTTGCTAATTTTCAAATGTGTGTAAGCAACACTAACGACCACAACAACAACAACAACAACCAGATAAAACCAACCATATAAGCTACTATAAATATGTTTGTGTGCTTTTACTTCTGACAAGCTGATAACAAAAGTGTTTAAATGCAGAATTTACAGGAGGAGGATGAGCAGGAGGAGTAGCTGTAGAGGAGAGTGGTTTTTGCAGCAAGCAATCAATCGAAATGATGCAATTTCCCTTTTTAATGTTTATTGACCGAATACTTTTGTTACTGTAGTTGTTTTAGTTGTTGTACTCGCAGTCAGCCACAACTTCCGGTTAGGACAGTCAATGTGTGGGCGTTTGTTTGTGTGTGTGTGTGGGAGTGTGTGTGTATGTATGTGTGCTACATTGAGGCTGCAGTAAAGTGTTGAATTTTCACGTAGGTTCGTCCGGCTGGGATATAGGAACTTTTATGCGCCAATTTAGGCAACCAGCAGAAAATACCGAGTTTTAACAACAACCATAATAACAACAACAACAATAGCCAAAATGATAGACAAGAGAATAATTTGCGTGAATTGCATGCTAAATCGTCGATTGGCTAACGTACGAATGGGCAACACTGGAATGTGTGAAGAACAGAGGTATTAAAGAGAAACAGTATTGAAGCAAAAAAGTGCTGATTTTTATGTTAGACTTGTGTTAGTGCTTCAAAAATGGCAGACTTAAATACGATACAAATGAAAATAATAAAAAAATTGCAGCATATAAGAGATAAAAACGAGATTGCAGATGGATAATTTTTATAAAAATATGCAAAAATATTAAAATAATGAAAAAAAAATTGTGATTCATATACGAATAAGTGGAAGAAGGGAGCTTCATGATCGACAAAAAAAAAACCCCTGCAGGATATAAGTTTATCAGGTTCATACAAGCTTAATGAAATAAATCAATATTTTTATATTCTAGGCAATTATTTATTGAATATTGAGCTCAAAAAAAATTGTACAACCTCTGGAATATAAGACTACACATTTTTGATAAAAATTTTCGACAAAATTTCACTTTATTAACAAAAACTACAAAATGCAAAAAAGTGCAAGTTTACAATCAAACCCTATTTTAAGACATTAGCTTCTTTTCCAAAATTATTTGTATTAAACGCGAGTAAAATAAGATGTTTACAAGCTTCAATTACAAGCCGTCAGATAGAATCCACTTAAAACCACTTCTATCAACAGTGATGATCACACGCACACAACTTAAACTTGCATGAATGTGTAACGTTAAAAGCTTCTCAATGAAAGAAATGGAACGTTAAAGCATTTTAAAGCTTTCTGAAGAAAACTAAGCTTGAAGCCTTCTGTACAAAAATAATAAATAGACGCGAATAGAAAAAAATGATGAAATCACATTGGAATAGATTATTTTTTTGGTATATATTATTATTGTGTTTGTTATTGCATATATTACACACAGAGAATTATATCCACTGTCGCAACCGAATTGGTGCCCTACCGACTTAGTCGATTGTTGATAACTTTTAAAAAGTAATCAACACAACTACGTAGTTTCCCATAGCCTTGACTGTGGCAATCCGTTGTAAGCACTGCGCTCACGGTTTTCTGAACGAACCCCTTTATCCTTTCAGCTTCCATTCAGTTAAATTAACGATCTTGTTAATTGTTTTAACCTTAACTCAATTGTGTGAACGGAGAAGTAAGTCCTTTTAACCTACATTCGATTGTATGAATGGACATGTTATCCGTTTTGACTCCCACTCGGTTGTATGAACCGACCTGCCAATTATTTTGACTAAAATTTGGTTATTTTGACTAACCCATTGATCGTTTCGACCTACACATGATTATTGACTGTAGATCATTTTGTAGGTTAAGCAATCTACACACAGTATTTCACAGTAATCATTTTTCTAAAAATAAAATCACACTAAAATAAAACACTGATGTTTTATAAATGAAATTTTTTTATAATTTTTTTATTTTTTATAATGCAATTTATAGTTTTATAATGCAATAAATGATCATAAAAATGCGTTTATGAAGTCAACCATATGCACAAGAAAATTAATTATTACCCAGGGCGCAGACATGACTATCCTCATTTTTGAATTTTGGGATAGTGCCTCAGACATATAAAAAAATTAATAGTCCCAAACAGCGAATGTATTGCCATTAAAACATAAGGAAATATTTTAAGTGTGAAAATAGTTAATGGTTTCCACATTAAGAACTAAAAAGGTTTCAACTTTTTTTATTCGATAAGCAAAAAAATTAGTATCAAAGAATGAAGTCTCCAGTAATTGATAACAAATTAAATACGGGGCGCCAGAAGTTACTATATGTTGTACTAAGCCAAACATCGGTTCGTCATTGTCATATAAAGCAACCATAAACCATAAAATCCATTCATTACTTTTGAAGATATAACTGTTTTTCAACTCACAACGCGCAAATTTTTTATAAAAATTTTTCATGTTTCAGTTATTTCGTAAAAGAGTGAACCATCAAGTGTACATTATACGTATAATGCATAGTATGTAAAATAAAAATCGCGCGGTTTTTTATAAAAATTTTTCGTGTTTTGGTTATTTCGTAAAAGCGTGAACCGTCAAGTGTGCCTAATATGTAATATGTGTTATCTTCAAAAGTAATGCACAGAATTTTATGGTTAATAACACTTTTTATGGTTGATAAAACAAACACTTTCAAATCGCGGTGCCCAGGAAATTGTAATCGTGCCGAGTTCCTGAATGCATTAATGCAAAGCATCAGTGACCTTTTTCTTTGAATTCGTGCTTAGCAGATTCACCGAAACTGCGAAACTAAAACGTGCTTAAAAATAATAACCTAGTTGCGCAGTTTTGGTGAATCAACTAAGCACCAATTAATAGAAAGTCAATAAATCTTTGCATAAATGCATTAAGGAACTCAGCCTTTTTTTATGCATATGTAGATAGAAAGCAATTTTATTTAACTTACCTAATGATTGTTCCTCTTACAAGTTATTCAAAAAAACGACACTACAAAAATTCCATCCGGACACGTTAATAACTTTGAGAAATGAAGTGCAAGCGTCTTGCGGTTAAGGTCGGCTTACACAACTTCGTGTTTGTGAACGTATGTCTGTTTCACTCGCTAAGTCGGATGGTTTGACAAACTTGCAGTTGCTGTTGAGATTGACGCAACTAAAGGGTGCGATTGATTTAATAAAATTCAAAACTCGATTGAAGCGTAATAATAATGCTATTGACATAACTTACAATGTGGTTGTTACAATGACTAGTATTGTTCGCTTGTCTGCAATAGCTTCAGTTAGTTATTTCAGACACATTACGTTCCTTGTAGTGGCAAGGAGAGTTGAAATAAATACATTTACGCGGTTCAAGCAACTAACATGCCATATTTTCCTTTCAACTGAAGAAACATTTGGAAATGAGCGGGTTGCGAAGGAACGATCATTCGCGCCAACTAACAATCAATTGTGCTTATTCCATTCGAGTTACATTAACCAAATATCAGTTGTAGCTTTTTTCTTCCGATTACCGCAAATAATAACCATTTCCCGCAACCTTATGCCTATAAATTAATTTTTTGAGTGTATGTATGCATATAAAACAGAGCGACATACGTGAGATCTCGTATTACTAAAAACAAAAAAAAATATAAAATAAACTATTTTAAACTTTCAAACAATGAGTGCTCACATGAATAAAAAGCGCTGCATTTTTAGTATATCGCTTCTATATCTTGTTCTTTTCGGTGTACAAATACTACGTAATTTTATTGAAATCAAGCAAACAAAGTGACGTAACCCCGCCTCCTTCGAGTCTGCCTGCAGACTGAAAGCTGAAAGCTTTTTTGCAGCGGAAGAATTTATATACGTATACATTTTTCGAAAAGCTCTTAGCTCGCGAGCTAATTACGTTCGTAGCTGCTGTAAAAGCTTTTCTTGAAGCGTTAGCGCTGAGAGTAAAATTAAAAGTTTACAAGCATCAGATAGAATCTACTTTTATCGACTTCCATCTATTTACTATGCCGCTTAGATAGCGCACTTCTCAACAATCGTTTTTTTACCAAATTCTCAAACCAGGTGCTGACACAGACTATGATTGAAGACAAATGATACAAGAAGAAATTTGTGCACTAAAGTGATATCAGTGATATCAATAAATGATAAATGAAAAACATTAAACACTTCAAATTATGTGCTTGCTTATTCTTTCAATTAATATAATATTTTATTTTATTTTACATCTAATGCCAAAAAGCAAACGCTTCCATTCGCAGTGCTGACGACTGCACACCGGTTTTTTTTTTAACATGCTTAAGGTTTATTCCTTTATCAGAGTTTAAGTTATTACATTATAAGTAACCAAATTTATCAGGTGTGTTAAAAAAAAAAATTCATTATTTTTGCATAAATTAATGACCCGAATTCAGTTAAAATTATCCGATTTTGATTAAATATTTACCGCTTTGTTCGATAAAATGTTGGCAGCCTAAAGGTAATTTTATTGCGCCTCTCTTATAAAAACTTTCGTCCCTAGTGGCAAAAAACTGGCCCAGATAACAACTTCACCTAAAATATTTGAAGTTATTCTAGCTCATCTTATTCAAATTTTGCTTGAAAAATTCTTGTAAATGTCTTAAAAATTAAATTTTCTTGTATAATTTCTTATATAAAGCCTTATTCAATGATGCATTTTTTGAAGTATTCAAAAAGATTTTTTCTTAAAATAAAGTCATAGCATAGTTTAAGTTTGTGATAACAATAACATTAGCATATCCTGAATAAATAAAAAAATACACTCTCTGTCATAAACAAAAAAATTGTCATCACAAGTTTTTTATTTCAATACAAGAAAAAAAACCTTGTCTGTGTCCGGCATCGAACCACGACACTCTTGATTAATACTCTGATTGCTAGGACCGCAGAGCTACAGGAAAAATTCATGGCCCGCAAATTAAGTGCTAATATGAAATAATTTCTGTTGATGCTTTTATAAAGTTATACTCAGGGAAATTCAAAGAAAATAGTTATTTAGTCTTAACGTTATTTTAGCAAAATCCAAAATAGACGAGTGGATTGTATGTGCGGCTGCCGTTACAAAGGTGCCGAGTTCAATCCACGCTGTGCGACCATGGTCCATGGTGCGACTATGGTGACAATGTACAAAAATGTTTACAATGTACAAAGTATCTGTTCTAAAATGCAAAAAATTGAATAAAATGTACTTTCAGAAATATACGAAATAATAACTAAAATCTGATGTTTTTCAAAGTTCTTGAGCTCTTGAAGAAGCCTTGAATAAAACCTTAAGTAAAACTTTATTTATAAAACAATATAAGATTGCCCTCAATCATGCTAGTCTGAGTCAGCACCTGGTTTGAGAATTCACTAAAAAACGATTGTAGAAAAGTGCGCCATCTAAGCGGCAAGGTTAGTAGATAGAAGTGGATTCTATCTGACGCTTGCAAACTTTTAATTTTACTCCCGTTTAATATAAAGAAGCCAACGCTTCAAAACTTTATTCATAAACTTTATTTTTCTGAAGTCTCACGAAAACAAATGGCAACAAAGTAATAAATGCAAAGTTTTAATAACGAAAAGTACAGTCATGAACCATAGAAAATTGTGAAGAAAAGTTCCATACTTGGTCAACTCAACTCCAACTCAAGTTGCTAGCCTGTGTATTTATACCGGAACCTTCAGATTAAGCAACTTGTAGGCAACAAGTTCTCGACACGTTCTGAACTTGTTCAACGCAACGCGGTTTTCTGCAATTTTCATCGGCGACTTGTTGGATCAGTTTGTTTGTTTTGTGAATTCAATTATTTGTAGTGCAGTATGCTATACATTAATTAACATGAATAAGTTAATTAATTGGTTTAAGTTTCCTTAATAGAATCTAGAAGAAGAAGAAATATTTTGCAGTATAAATGAGCAAGGGTAAAGTATTAAATTATTGTTAGAAGCACGACTGAAGCAAGTCTGAAAGCATTCGGCTTATAATTACATTGCTTTTCAACTTTTTCACTATTTTGTTGAAGTTGCGTTGGAATTGCGTTGACCAAGGCCTAACGTGGAAAAGGCCTAACAAGTTGACATAGTAAAACGTACGAGGTAGTTTTGCGATATTTTGTTAAGAACACTATTCAATTATTATAGTGTAACCAGTTACAAATTTCAGTATACAAAATTTAGCTCCGGGGAACTGTTTGCGATTCATAAACTCATATTGCTTTAAATTTTTTAACGCAAATTTTATCGTTTACGGTGGTAAGTTTTACTCTATGTACTAATGTAATATTTCATTGACACTTTATTGTAAATATTACAGTTTGTCCTGTACACGATTACCGAAAAAAACTGTAAAAATTCATTTTCTCGTTTGAATTTATTAACAAAGCGCAGATTTCTACGTTAGTGGATATGGGCAAAATTTATGAAAATTACTATACAAAGTAGTGATGAAAAAATTTCACAATATTTGCTTAAACAAAGAAAAAGTAAAAGTATAGGCGTTTTTTCACTTAACTTTTTGTCTTTACCATTTTTTTTTTTTTTTTTTTTTGAAAACGCAAAGTGACACCATGTGCAGTATTTTCAAATGTTTTAACAACTTTTTTGCAGCATTACAGTTTTTTATGATTATTGCACGCTTCATTCAACGTGCGACGGTCAACGAAAATGGCGAAAGAAAAAAAAGAAAGAACTGTTGAAAAATTGTATAGCATTTGGATGGAATATGGAGGATGGTGCTTTTATGGGCTGGTTTAGTTTAGGTAGCTTCAGGAGTGAAAAGTTTTTCACTTATATTTTAGTCAACTGCAACAGGAGCCAAACCAAACTGTATGGCTGCTTGTTTTTGTTATTGTTGTTGTTGTTTTAGTTGGTACCAATGACGTGGTCTTTTTTTTATTTGAGTTCCATACTTTTTTATTACTTTTTAGGACATGAAAGAATGTTTTTTAATTTTTTTTTCGCTCTCAACCTCTGCGCAAATGAACTGTTTTAAAACAAACATTTTAATAAAAACAAAAAATAAAAACAAAGAAAAACAAGATAATAATAATAAAAATAAGTTGGTCTAGACGAAACTGCAGTGCGCTAATTTAAGCTTTATTAGGTCAAGACATTAAGATAAAAATACTAGATAATAAAAAGCAAACTTTTTGCTCATTGGTCACAAATGACAAAGCAGAGGGGATGAAGGAACTTATTAAGATTTTCTAGTTATATTTTAGATAATTCCAAAATTGTCAAAATTACTTTAAATTTCAACTAGCGGAAAGCTTATTATAAGCTAAGAAGTGTACAAATTGTAATATTACAACATTAAAAGAATATCGATATAATTGCTTCGACTAGCATCGCTTAATGAATTTTAAACCTTCTCAGCAATTTAATTTTGCTGGACACTTCCTGTAGCGTTGGCTTAAAAAGTTGCGTGCCTTTTATTATTTTGTTTTTTTTTTTTGTTTTCTTTTGTAAGCATAGCAAAGTGTTAGTGAATTTTTTCATACACGCTAATAAACTTGCAAATGGCCAAAATAAAGAAGTTACTCGAAAACAAAAACAAAAATTAAAAAAGAAAACTTAAAAACTCAGATGCAAAAGTTGTTGTGGTTCTTGTTGCTGATCGCACAGTGGTCACTAAGCACGAGCGTGAGGCAAATGCTTGCGACTCACCCAAATTCTATAGTTGGCTTCACTGTACCGCTCTTGGTCTCATATGTAAAATGGCGTCAATGAGCTGGTGTGTGAGTGACTGACTATTTGGGCAGCTAGTGTAAAGCGCACTCTTGAAAAAAGCTTTTAAAAGTTTCTGATATTAATGCTGCACGAAGTTTTATTTATAGAAAAGAAAAGCAACATAAAAATTGTATAAATATAAATTAAATAAGTGAAATTTTGCAATTACAAATTTTATTATATTTGCGTTTCAGCAAAAATGTGCGCTTAGTGAAAATGACTGGTGAAGTGCTTTTAGTGTTTATTTTTTTTTTCTCTTTTTTTTTGCCAAAAATGGCTTTATTGACATTTTAAGTTAAGTGCCCAATTTTAGTGGTTGTTGTTACACCAGTTCATTTTTTGCGCAGCGAATGTAAGGCACGTACGTATTTTATAGCTCTTTTATCAATTCAAATGGTCAGCTTTTGAAGTAACAGAAAATTGCAAGTATCGTATTTATTATTTTGTATGTACGTATAAATATTTAAGCTGATAAAATGTCTTAGTTGAAAAATAAATGGCAGCATTTTATACAGTAAGGAGGTAAAATTGACCAATTATTGTTCTTTTTATTTTTTTATTTATTTTTTGTTTATTTATTATCATCTATTGAACTAGGAATTTAAAGATCGATGGCAAGCTTTTCAATTATCAGTCCATTTTTTAAGATCAAAAATGAATTTTTTTTATTATTTTAGGAAATCAAACATTGTACAGTTCCTTATCTTCGAAAATAGACCGCTAATAATCAGCTATCATAGCACTGTAGCGCTCACCAGTCAATATAATGCATCTTCATTTCTCATCTTTACCACTAGATTGCTGGAGTGAGTCAATTTGACTCATTTATGCAAAAGAAAATTATTCTTATATGCTAACATATTTGATCAATAAATTGAAATTGAAATTTACGAATTTATTGCTATATAATAGAGTCATGGACACATATATAGCACAAAAATACATGTAGGGTGTTTCACGTAAATTTAAATAAAATACATAGAGGAAAACAAGAATTTATATCATGGTATTTTAGTTTAAACATTCAAAACTTAATGTTTAATTACGAATAAGTTATTAGAAAATTAATGAAAAATCTGAAAGCAATGAGCTTACGAATATGCTTACTAGTACTTGGTACTGTGTCCCGAATTGTCAAAAACAGCCCGACATCTTCGTCCCATATTCTTCACAAGCTTCTTGACCCTATCCTTCGGAATAGAGTACCAAGCCTTCTCAATTCCACTCAATAACTCATCTTAATTTCGAAAATTTTGGTTGCTTATGCTGACCTTCACATCATTCCATATATTTTCTATGGGATTGAGGTCTGGGCTTTAAGCCGGCCAATTCAAAATATTTGTTTTTTCCTTTTTTAGCCAATCAATCACAACCTTTGCCGTGTGTTTTGCATCATTATCGTGCATAAAGTCCACCTAATAGGCATGTTCTGAAATGCAAATGATTCCATCTGGTTGTTAAGAATATCTAAATACATATGTTTGTTCATTATTCCTGGTATACGCAAAATTGGCCCAACGCCGTGCCAGGAAAAAAGCTTCCCAAGCCATTAAATTCCCTCCTCCATGCTTTAATGATGTTTTTGTATACTTCGGATTCAACTCTTGTCGATTGGGGCGCCGAACAAAAGTTTTTCCATCTGGTCCTACCCAATTAAATTTAGTTTCGTTAGTCCAGAGCACATTCTTCCAAAATTGGTTTTCTTTATTCACATGGGCCCTTGCAAACGCTAAACGATCATTTCAATTTTTTTTTTGTTAAGAGCGGCTTTCTTCAGCTAATGCGTTCATAAAGATTAGCTTCATGTAGGGTTGTGCTTATCAGTTCCAGAGACGGAACGGACATGGAACGTTTTTTTTGTAGAACGGAACTAGTTCACGGAAACATGTCCGAGGAACTATATAGTTCCTCCTACTCATGTGATCTGCAAGAGTGAGATAAATGTTACGCTTCATCGATTTATTCTGTTGTTCCGAATGGAGGAACTATCTAGTTCCGCTTATTCATTTAAACTACAAAAGAGAAATAAATAAATAAAGATTTGAATTGATTTTCATTTGCTATTTTATATTTTATTCATAGAAAACCACAATATTTATAGTTTTTATATGTTATTCATAGTAAACTACGTAATTTAAGTTTAATGTAGAGTAACATCAGAGCGCTCTAGTTTTAAAATACACTGAGCACAAGAGTCTGCTACTTTTATTTTTTACTTTAATATAAAAAAAATTTTAAAAAAAATTTAAAATAATAAAGTAAAATAAAGTTAAAAGGAACTTAACTTAAGGTACAAGGCTTCATTGCATTAACAAATTCATTATAACATAAAAAATAACATAAATAACATAAATAACATAAAGTTATAACATAAAAAATTAAAAATAGTTTATTAGAAATTAAAAATAGGAACTTCAGTAAGGAACAAACTTGAATTTTTATAAAAAAAAATTAAATAGTTTAATAAACTAAAAAGCATTCTGGGAGCTATTTATAATTTCTTTCCAAATTGCTGTTGATAAAAATCAGTTGAGATACTTTCTTTGCAGAAAGCCTTGAACGGTTATCAGTTTGGATTAAACCCGCTTTCGAAAAAATGCGTTCGCATGGAACAGATGTTGCGACTAAGTTAAGCCTCTTAAGGACATGTTGAAACAAAATTGGGTACACACATTTTCTTGCGCTCCACCATTGAAGGGGGTCTTCAGACCTATTTAAAATTGGCTCATGAATATATTTTTCAAGCTCAACTATACCCGCAGCTGTAGAATTTGTAGGCACTAAACTGGCTACCTCTCTATCGAAATCGTCCCAAATAGATGTGCTTTTGCTAGTTGACGCGCAAACTTCGGTCTGCGAAACGGCAGAGGATGGTAAATCTGAAGAGGGAGGCTGGGGTCTTACGCTTGCAACATTTAATTTTAAAGCTTCATATGCAGTTTTAAAGTTAATTTGATCCCGAAATTCTTTGCCTTTAAACCTTGGATCTAAAATTGTTGCTTCTGCATAAAGTGAATTTTTTTACAAATTATTTAATCTTCTATTCATTTGCTCTTGTAGAACACCCAAAGGATTTTTTACAGTGTCATTGCGTGCTGAAACCATATGCAAGCGGTCGTTTATCTGACGTTTTAAAAGTCGACAGTAAACAATAACTTTGGATAGGCTCACATTTTTTTCCGCTGAAATTTCGACTGTCACGTCATAAAAAACTTTTAAAATTGGAACCACTTCCTCTATTTCTTCCCATTCTTCGGCTTTTAACGCTAAATCATCTTTTATGAGTGCCAGTGTAGAGATTATGGCATCTTTCAGCTTTAAAATTCTGTCCAACATTTTTTTAGCAGTTTTTAGCAGTAGAAACGCTAACAACTTAATTTATTTGCCATTTAGTAGAACAAATTATATGGCTACTGCTCCTTTAAGTCGCATGAGTTCCTTTGTTAACAATTGTAGCGTTTTTGATGTTAATTTGTCAAAAGGTCAACTCAAAAGTAGATTAAAATTAGTTGTGTAATTAGATCTATATATACGCATGGTTAGTTGTTACGTCTTGTGTTGTCCCTGAGCCCAACCCATTTATTGGTGGGTAAATTTTTCCCACATTAACTTGTTTGTGGTCACGGGTATCCATAACATTGATATTTTCAATGATTACTGGGTAGTGGCTTTAGATGGGTTAATGCTGAGGAAGTGCGATATAGCTGTAGTAGCTGAACTCTATTGTTATTGCATGTTAAAACATTTCATAAGTGGAGTTCCATCTTGTCGGAACATCTTGTTTCAACTTCAGAGGAGATATGTTCATTTGAGCTTGTATTTCATGCAGTTTGTACATTCCTTGAGAACTTCTTTTGAAATACTCTACAATGCTCTTTACTTTTTGAACAGTCTTAGAAATTTGTTGAATTCCGGCTTGCACTATTAAGTTTAAAAGATGTGCAAAGCAACCTATAGAACGCCACCCACCAAACTGTATTGCCAAAAGAATATTAGAGGCGTTATCGCTGACAATAGCACCAACTTTGTTTTGGATTTTCCAGTTGCACAATTCTTCTTTTAAAAAGAAACATAAGTTTATGCCTGTATGTCTCTCGCCATATTCAATTCATCCAAGTAAATTTGAGCGCATTTCAACAGTTTCAATGTCGATATAATGGGCTGTAATAGCAATAAAGCTTTCATTATTTTCGAAGTCCAGCCATCTGTCGTTAAGCAAACAGCATGCGCGTTCGCAATTTTGTTTTGAACATCGTGCTGAAGTTTTAAAAAGAGTTGAGGCAGAAGTACTTCAGAAAGTGTCTTGCGGGTTGGCAAGCTGTACGAAGGACACAATAAAGAAACCAGTCTTTTGAATTCAGGCTCTTCTACAAGATGAAAAGCATGATATTCTTTTGCAATCATAATCATGACTTGTTGGTCTATTTTTGACTTCTTTTTTTGTGGGATTGCTTTTGTGCTCTCTGCAAAAGTATATATTTTCGGCTGAGTATCGACAGTAGATTTGATAGCTGATTCAGTTAGTACAACTTCAATGTCATCCGATAAAATATTTAAGCCAGATGATAAAAGTGGCTGACGTTCTATTGAAGTTGTGCTAATTGTGGGATGTCTCCTTTTGATATGTCTTCCTAGATTTCCTAAGCTACCTGCTGAAAATGAAATTATCTGAGAGCAATATTTACACTTTGCTTTTTTCGGTTCGCTTTCAGTGAAATGATCCCACAGAGTGCTGGTCTTCCTACGCATTGCCATATTAAATCTAATTGAAATAATTACATATTAATGACTTACTGAATACAAATATTTAACACACCACCTTCACAATTATTTGAGGACAACAAAATTAATAAGAAGAAAATCCAGAAATTTTGAACAAAATTAATAAGAAAATTTTCTCGAAGAAAATCCAGTGAAACAGCACACTGTAAACACTGCAACATACAATTGCAGCAAATAAATGTTAACGTCTTTTATCTAATTCAAATAATTATATACTATAGATAAACTGAATATAACTATTTAACACACTACCTACACAATAGTTTTATCACAAAAACTTATTAGAATTAAGGGTAATTATTAGAAACAAGGAAACCAATAAACAATCGCAGTAAATTAAACGTTACACTTTTTAAAATCGTTTTAAAATAGTGTTCCACTTTCACATTAGCCATCGATACCTGTTCCTATTGATGTGAATAAATTGAGCTAAAAAATGGAGTAAAAGTTCCTGAAAAGAGAGTATTCTAACAGTTCCTAAAAGAAACCAATATACCAGCTTTTAAACATGTCTGTTGAACTATTTAGTTCCGCCAGTTCACTTGGATTTTATTTCATTTTGACGTATCCTTTCAATTTTTTAACATCTCTTTCGTTCACTCTTACAAAAAAAGGTCCGCAACTTTGAAACGCTAATTTTTGCTTTCATGTCCGGAACTGTTTAGTTCCACATGTTCGTTTGGATTGAAAGAAAGAGCAAACGTATTTGTTGCGTTCGTTCTTTGTTAGTTCTGTTTCATGCAAGAACAACGATTTCTATAGTGTATTTGTTTCGGTCGTTCTCACATACTAAATCGTAATGCTTCTAGCCGAACAAACCGATAAGCAGTAATGTGTGGGAAAGAGATGTCGCAACTCGTTAAGTGATCCAAAAAAAATTTTCATTACAATCGGAACTGTTTGAACATGATTAAGTTCTTTTAAAGGAACGATTGGAACTATGTCCGAGAGCGAATATAGTTCCATGAACTATACATGTCCGGAACTACCCATCCCTAGCTTCATGTAGTCTAGATACTAGTTTTCTTGAAACATTAAGGTTATTTTCTTCATTTATTTCCCTCATAATTTGCTTTGCTGACTTGAAATGATCAGCCTTACTATTGCGAACTGTAAGTCTATCAGTAGAAGTGATGGTTTTACGCGGTCTAGGATTGCGTGGCTTATTCTAGAAATTATTTGAACCATGTGATGTAACCAGCTTGAGTGAATTATAGACCATTTTTCGTGAAATTTTGAGAATATCCGCGATTTCAGATGGTTCTTTGACCCTTCGACTTAGTTGCTGAATTATAGACATTTTTTTCTGGGTGCAATGTTTGCTACGACCCATTTTATTTAGAATCGGCGAAATTAACTGAATAAAACTCTAAAATTTTTACAAACACCCAATCTTGTTAACTTTTATTCAACAACTAACATGTGTGCTATTTATATGACCACAGCAGATCGTACATGCCTATACAGAAAGAGATGGCCTGAGCAAATAAAAGTAACTAACGGTACATCTCTCTCGGAGTTTTAAACAACGTCACACTGGAGTCTCAAAAATTTATAAGTACAGTTAATGAATGCATATTAGAATCAAATGAAACTTTTAAAAAATAAGTTGACATTTGTACTATGTACGTGTCCATGGCTGTATATAGAAAAATTTAAATAACTTTTTTTTTTAAAACATGTTATTTTTTCATAGAATTATGAAATCTAAACAAATACTATTTCCTTTCCTTCCGCACTCCGTAGTTCCAAAATTCCATATGTACTATTTCTATTTTGTCGGATTTAAGTCAAATTGACTCATTAAATATTTTTAAAGTTGATCGTTTTGCACACATTTAACTATTTCTTGTGCAAAAAAATTTTTTGTAAACACGCTGATGCGAGAGTTTTCATATTCAAACCTGTCAATTTACTAGTTAGAAATGCATTGCATGCTTGCACATTCCATATTTCATTTCGATTTGTGACATCGGAGAGAATAGTGCATTTTTAGTAACACAAGATAGCATTTATTTTTTTTTTTTTTTTTTTTGAAGAATTTTTGCGTAGCAAGGTAGTTTCATAATTTATTTATAAGATATATGTAAAAGGAAATAAATATTTTAGTTCTAGATTAGATTTGCTACTATGGTAAAAAATCGAAGCGATCTTAAGTTGCAAAACAAAACTGACCCAAATAAGAGAAGACCAATCAAACATGGACTCTTATGCATCTGATATGGAACTATATGAAATCGAGGATGAAATGGAGAATCAAGACCTTTCGAAGATGAAGATATTCATCATAGAGCTCCTAGAAAGAGAAGAGCTTGTTTTCTGCCTGAAAGTGAATCAAGTAATAGCGATAGTGATCGTTATATAACTCCTAACGAAAAGAGAGAACGATATATTTCAGATTTTGAAACCGAAAGTGAACTAGACACTGCAGATAGATCTGATAATAAAGAAATTTCAACACAAAAGGCTGATGATGGCGCATTATGGGAAACATTGAAAGATAGTAGAAATACTGTTAGATTTCCCGGCCATACCAAACTCAAAGATGTCTCAGGGCCAACTTTTTATGCCAAAATAAATATTTTACTTGGTACTGTCAAGAGTGCTTTTAATTTGAACTGAACTCGAAGCTCGCAAAATTTTTTTAAAAAAATTGGACACTAACAAAATCGCATTTATGGGCCTTTGTAGCAATTTTATATGCTAGAGGAGCTTATGAGACAAGAAATTTGAAATGTTCCTATTTATGGTCTAAGAAGTAGGGAGCTCCTTTTTTCTCCCGAACAATGTGCAGAGATAAGTTCAGAGAAATACTTCGATTTATACGTTTCAATAAGAAAAATTAACGAAGTGAACGATTGAAAACAGACATTTTTGCCTTGATTTCAAGAGTATGGAACAAATATAATGAGAATAGCCAGGCTTGTTAAAAACCTGGCACAAACATAACAGTCGATAAGAAATTATTCTCAACTAAGGCCAGATGCCCATTTACTCAATATATGCCGAATAAACCAGAAAAGTTTGGCATCTAATTTTGACTAGCTGCGGATGTTAGAAGAAAGTATCTTCTAAATGGTTTTCCCTATTTGGGTGAGAATGAAGCCCGCGGATCAAATATTCCCTTGAGCGAGTTTGTCATGTTTAAAATCACAGAGCCATATTTTGGTTATGAACGAAATATCACTACAGACAATTTTTTTGCAATCCTATCACTTGCAAAAAGGTTACGGGAAAAAAAAACTTCTTTGGTTGAGACAATACGAGCAAAAGCCAAGAAGGACAACATGACACGGTTTTCCACACAACTTTATAAAACGAAGGACTGCACTTTTACTATTCATAAAAGTAAGCCCAATAAAAAAGTTCAATTATTGAGCTCAAAGCATCAAAGTGTAGAAATTGAAAAAAATAAAAAATTTTTTCCGGAAACTATAACATTTTATAATAATACTAAGTGTGGTGTCGACATACTTGATCAAATGGCGCGAAAATATAGCACCAAAGCAGGCTCTCGCAGATGGCCGCTTCACGTATTCTATAATATCTTAGATTTAGCAGCAATCAATGCTTGGATTTTTTAAAAAGACGTCACTCAAGTAAAAATTTCCAGAAAAGATTTTTTTTTTTTTTGCTATTGTCTAAAGAACTAAGCGGTAACTATGACCATGAAACCGAATATACTTTCACTCCTCTATCAAATATACAGAACATTGGAAAACGGTTGCATTGTCAAGTTCAAGTGCCATGCAGGAGAAATAGAAGTAAGGGCGTCTGTCCTAAATGTAATAAACAAATTTGCTGAAAATGTATTTTAAAAACAGAATATAGGTATATGTTAAAATTGTTTCGAATAAAGTTTTTTTAAAATAACATTATTTTTTAAAAGAACTTAAATTTTGATGTTTGAGTCAAATTGTTTTCGCTTTGCGCAACTGAAAAATTAGCCAAGTATACTTTGTTTGCGAGCAGTAGTAGTTGTAACTAACGAAAAAATAGCGAAAAATATCGAAAAAATAAAAAAAATACGCAATTCGCTTTACTAAAAATAGCATTTTTATTGAATTTTATTATTCAAATTTTTATTTTATTACAAACATTTCTTCTAACACATAAATTCAATATGATTTGAAATAATTGCTATTTATCTTACTTCAATCATTGGAATTCGAACCAGGACTCGCCGATGTCTGGCTTACTGCGTGGTCTGCTTAACGTGTTGCACCACCGTCAATTGAATTTCAGTCGGCTAATATTCGCCTAGTGATCCTGCTTCGAGTTCAATTGTATTGAAGTAAAGGTGCACAATTTTTTTTCGTTTATGCCAAAAGTTAAACAATTGTCATGGACATAAGCTCGACAGAAGCCCGACCAAAACAAAAACTTTCCACCAGATTTTTGTGGTGGCCGTGGCATAGTGGTTAATGTGCTTGATGTGTATGCGAAACAGCCTGGGTTCGAGTCCCCAGCTGACACAAATTTGTTTTTCGTTTTCTTGTTTGGTTTTATTAGAAATTGAATTGAATTGAATTGAATTGAATTGAATTGAATTGAATTGAATTGAATTGAATGGAAATAGAAACTGATATTGAATAGAAATAGAAATGCAACAAACAAATTCTTTATTTGCCGCAATTAAAAAATTGCACGCGCTTATAACAAACGAAATTCCTTTCGTGCAACTAAATAACCTATTTTCCGCAACTTTTTCCATTTCTCGTAACTGTTGAAACGTTTGCAAAAAAACGTTTCCAATCACGATAAACGAAGTTCGTTTACTGCAAATTGGAGATAAACGTGATTTATTCTCCACGCAGATTTTCTCTGCGTGTACTCAACAACCGGCATTCTAGTGTTAAAGAAAAATAGCTCAATGATACTGCCGATCCAGAAACCACACCAAACAGTTACTTGTTGAGGGTGCAATGGATGCTCAACAATCACGTGTGGATTTTCTGTGCCCCAGATGCGACATTTTTGCATACTGAGGTGGAAATTATTCTTCAGTCAAAGAGCGTATCTTCCTCCAAGCGTTCCGAAAACTTTGCGAACCGATTTTCACATTCTTAGGAATTAGAAAATAATGATAAATAATGACATTACAATTAGTTATGCAATATATAATATCATTGTTTTCTAATAAGTATAATTTTTTTAGTACAGCCAACTTTTTTGTTTTTTAAGATATGTTTATGTTTTGGTGTCATTGAAAAGAAAGTTGAATAAATTACAAAATTGATCCTAAAAACATTTCATTCATTACGCGAAATTCTGAGAAATTTGCACTCAAAATTGAAATTTGATAAGTTCAATCGATTGATTGCATGTTCACACGAGCACAACTCGGTAACGGTTAAGTTGGTGGTCTATCTAGCTATCAAAATAAGTTTTATGTAAGTTAATTTTTCTGCTGGACACAATAACGTAAGCCAAAGTCGTGAAATTTTAATTTACCCTGTAGCTCCTAAGAATGTGAAAATAGACCCCTCTCCCCCCATCCCACACGATTTTTTGCTCAGCTCGACATAACCATTCAGCACCGTAAATAGTTGCACTCAATTGCGGGACACCCTGTATAAAGTAAATAAATTGCTACCGAGTGATTATTGAATTTTTAGTAAAACTGAAACAAAATCCACTTTAAGCCCTTTTTTCAAAATTTATCACAAAAAGTCTAATCAAATATTTGTTCATCATATAACTTTTGTGAACATAAAAACTCATTAGCTAAAAGCCTTCATATGGCATTTCCGTTAACTTTCGAAAATTAAGGTCAGCGTAAACATACGAAATCTTCTGGCATCATCATCAGCAGTGTCATCATCATAGAGCTTAATATGAATGCATTTTCATTTCCAATTCAGTTTAACTGACATTTGGGCTAAACACACAATTAGCCAGCTAAGGCAAACTACAAGCCAAAAAAAAAAATAAAAAATAGAAGAACATTATGGAAAAGCAAACAATTTTTGGCACATTTATTATTCCATCTCATTGTTGAATGCAGCACAATATTTAACTTGGCAATATTTTTTGCAGCACATAAAGCTTGATTCAAAAAAGAGAGAGAGAAAAAAAAAAAGGCAAAAAGAAACAGTTTCCGCTGTTCCAATTTTGGGAAATTTATGTGCGGTGCAGCATCGATTAAGGTAACTAAACTCGCACAGGGCGTTTAGCTTGCAGCGGGAAGTACTTCGTATTGTTGTTGAGCAACATCAATTTGCATATTTGAAGAAACATTTTCATTTTTTTTTTTTTTTTGCTGTTGCTGTTGTTGTTGGTTGGCAAATTGACAAAGTTGTTGCGCACCTACATATTACTTTTTCCCCATTTATCAGCATTAGTTTATTTTTTCCTTATAAATATTTGGCAAAGAGGTGAGCAAACAATTAGCTCAGTTCACAACAACTTTTTTGCTTGTTTCTTTGAAAATTGCAAAATAATGATTTTATAATAAAATAAAATTTTTTTTTATGTATATGCTAAATTAATGTATAAATCTTTTTGAAATCTTAACAACTCGTCTGGCAGTTCATTAGGCAAAAGTTTTTGTTTTATCTCCAAATTTTTGGTTAATTTCTTGACAAAATTACTCAAAACATTATTAGCACAAATAAATTTTTGCTAATAATTTAATTAAACCCAAGAAAGTTGAAGCCATTAAATTTTCGTTTGTTCGGAGGCACACACAATAGCTTAAATTAGATGGCAAAAAGTTGATGTTGTCAAGTAGCGAAGCAATAAAAATTAACTTTTAGGGACAAATGCTCCCAAATAATAAATACTTTAATAAAAGATTTTAATGAATGCTTGTTTATTAATTTATAATAGGAATGACAAATGAGAATATTACGAGCGTGATATTACTAGTTAGAAATTTAATTCGATGACAATAAATTTAAGGCTTGTCTTATGGCGTAACGGATGTGACAACACATTTATCAAAAGATACCTATAAAAAAAGTTTTGAGACTTGTGTTGTAGGTATATGTTTTCTTGATAATTTTTGAAGAAATTTCGTTGTATAAAAAAAAGGCCACCATTTTGGTTCACGTTTGCGTCACTTTTCTCAGCATAGCCGGCCTTACTTTGGCAATAATGCCCCGAATGTTGGCTTCTAAGTAGTCAACTTTCTAAGCTTATCAGTATAGACGAGTAACTTGATGTATCGCCACAAAAAAGTAATCCAATATATATAAATCACATAAACAAGCTGGCCAATTTACAAGTCCATTTTCTGAGACGATTTACTCATCAAAAGTTTTTCCAAATATATTCAGGATTTGACCCGCTGTACAGCATATTACGTCGTACTACTGAAACCATTTGTCTTCTTTACGATTGGTACCCTGTAGGAAAATCAACTAATTTAAAAGTATGTGATAAAGTAGTTTTTTGTCAACCACAACTAGTTGAAATTCTGACTTTTTTCCATAGAACGAACTAACATATTTTGTATGGTGATGTCCGCTAAATAAGTCAATTGACTTTCGTCTGCATATATTGTCAACTACTTGTTAAATAAGTTATATTTAAATTATTTTTTAATTACTTTAAAATAATCAATTGAAAACTTTGCTGATGGCCTAGAGTTAATAATATTTGATGAAATAACATAGTTAAATCAGAGTAGTTGCCGCCTTAATATAATTCAAAGTAGTTTATCAATCACTTGTTTTTAAGTAGTATTTCGATTACTTCATATATAATGCAATAAAAACTATTTAGAATTGAAGTGGATGCTGCCTTAATATAATTCAAAGTAGTTCATATACTGGTTTATTTTAAACTAGTTTTTTAATTAGTTGTTTTGAAAAACAAGTTAGTTTGTTCCAATAGGGTATGAACAAAGGGAATCATTGACGGTAATATTGGCTTAATTTTCAGATTTGAAAAATAATGGGCCAATTATGTCTGGGGCCTGCAGCAAACAGTGACTTTTTCGGAATATGATTGGGTCTATAGAGTCTCATGAAGATTCTTCTCACTCCAAAAATAGCAATTTTGCTTAAAATAACCATTAAGGGGGAAATAGCTGAAGAGGTCTCAAAAATTAAATCATAAAACGATTCTACAACTTTTCAATAATATGCCCTGAGAATTTCAAAGCAAAATTTCAAGACATTTAAAAATAATAAGCATTTGAGCGAGCATCCTTTCGGAGCGGTCAAACAGGTAGTCATGCATGAATGAGCTGAAGGGTATTGGAGGGACAGAAGAACGTTAACAGATGTTCTTTTGTTTCTTTTAACAATTGAGACCTCGGATAGAAATTTATATAAGTATTTGTGACCCAGTGATGACGTTCACATTTTAAAATCATACTTAAGCCTTCAATGTGTGCGTTTCCAAAGAACGAGCGTGTTGGTTCAACTCCATGCAGTAGACCTCGTCAGAGATCATTTCACGGAAATCGCTACACAAATAGTGCCTCAAAAAATATGGTGAAAATGAAGAAGAAAGTACTAGTGCAAAAAAACTTTCGAATCCCATGAGTAAAAATTTTATTGTAAAGCCCTCGCTTTCTTAGCGGCTTATCGAATTTTTTACAGTTTCCAAGGCTTTGTCGGAAATAGTTATATGTAGACATTGCAAACAGGTCATACGATTTGCTGAAACATTGATACATGGCCTCGGTTTCAAGCTGGTTGTCACTTGCACGTGCGGATCATAACATATCCCATCAGGTCCTTTAATTAATAATATATTTGAAATAAATCGTCAAATATATGCATATATGTATATGCGTCTCTTGGGAATTGGCCGAGAAGACTTGAATTTGTTTTGTAATTATATGGACATTTATGATGGTCTATGCGAAAACACGTATATCTTGATATATAATCATATCAACACTGCTACGAAAAAATGTGATCGAATTTTGTTGCCGGAAAGCTGTGGAAGAAGATACAAAAGAAAATGAAACAAATTAAAGACTTTTAATTAACTTGAAAGTATCTGGTCATGGCAGTTGGAGTTAAATCATTGTTTGGCTTTAAAACTTTAATCGATTATTACAGTGGTAAAGTTATTGACCTTAAATTTCTCAGTAGTTATTGTCATTCAAGTGCGATACAGAATAACAAACCGAAAGACTCACCAGAGTATCAAGTTTGGGAAGAAAATCACGATGAAGAAGCTTGTACGAAAATACATGATGGCTCTGCGGGAAGTATGGAAGTTGAAGCGAAATATGGAAATGTGACTCAAAAACATTCCCGGCAGTGCTCAAATTGAATTTTTATGGCGATAAATTCGCAGTCATAAAGAATGAATTCATAGGGCACGTGCAAGAAAGAATGGAAACGCGTCTCCGAAGTGTAAAGAAAGAAAAAAAAATTAGGAGGTGGAGGAAAGTTGAAAGAAGCTTTAGTGAAAAAACGTATGTCCATACTATGGCTTGGCAGTATGTAAGGAGAAATGTTAATAGCGTCAAAAATATAAAAAAAGGCACAAATCACACACGCAGAGAAAAAAGCGTTTATCATCAATTTGCAGTAAACGATCTTCGTTTATCGTGCTTGGAAACGTTTTTTGCAAACGTTTTAACAGTTACTAGAAACGGAAAAAATTGCGGAAAATGGGTTATTTAGTTGCATGAAAAGAATTTCGTTTGTTATAAGCGCGTACAATTTTTTAATTGCGGCAAATAAAGAATTTGTTTGTTGCATTTCTATTTCTATTCAATTTCTATTTCAATTCAATTCAATTCAATTTAATTTCTAACAAAACCAAGCAAAAAACGAAAAACAAATTTGTGTTAGCTGGGTACTCGAACCTAGGCTGTTTCGCATACAAATCAAGCACCTTAACCACTATGCCACGGCCACCACAAAAATCTGGTGGAAACTTTTCGTTTTTGTCAGGCTTCTGTCGAGCTTCTTTCCATGAGAAATGTTTAACTTTTGCCATAAGCGAAAAAAATTGTGTAACTTTACAATACTACTGTGTAAATACAATTGAACTCCAAGCAGCAGCACTAGGCGAATATTAGCCGACTGAAAATTTAATTGATGGTGGTGCAACACGTTAAGCAGAGCGCGCAGTAAGCCAGACATCAACGAGTCCGGGTTCGAATTCCAATGATTGAAGTAAGATAAGTATCAATTATTTCAAATCATATAGAATTTAAGTGTTAGACGAAATGTTTATAATAAAATATAGATTTGAATATTAAAATTCAATAAAAATGCTATTTTTAGAAAAGCGAATTGCGTTGCTATTTTTTTTTTTTTATTTTTTCGATATTTTTTGCTATTTTTTCGTTAGTTACAACTGAATATTCGTTTGCCGCTACTACACCTCGCAATCGAAGTATAATTGGCTATTTTTTCAGTTGCGCTAAACGAAAAATTTCTCTGCGTGCATGATATCAACTGACGACTATCCGAAACATGACAACTTTCCAGTGAGTGCAGACAGCTGGTTTAAATTCCCCAAAGAAGCTGAAGGTCTTGGAGCAGAGCCTCCTGCGCACCTAAAATCACTGCATGATGATGTTCAAAAAGCAGTCCTAACAATTTACGAAGATTTATCCGGAGAAGATTTACTCGAGAGATGTTTAGGTGGGTATACACAAAATGCTTATGAAACTTTTAATTAAACTGTTTCGCGATTGATTCCCAAACATTTAAACTCTGTTTTAAAAATAGTTGAGGTCGCGTCACATTTGGCTGCATGCTTATATTATGATGGAAGTTCCAGTATTTTGTCTATTATGAACGAGGTTAATATTGTTGTTGGTAACCGAACTGACAATTTTGCCCAAGAAGTAAGAAATCGACGCATAATCCAAAAAAAAGGGCGCAGCTCTGCGCATAGTAAGAAAGCTCGAAAAGCACGAAAAGAAAAGCTCAGAGCTGAAAATGATAATTATGAAGCTGATGAAGGACTGCAATATGGCGCTGGAAAAGCTAAATATTTCGCATATTTTTGTTAACTGATTGATTACTGCCTTAAATCTACCTACACTACCACTCTTTTTTTAATTCGTTTTTCTCGCAACTACTATTTTCGACTTTTTTCGACTCTAGCTCGCAGAATTTTTAAGCAATCCTTACCAAAATTTAACACAAATTTTCTTTATATATAACGCTTTATTTAAACTTCAATCATAAGCAATATGTTTATTTTTACTTTTTATTATTGCAAGGAAAAAAGAAATGCTTAAAAATCTAATTTAAAAATTTAATAGTCACATTCTAAAAAAAAAAATATTAGAAATTTTTTATTTGTTTTTTTGTGATAATTGTAGTACAAATAGAAGAGACACTTAAAAAAAAAAGAAAATTTTTAATGATCCGGGTGGCGACTTACGGGATTTTTCAGAAAAAAAATGTTTGCAAATTTTCAGTAAATGGTCTTCTATATATTTGTAAAATAGCCTCAAAATTTCAATAAAATATGAGTTCTTATTCTTTATGTGTAAAAATAATTCATGAAAATTACTTTAAATACACCGCACCTATTTAATTCTGCACCTATTTCCCCCTTTAAGGCACCCACACACACATTTGAGCAGGGGCTTCAATATGTGCGATACATTTTGTAGGGAATGAAAATATTTCATCTTCTTTCAACTCTCTTGTACATCGGCGCTAGATTGTTTGACTTAGCCTTCTGTATAGGTACTACCATGGGAAGTGTTTAAGGGAGATACATAGGCTTCAGCGATACTACTCTATCTTTCTATCCTCCAACTAACTTACACCCGCCTAACGAATCAACACAATTCTTTCGCATTTAAAAGGGTCATCCTCTGAGTGTTGGTTAATTTAAAAAAAAAAGTGGTTATTCAACCCATTCACCAAATATACGACGCAAACGAATGTCCACTGGCTTCAATTTCTTCACCACTGGTTTTTATATGGGTGGTGGTCAGGGTCTTTCATCAAAATTTTCCAAGTAGCAAACGGGCAGAGGCCGAATTGCTGAAAACAGCGTCAAAACAATAGATTTATATTCTCTATTACTATTACACCTCTACAGAGGCAATGTATTCTTCGAATATTTGCGAATTGCATTCAATCCATATATTAGGTAGAATAAGATATTTTAAGAATAAAGGACATCAAATTCTAGGTTATTGAGAAATTTATCAGTTATAAGCTAACATTAACTGGTACATTTATTTCTGTGATTTTGTGTCGAAAGGGTAAAAGCGTAGATCATACAATTATTGTAATAGATGTAACCATCTACGACTTATTTAATGTACTTTTTAGGTCTTGTTTTTAACATTATAATCTATTTTTGTGAAGTAACAAAAACTAGATAAATTAAACTTTTTTTTTTATAAATAAATCAAACAAATGTAACGGATGTGACAATTTTCGCTCTATTTGGCTTACAAAAGCTATTAATTATTATAATACTTCATATATCAACTACATCATAACTTTTTTGTGTTACGGTCGCATTATGAAAATTTCATAATATAAATTTTAAGGAATAAAGAATTTGTTAAAGTTTTCTTTAGGTAACCACAACAAATCAGTAACCGGCTGTGCAGTATCGTGAAAAATTATATTCTTTTTACAAGTTTTAATTTATAAATTTTTATACTTTTATATAGCTAACAAAATGTTGAAGCAGCCATTTTTTGACGCAATTTTAAAAAGGTTTTTTTGCAAAAAAAAACCTTTCAACTTGCACTGAGTCATAACTTTTACCATGCTGACCACAACACAAGCGTTTAATTCCATTGCTTTGACAAACACGCTTTTATGCAGCTTCAAACAATTAACACAACAAATCCTATTAAGACCAAAAGAAAACAACTAAAACCCAAACGAAGACGGATCACAAACTTCATACACACACTCACACACACACATACTCAAGCACTCACATACACACCAAGAAGACCAATTCAAATACTCAGTTGAAAATAGGTAAAAGTTGTAGAAATGAAAATTTACCGCAGTTCAAACGAGTGAAATAACAGGTTTAATTTTCCTGGTGTTGGTTTTTCCGAAACTTCTTTAGACTTGAAGGGGGTGTGTGAAATAAATTCCAACTTTTGCTAGATATGTGGTTGGTACACCTTTTGCGGTATACTGAGCTCCAACCAGAATACGATGAGTACATTCCTGGCAAGGAAACGCAGTTCAAAAACGGTCCGCACACACACACAAACACAAGCAGCCAAGAAATAAGCGGACGATACCAACATTGCCAACATTAGGTTAATTAATATTACAGAGCGGAGTGGTATTGGTAGTCCTGGTAAGCAGAGCATGTTAAAGAGCAGGTGAGCTAAAAGTTGGCACAAAGTTCGTCGCAATAAATTAAGGGGGAAAAGTCAATAAAGTCAATGAAGAATGTTTTGCTTGCCTAAACTAAAATTGTTGTTTATAAGCCAGCCAAAAAAGCAGGTCAAAAGCTGGTTTAACTTATTGCATTTAGGGTAGGCATAAATTTTCGACTGTCCTTGACTTTTGGGTCCCCAAAGTAATGTAGCCATTTTCTGAAATTTGGAAGAATACTATTCTTAAATGTTAAAATTTTTAGTTTTTTAACGCGTTCACTTATCGACAATCAGCAGTCTGACCTCACATAACCCTAAAAATGCTTAATAGTTTTTATTTTTATTGAAGCAAAGAAGAAAAATGGCTTTGTTTATAACTGCATAAAAAGCAACAATTTCACGCTCAAGTGTCCATCAGCCACACTTAACACACGCATCGACTCATCGTTGAAATGCGATAATATGCGAGCATAACCAAAGGCTTTCTCCACCAGTCAGTCAGTCAGTCAGTCAACCTTCCTTAATCATGATGCGGGCTTCTTGATAAAGCAAGCGTTCATTTTAACACTTCAAACATAATCATCATTTTGTTTGGATTTTGTGCTGGTAATCAAGGATCTAATGCAAAGTGGCGCCAGCGGAGCGTAGCATCTTTTTATGGCCAAACGAGTGGCTTTTCTACTTCATTAGGAAACTAATATGCAAAACGATGAAGTGTAGTGCGAAAAAAAACACAATTTTTGTCCAAGAATAGCATAAAGCGTTTAATAAGCCTTAAAGAAATATTAACTTTCTTACTGCTGATGGTGTGGGTCACTTTTTAAGAAATAGTTAAGTATTGATATGAAAGGAAATTTTTATTTTATTAAAAAAAAAACAATAATACTAATAATAATATTATATATAATGTTATATATATAGAATATTAATATATAATAATATTAAATAAAAATTATTTATTCAATGCACAGAAAAATTATGAAATTATCTTTGGGTCAAGATATACCACTAGATATACTATGAGGTTTATAAAAAGATTTCAGTACAAGTTTCGACGATTTTTTTTCATCGTCGTTCATGTTTAACAATTTAAGACTCATATTCATATTCATATTCATATTCATATTCAAATTCATATTCATATTCATATTCATATTCATATTCATATTCATATTCATATTCATATTTATATTCATATTCATATTCATATTCATATTCATATTCATATTCATATTCATATTCATATTCATATTCATATTCATATTCATATTCATATTCATATTCATATTCATATTCATATTCATATTCATATTCATATTCATATTCATATTCATATTCATATTCATATTCATATTCATATTCATATTCATATTCATATTCATATTCATATTCATATTCATATTCATATTCATATTCATATTCATATTCATATTCATATTCATATTCATATTCATATTCATATTCATATTCATATTCATATTCATATTCATATTCATATTCATATTCATATTCATATTCATATTCATATTCATATTCATATTCATATTCATATTCATATTCATATTCATATTCATATTCATATTTATATTCATATTCATATTCATATTCATATTCATATTCATATTTATATTCATATTCATATTCATATTCATATTCATATTCATATTCATATTCATATTCATATTCATATTCATATTCATATTCATATTCATATTCATATTCATATTCATATTCATATTCATATTCATATTCATATTCATATTCATATTCATATTCATATTCATATTCATATTCATATTCATATTCATATTCATATTCATATTCATATTCATATTCATATTCATATTCATATTCATATTCATATTCATATTCATATTCATATTCATATTCATATTCATATTCATATTCATATTCATATTCATATTCATATTCATATTCATATTCATATTCATATTCATATTCATATTCATATTCATATTCATATTCATATTCATATTCATATTCATATTCATATTCATATTCATATTCATATTCATATTCATATTCATATTCATATTCATATTCATATTCATATTCATATTCATATTCATATTCATATTCATATTCATATTCATAGTCATATTCATATTCATATTCATATTCATATTCATATTCATATTCATATTCATATTCATATTCATATTCATATTCATATTCATATTCATATTCATATTCATATTCATATTCATATTCATATTCATATTCATATTCATATTCATATTCATATTCATATTCATATTCATATTCATATTCATATTCATATTCATATTCATATTCATATTCATATTCATATTCATATTCATATTCATATTCATATTCATATTCATATTCATATTCATATTCATATTCATATTCATATTCATATTCATATTCATATTCATATTCATATTCATATTCATATTCATATTCATATTCATATTCATATTCATATTCATATTCATATTCATATTCATATTCATATTCATATTCATATTCATATTCATATTCATATTCATATTCATATTCATATTCATAGGAATGTCATCAAGACCGTGTCGTCACCATAACAACCAATTTCGATGGTAAAAATCTAACGTCTTTGTCGTGTATATAAAGTTCATTTCTCCAGGTGTCAGATCTTTGTAAGCAACAATACAATTACACGGTTGGATGCAGTTAGTATAATATGCAGAACAACAGCTGTGCTAGGAGGTACAGTGCATCTGTCGGGCATTATGAAATTCCTCCCGTCGTGCCTGTGAATGAACCCTGGTCAGTTTTTTTATGTATATTCTTCTTTTTATAACATGTAGCAATTTAAATTCAGTGTGTTGTTACAAGGGTTCAAAGTGAAAAAATTGATTTATTGGGCCTTTTTTAACAATAACTCAATTTCAATTTATCCACTTAATTCCAAAAAAAATATTCCAAATATTTTTCATATTTTTAAAATATATTATGAAAGATCATAATTGAAAAAAAAAATTTATATATAAATTTGCCCAAATCGGACAAAAAATGCAAAAAATTATTGAGAAATTGGTGGTGAAAGGTGAAACTTATGTTTTAATGCATTCATAGTTCTAGTCGGAAACATGAAATTTTTGCTTAAGCTCCTTCGATTGTGTACCATGGAATTTTCTCGAATTTGCATCCAGCATAGACGCTTTTTTTAGGATATTTTGAAAACTTTTCCTAAGAAAAAGAATATTGTTGACATTTTTGAAATCTTCGAACCAAATTTTTTGTGTTGAAACATGTAATATTCCACTGATTGACAAAATCATATTTTTACTCAAACTTTCAAAAATTCAAAACTATTCTGTATACCTTGCTTGAGCATAGTTTTAACTTACATATAGGACTCACATCCAATAATATGTTTTTGAATTTTCCTGTTTTTTTTCTGGGAAACAAAATTGGAAACAAAACTTTTTAAAAATGAGTAGATTAGTAATAATGAGCATGGTTATAATATGGAAGTCATAAACATATTCAAAAAAGCTATTAAAAAAATTATTTAACTATCTTAAATATTAATTAATTTTGATTAAAACATTAAATTATATAAATAAATACAACTTAAAGTTTTCAAATTGAGAACGTTTTCCAAACTTGACACTCATATGCTTGACTCATAATCTTCCTGATACTTCGTCGCCGGAAAAAAGTCACATAACCTTATTGAAAATGTTGCTCAACCTACCCTATTTCTTCCACTTCTTTCTATATTTGCTTTGTCTCATTTTTTTTCGACCCAACCAAGAGAACTGCTAATAAGCAGCGCCTTGTTTGTTGGGATTATAAAAATATTAGAATGATAAAAATTAATTAACTGTATTATTTTTATGTGGCACAACGAAGAAGTTGCTTGTTTGCTTGGTCATGCCAGCAGCATCAGCAGCAAAACGCTTTAGGCCAGCATATGGGGTGGGCAATACTGACGCAGCAGGCAGGTGCTGGTAGCCGTTGATGGGGCGTAACAAAATTTTAATATTACTGAAAGCAGTCGACAGCATAATTTTCACAAAGTGAAAAGCGGAAAATTGTTAAACGACTAAGTTGTGTGGCTGATATTTGTGGGTGGGCTGATAAAATCAATGAAAAGCAGGTGGGCGTCACTGAATTGTTGACCGTAAAAAATTAAATGTGGTTTTGATGCCCAATAAAATAAAAAAAAACACACAAAACAGCTCAAGTTATATTGATGTAAAATTTTATTTCGAAATAAATAACAAGTTAATAAAGATAAAATGCTATTCAATACACGAATTTTTATACAGGTTATGCCATGGCAAGAGCAGCTGTTGAAGTTCAAGCAGCGGAAACTTCTGCTAATAAATAGAACGGTAAATATTTCGAGTTCAAAATTACCTGACTATAGAGGAGAAAAAAAAATGCAAGAGTAGTGGCGCTTCTTCTTTATGCTGGCCTTGAGGCCCCAAAGTGTGAGTGCAACAAAAGATGGACAAATATAAAGCGTTAAAGTGAACGCAAATAAATGTAATTCCAAAATCTAAGTGCCATTGTCCGTGTCCCTTTTCTTTGGGAGTGGGTGAGTGTCTTTGTATTCCATGTAGTTGTTGAAATCATACTGCTTTTCCAGAGCTATAAGCCAAATATAGATGTTGCTATAAAATCAGTTAACGTCATACCGGAATTTTTTTATGTTTTTTTTTTTTTTGAAATGAATCAAATTGAATCTGTATGTTTCTTCCAACTGCTATACTCAAAACTATTTGCCAACCATTGCAATAATAATTGGATATCTGCTCATCTTGGGTGCTCAACATGTGCTTAAGTTAAATTTAACCCTACTTCACTCTGTTCCTTTCTGAGCTGTAACTGCTCGCAGGATATTTGGAGAGGATTATAGCAAGAAAGTGGAATAAGAAGAAGCGGAAGATGTAGATGTGGATGACGAAAGAAATCTAGCTTAGTTACACTGATGCATTTTGGTAAATTGTGAACATCATGTTGTATGGTTAATCAAGTAAGCACCCTCCAATGGGGATTACCGCTCACGATGACAAAGGTTCTTGCTAGTCCTTTAGGTACCTATTTACGTATCCTGATTTCAGCTGCGCAACATTGTCATTCAATAGCTTAGATGTTGTCCCACACACCAGAAACTCATACATTTAAGCAGCATCCAAAGCATTACGAAGAGTATCCACACTATGTCCATAGTTCTCCATAT
This sequence comes from Coremacera marginata, assembly GCA_914767935.1. Classification (NCBI taxonomy): domain Eukaryota; kingdom Metazoa; phylum Arthropoda; class Insecta; order Diptera; family Sciomyzidae; genus Coremacera; species Coremacera marginata. The sequence goes on along the minus strand of OU612047.1, from coordinate 156,949,970 downwards.
ATGAGTGTGTGTGTGTGTCTAACTTGGTGGGTGTTCGTTCATGTGCTTTTATACTGCAGTAGTTAATCCGACTTCTTTTCTTTGAATTTTTTTCTATTCTTTCGCTGCATAGTTGTTGCTGCCTGCATCGTTGTGTTAAGCATTGAATGTTGCTAGCAAAGCGTAAATCCAACTAAAGTTGGCATTGTCTTCATGCATGTCATTCTAGTCTAGCTGGTACTCGAAGTCATCCTTTTACTCTCGAAATTTCGGCATTTCAGCTCCTATGTCCCATCGTTCCTTGCTGGTTGTAATTTAAAAGCTTTTGTCCGTAGTATTCGACAACTTACAACACCGGATTATTTGCTGTCGAATGCACACTTTCCTTTGCTCTGACACACGCACATCACTCACTGACTCACTTGATGTCGTACTCACAACAATGTCCAGTGTGCAAACTTTTGTAACTTCAAATTTTAGCCATTTATAAATCATTTTTTTTTTATCCTAAATAATAAAGCACAGTCAGTTGCTTTTGCTTGGATTTTGTTGCGGCTGGTTAAGCAATCCCTCATCTGTACAAATAAGTTGCAAATTCTTTGTTGCATGCTTTGTTGCACATCCTGAAATTACCTGAATTGTCAACCGCCTGTATGTTGGTCGATGAATGCAGCAAGCCGCTATGAAGTGGAATGCGACACTTTATAGCATTAAGTTGCTGGCAAATTGAAGAGCTTTGCCTATTATACGATTGAATATGAATATTATAGGCAAAGGCATAACTTTCAGAAGTTGTGCACATATGAGAAGAAGGTAGTTTATATAAAGTCTTTTGAAAAATTTATTTTTTAATTTATTATTTATTAAATTTATATAATATTAAAATTCTTAAATTAATAAACAAAAAAAGACTTTTCTAGGGATTCTTGCAATTTATTTAAATCAAAATTACAACGAAAAAGTTGTCTTCTGTGTCTCTGAAACCTGGTTTCATCCTGACATAGATGACAATTGTTTGAATATTAACAATTATAAAATTTTTCGAAATGATCGAATTAATCAGAAAGGCGGGGGCGTTGCAATATACTCCAAAAACAATCTTAATGTTAAACTGTTAGATATGTCCAGTGGTTCTGAGGTAGAGTTTCTAAATGTTAAAGCTTTTGATAAATGTACTAAAGTTTTTTTGTCTTGATTATATACATAATCCGTATCGTCATTGTAGCTTGGATCAATTGTTTTCTGCGGTATCTAACTGTGCAATAGAGTACAATTATCTTATCATGTGCGGAGATTTTAAAATCAATATTTTTGTCCAGGATAATCTTGTTGATCAGTTTTATGATCGATTTTCTGAGGTTGGTCTCCAAATAGTTAATACTAGTATACCCACTCGCTATGCTAGTAATGCTGCTCCCAGTTTACTGGACGTCTTTGTTGTCTCAGATGCTTCTTATGTTTTACTTTTAGACCAATTATCGTTTGTATCAGACCACGATCTCCTGTTCTGTTCTTTAAATATCAATCTGTCCGTAAATATTGTTGAGAGTTATATTACTTACCGGGATTATAAAGGAATAAATTATGACGCCTTGTACAATGACCTTCTAAGCATAAATTGGTGTGTGGAGTGTTGGTTATTTAGCTCAGTAAATGAAAAATTGAGTTTTTGTAATAATTTAATATGTACGTTATTTGATTTGCATGTACCTTTAACTACTCGCCGTGTTTCTAACATAAGCTGTCCTTGGTTCACTTGGAATGTTAAATTGGCTCTCAGGAAACGGAATAAATGTTACAATCGTTGGAAAAGAAATATTCAATATTCAACAAAAGGGCTAGAAATGAAGCCAATTCTGCTGTTAAGTCTTCAAAACGTAGTTTCTTTATGTCCAAACTAAGTTCGTCACAGTCATCTAAGAAGCTTTGGAGTAACTAAAGACATGCTAGAGTTTGTAATGTAACGTCTAATGAGTGTTGTATCGATGCTAATAGTTTAAACGAATATTTTATTGCTAGCTCAGCTAATCCTGATAATACGTCAGCGTATGATACAAAAATTCGTACTCCTGCATGTCCATTTAATTTGGAATTTGTTGCTGTAGGTGAGTGTGATGTTGCTCGTTGTGTGAATAATATTAAATCGAATGCTATGGGTGAGGATGCAGTATCCATTAAATTTGTATACTCACATATGTAATTATTGTTTTACTAGTTCTTGCTGCTCTGATATATGGAAAGCAGCGACAATCAACCCAATAGCTAAAAAGGCCAATGCTTGTGAACTATCTGATTTTCGTCCTGTAAGTCTGTTATCTTGTTTATCCAAGGTATTTGAGTCTCTCATGGCTGCGCAAATTTCTGAACACATCAGAAATCATGATCTTATGTCCTCATTTCAGTCTGACTTTAGACCTCAGCACAGCTGCTCTACAGCCCTAGTAAAGATTTTAGATGACATTAGAATATCATACGATCTGGGGCACTTAACCTGCTCTGTCTGCTAGATTTTTCCAAAGCTTTTGACTCTGTTGATCATTCAATACTTTGTCGTAAGCTTGTAGTCAGTTTTGGATTTTCTACTTCGGCTGTTCGTCTGGTATATAATTACTTAGTTGGGAGGTCTCAAAGAGTAAGGATGGAAAATAGTCTGTCCGCTTTCGAAAATTTAACCTGTGGGGTGCCTCAAGGCTCTGTTCTCGGTCCCCTTTTATTTACTATCTTTCTAAATGGCATCTTTACTAAATGTCATTACGTCACCATGCACGCATATGCTGATGATCTTCAGCTCCAGGCCTATTAGTCTTGTTGATGGTTTATGTTCAAAGTTGAATGAAGATTTGAGTAATATATCTGATTGGGCTAAGGCTAATGAGTTAAAACTCAATCCCCTCAAGTCATAAGTCTTGCCGATTATGAAACCAAACTACTCTCTCCATAATACCCCGATAATTCATCTCAATGGTGTTGCACTAAACTTCGTTAAAAAGGGTTAAAAATCTCGGGTTCTACATCAACTCCACTCTTTCTTGTGTTGACCATATAAATTCCGTTGCTTGTAAAGTTTACTACATCCTTCGGAATCTGAGACGAACTGCATCCTTTGTGCCTGTTGATACCAGAAGAAAGTTAGTTATCCAGCTTATAATGCCTATAATTTTGTATTCAGAGGTGGTTTACAGTAATCCTGATTCTAGGTCAAGTCATAAGTTACAACTTGCATTTAATAACGCAGTAAGATACGTAAGTGGTCTTAAAAAATTTGACCGTAGAAGCCATTTGAGCAATCAATTACTTGGTCGCAATATTTTCAATTATTTTAATGCTAGAAATTGTATTATTTTTACACAATTTGATTTATACACAAACTCCTGTATATTTATTTAATAAACTACAGTTTTGTAGATCAACAAGAAACATGAACCTCATAATCCCTGTCCAAAATTTTCTGAACTCCAGCAGATTATTTTTCGTGAACGCCATCAAAATATGGAATTCGTTGCCTTCAACAGTCAAATGTATAACGAATCAACGCAAATTTAAGTATGAAATCTTCAAAATTTTCTCTTAATACTAGCTTTTCTTTCTTTTCCTTCTTTCTTTTATAATTCTAAAGGAAATGTTGTTGTTAAAAGTGATATATATAGAGTCATGTCTTATAGAGTCATATGTCTTCTTTGCATAAAATTTTAGCAATAGTCTTGCTAGTAGCATGACGTTTTATAAAATTAACTGCATTCAAAACATCACTCAAAGCTTCAATCAGGTTACTACAAGTGTTTCGAAACACTAAATGCTCTCTGTGAATAATGCAATAAAAAAAATTATATGATTTAATCTTTGTTGAATCGTCTGCGGCTCCCCTGGAACTAGCTCGCGGCTTCCCAGGAGGCCATGGCCCACCTTTTGACCACCTCTGTTCGAGGGGCTGACTTTTTATATATATTTTTGATGACCCACCTTACTGACCATCGCTTCCAAAAATATTAAATTTAGATTCATCCGTAAATAGCACTCTTCTCTTCTAATTAAATAGAAATAAGAGGTATCTTTCGTGGAACTTTGCTTGGATAGCCCTTGTGTCGTAAAGCCCTTTTTGCAGTTTTTGATTGAATATGTATGCCTGATATTGCAGCAATACAACTTTGCCTATATCTCGATAGAATTGCCTTTTTTAAAATGTTTTATCATCAAACCTTAGACACTAGACTTAATTTATTTTTCTTTGCCTATTATATTGTTCTTAAACCTGTCGACAATTATCAACTCACGACTTATACTGAATAAAAATGCGCTGGTTGAAAAATTAACAAACAATCCGAAGAAACGAAAAAATCAGGAGCAACAGAAATGGATTTTGAGTTGTATTTAAACTTTTGTCCAAAGTATTTTTCCGCTTTTGCTTTGTTTTATTAAAAAGTACGATTTGTGAGATGTATTTAAACTTTTGCCCCTCACTGTACATAGTAGCTAAAGTGAGTCACACGCAACAATGCAAATAGTTATTGCCCTTTGACTCCTCTGCCACCTACACATCATTTACCTACAATAACTCAATGAAGGATAACGACAAGGATTATCACGAGTACGCGATTTATTGGCTGCCTGCTGCTGCAGCTTAAAGACGCAGTCATAGCTTAATGGTCTTAAACAGGATATTAAAATGATTAGATTTCCGCTGTTTGCTGTTGTTTACCTTGACTTTTAAGCTATGCTAGGCGGTACGCTTTTAGTGTGTACATAATTCTTTGTTACCTGAAGCAAGAGCAATGCGAACAATTGCGACTTATTATGATTATTTTGGAACACGTCTTGGCCAAAAGCTATTTTCATGCACGTAGCAAAGCAACGCAAAGTTGATGGTCAATTCGGGGTAGTGAAGGTAGAAAACAAAAATAGGGAAAGGAAAAAAAATTACGAAGATAATGAAATTTTATGGAGCACGTTAAACTTTTTCCATAACAAGACTAACGGTCAAAGAACGCGCGGCTACAAAGATTATAAAAATTTGCTTATAAGCTGAAAGTGCGAGAGGCTAAGCATATTGGCTGCAAGAGTGATATAGACAGCAGGTAAGACAGAGAAAGAGCAGTCAGTGAGCTGTACTTGTACCACTATGCAAAAAAAAAAAAACACCAAAAAATAACGAAAAAAATGCATATAAAAATAATAGAGGCAATAATGAAACTGAAAGTCGAAAAAAGCTAGAAAAGCTATTTGAATGAAAGCATAAATCAGCGTTATTGGCTCATTTATAAGAGTTTCACTTAAATAGCAAGCAATGTAGTAGTATTAGTAAGCCACGCACACACACACGAACACACACTCATACATGCATACGTAATTGTATATTAAGCATACGCTCCATAAAACTTTGGCCAACATTTAAGGTAACGCTGCATATGAACTTTATGCTGGATTATAGGTTTTCAGACAGAGATTTGTTAGCTTTTGCAGCTTCGTAATACGGCATTTTTTTCGCCCAGCAGAAAGTTTAATGAATTGGCTTTTAAGCAAATACATAAAAATAAAAAATTGTGTCTAACATGAAGATTAAGTTGCAGGTTATATGTTGCTGCTGCTATTGCGCAACAGTTGGGCGAATATATAACATAAAATGGAATTAACTCAGAAACTATAAAATAAAATATGCAGACGTGAGCTATTTCACTTTAATGCTAACTGCATAAAGTGTGGACGTAATGTTAAAGTGTTCAAGATAAACGCTGACTTGATTTTTTTGGGAAAAGAACTTTCAAAGCGTAAACAAAAGATTTTTTTTAAGAGTTAATTACAAAACTGAAGCTCAGTAGTTTTTAGGGTAAAGTTTTTCACATTTTATACATCGATACTCTTGAGCTTAAAAACCACATAATTCCAATTTATGTGCACTCTAAGCCATAATTGTTTCATTGAAAAAAAAAAGCATGTTAGTTACAATTCATTTAGCTTGAAGCACTTTTACACAAGCTTACATTTCTCCTCATGCCACTCAAAAAACCACCAACGAGTTGCCATCAGCAAATAAAGTGTCAAAAATACTGCTTATCCAGTTTAATCGTTGTATAAATTGACCCAATTTATTTAAAATTATTAAATACAATTCAGTTTTTTTTTTATCACAAAAAACTGCTCTGTTTTGCCTTGTTTCCACCCTCTCGCAGGCGCTGACATTCAATCAGTTGCACCTAAAAATATGCAATATTTAAATAAAAACCATAACCAAGGCAGCAAAAAAAAGCAGAATTTCACTGCAAGCGAAACAAGTGATATCAGCATTGCAATGAGCTGTGCACCTGCCCCACCTTCCAGCCCCTCTTCGCATCGTTCTACAATGCAACATCAGTTGTCGTGGTCACAACGCTGCATGCGGGGTAAAACGGCAACTCAAGCGACTCATTATGCATTCCCACGTTGTCCATTTATTTATGCAGATAAATATATATTTTTTAAAGTCATTTCTTTTTTGTTTTTCTTTTTTTATTTTTTTGCTCTGCGCTGGTGCACTCTACACTTGCACACACACATAGCTGACTCATATGTGCACCGTGGTGTGCACACTCAAGGATATGCAGAAAACCTTTATATTATTTCGATAATAAATTGCATGTGCATATTTTTTTTTTGTTTTTTCTTTTTTTTTTTTGCTCTGTTTTTATAAACTTTATATAAAATTCATTCAGTTTCGCTTTTCGTTCTTCAAGTTTTTTTATTTTTGTTTCTTTTACAAGTAGTGCAAATACGCGCGAAACAAAAATGTTAATAACTGTAACTCAAAATAATTTTTACACATACAAGAGCTATTTAAAGCGCTGTTCAATCTTTTATTTTATAATAAGAACTCATTCAACCAAACGGATTCGTTTCGAATTCGAGGTGAAACCGAGATCTCGTGTATTTAGTTCGAAAACGAAATTAATTTTAGTTTTTCGAATTCGCGAGTTGAAGAAATTCACACTTCATTTTCGTAACGATATTCTTAGAATTATCAAATCGTTTTTGAAAATAAATATTTTTAAAATAATCGCATCTTTTTCGATGCGAAGTTTTTGAAATAATCAAATTGTTTTGGATCCATTTTTTTTTCTAATTTTCTTATATTTTCAAGTCACTCAACATGAAATCAATGCATATTTCAATAAAATATTGATATTTATTATGGTGGTGCTTATTCCTAAGAAAAATAATTTTTTGCTTTTAATTTCACGGGACAACATATTATTTGAAAATATCCATAAGAAACTTGTCACTTTTTTGAATTTTAAACGATATTTAGCAGTCGCTATCAAGGCACATTGGTACAAATGGCAGGATAAAATGGTCAAAACTAGAAGACGATCTTGTATCTACATCAGGTATCTATAGGTTTTTGGGGTCGATAAACACAAATCTGGAGTCAAAAATTGATAATTCAAAATGGCGACTCCAATATGGCCCTTATGTGAAAAAACGCACTTACGTGAAATTTTCGGACGCCATTGTGAACCTATAAACCTGAGTTTCCGTACCTATAAGAAAATACGTGTACCTTAGATTTTTGTCCTCTATCACATATCCGAGGATCATTCAAATCGGCGAATGACACCAAGTGACGTTTTCTTGTGAGAGGGCGAAACTTTGACAACTGGTCATATAAAAAACTTCTCTCACACACAAAAATCTCTCTAATATTTAGATGTATAAAATTATAATAAATATAATTACATTTCTGAGGAATTGAGATGATCAAGTACCAATTAATTCCAAAAGGAATCATTACAACCCAGCTCTGGGAAAATTAAGCATTCGCGAACGTGTGTTTCAACGCGAATGCGGTACAAAAATTTTTTTATTTTTAATTTAAGTTTTTTTAAGATTTGACCTTACACAAGGCTCATTATTATAGGCTAAGTCACTTGAGAGAAGCTCGGTCGTACTGTCAGAATGGAGGAACTCGAAATTAATTGTATTCTTATTATTTTTTAACCAATTCTTTTCATATAAAAAAAGTAGGCAGTGGGGGGACTGCCGACCGAAGTGAACACTTAAAGCTATGAAATGACATAGCGCTTATGAATTTCCGAAGTAGCTAGAGTCGGCAAATCAGACGCGTTCTACTTTTTTTACTCTTAACTGTTTTTTTTTAAATATATATAATATATATGTAACACCATTACTTTGGTTGGGTAGTCGGTAATTAACTCGGTAATCGGTTAGTAATCGCTTCGGTAATTGGTAATCGGTTGGTAATCGCTTCTAAAACCGGTAATCGGTTAATTATCGCTTCGGTAGTTGATAATCGGTTGATAACCGCTTCGGTAATCGGTAATGGGTTGATGATCGCTTCGGCCATCGGTAATTGGTTCAGTAAGCTTTTGGTAATCGCCTCGGTAATTGATAATCGGTTGGTAATCACTTTGGAAATCGGTAATGAGTTGATGAACACTTTGGTAATCGATAGTTGGTTTGGTAATCAGTAGGTAATCGCTTCGGTAATCAGTATTTGGTTCCATAATCGCTTTGGTAATCGGTAATTGGTTTAGTAGTCTTTTGGTAATCGGCTCGGTAATCGACCTGGTTATCGGTAATCGGTTCGGTAATCGCTTTGGTCTTTGACATTTTCCTTAAAAAGAATGCTGTATAGCAATAATTTTTGTTACGCTAACAGCGTGATAATATCGCTAACAGCGTGATGATATCGCTAACAGCGTGATGATATCGTGAATCTTTAGTTTTGTTCTCTATTGAAGAGTGCTTAACGCGCCTAAAGAAGTTTTCACTTTAACAAGTATTAACTTAAATGCGTAAAAAAAAAAAAAAAATATTTGATTCACCTAAGCCCAAAATCAAAAAAAAACAAAATTAAAACACAACTAGCATGGATGGCTTAAGCATAGTTTTGAAATATTTTCTGCAAAAAAAAAACACAGCTGCGTCATTAGACACACGAGAGAAGGATAGATTTGATAATTAATAGTTTTTTTTTTAATAAAATCACTCTTAAATTCACAAATTCCATAGAGTAAATTAAAAAACACTCTTTAATATTGACACCAGTATATTTTATTGTATTTCATCAACAAAAAGAAGAGAAAAAAAAAAATTGTTTTTGCCCGCCGTGCGGAATCGAACCTGGAACTTTTCGTGCCAGTCCATCGCTCTACCCACTGATCCAAACAGCCTTGCTACTACTGGCTGACATAGCTATGTTAACAGATGCTGTATTAAGAGATGCAGTATGTCGCAGTATTCCGTTGATAGCCATACAACAAAAATCTTTTAATAGATTATTTTGTTATGCTGCAGCATAGCTTTAGGTGTAATTAATATTGAATAAATCACTCCGCGTAACGAAGGAGTTTGACTCAATGCGCAGTGTAGTGATTTCATATGCAGTGGTATTGGTTGATTGTAGGTTCGAATCTCAACGGCATGTGAAGGTAAAATTTTTGTATTTGATATTTAATTTAATTTAATGTTCTTGTTATAATAGACGTTAAGCAGCAAGAAAAGTCGAGAAGTTATTAATTTCTAAGAAAAAATTCAACGGTGTTGATAAAAGAAAAATTTGTGTTGTTGCCAATTTCAGTCAAGCAAATCACAGAACGAGAGGTGGCAGCTTCAAAGAAAAAGGAAAATAAAAAACCCAAAACCCGAAAAAAGTTATATTTTTGAAATGAAATCTTTTTTAAAAAAGTAGTGTATACAAAATTACCAAATACTTGATAAATTTATCACCCAAATAAAAATTGGCAAGTCAACATGTAAAACATAGGCTTTTTGATGAAGTACTTGGGAGACTAAAAACTGCCAAAGCCATCTTATAACTTATACTAAGTTTTTTTTCCAATTTAACATAAGGTTTTTTCTCGGTGTAGGCCAAAAAATCTTGCCGCCTTTTTGTTATTTTTCTCATTTTTAATTGTGGAAAACTATTTGTTGAGCTTGAGTTTATTTTGTTAGCTATTTGTGATTTCTTTTATTTCATCGATAAACTACATCTTAACTTTTTGCAATACTTTGCAGCGAGTATACGAAGATACGTGTTCTTCATATTCTTTAACCATCTAATGCTACATTTTTTTGTTTGAGCTCAGCACTTAGTTAGGGAAGATAAAAACAAATCTGAAGTTGTTTTTCATTTTGATACTTCGTTCGTTTGTTGAAAAAGTCGACTCTGTCTAGAGGCGGACTTGGACATGAACACAAAACATAAGTAGAAAGTTGCGATTTAAATTTGTATGAAATGAAATGACCATTTATTGAAAATAAAGCTTAAACAAATAAATAGCAGCCCTGCAGGACCAAACGTAACTAGTTTGAAAAGTAAAGTAACTTTAAGGTAGTTATTCACGGAGTAACTTTTTTTAATTAAAACGTTATTGAAAAAAGTGAGTTGAGTGGCCACGAAACAGAATTTCAGGGTCGTAGTAATGAGCAAAAACAAATTCTTAGTGTAGGATCAATTTTTGCTATGGCTAAATTTTTCTATTTTCACTAGAAGCTAGTTTATAAGAAACCTTTTTAAAATGTAGTCGTTTTACTCCTCACTAGTAAGCAGAATGAAGGTATCTAAATATAAGCTTTATTTCTACACTCTAAAAATTTTTGGTGTAAAAATTAAACCAAATGGAAAACATAGAGATCCACACCAGAATTGGTTTACAATTGAAACTATTACTAATATCAAAACACCGTACACCATTTTAGTTTACATTTTATAGTAATATAGTATAAAATTAATTGAAACCATTTTGTTATAAAGTTTATAATAATAGCGTATTAACCGTTGTGTCAACAGCTGTTGGGTTTTATCCACATCGACAGTAGATGTACCCGGGTACTTCATACGTTTTGTATGGCAGATAGTTGCTTTTGATATACAAATATTAACTACTACCTGGATTCTTGTAATTTTCTGGTTTTTTTTTTTTTATTTATTGGAAATATTGTCTAGTTAACAAAACTTTTATCATAATTTGGGAAAAAAAAAATTTGGTACCTAAATAATCCATTTTTACCAAAAATGGGAATTGCCAAAATCCATAAAAATTTAACAATTTCCAAATTCTTTTTTAATCCTTGTAATTTGATCCCTTTTTACCAAGGAAAATAATTAACATTGAATTTTCATTCGCAAAATTCCGTTATATTTGAACTGAAAATCAACCCCTCTTGCTCATAGTGCTATTTTTAGTACCTGCGCAGAATAATTATAACTCATAAAATATTTGTTCAATGTAAACATTTTTTTTGGAATGTGTAGGAAAACACGTCTACTAACAGGAACAAAAGGGTATTTGGGAATATCTTGCCTACCTACAATTGCACAACCAGTTTTGCAGGCAGAAACATGATTTTTTGCGCAGGTTTCGTTTTGAGTAGTTTTGTATGCATAAGTCAGTTTATGTGCGATTTTTGAAGTGTAAAGGCCTAAAAATTTATTTTGTGCGGCAAATATATAAAAAGTGAAAATAAAATGGCAGATGGTGAGTGGCTAGCTCCGCGTCGATTGAATGCACTACCGTATGAGGAGCAGCGTGACTATATACGCACATTTGTTGAGGCTTCTGACTCTGAAGAGAGTGACCACAAACAAGCGGTAGATCAAGAAGACTTAGAAGGAAATATTGATGACATTGGTGGTGAATCATTTGACGCTGAACAAGTCCAGGAAATTGTGTATCACCTAGAGGACGAGAGGGATTCAGACGAGGAGTATGAAGAACCGCCACTTGAAACTGGTGATTATTATACGGCAAGAGATGGCAATGTATGGTCGTCAATACCACCAATACCTGGACGAATACGTGCGCACAACGTTCTAAGAAGTCGCAATCCTGGACCAGTGCCATCGACAAATGGCTTGACAATGGCAGAAACCTTCAATCTTATGATGTCAAATGAAATATGTGATGTAATTATTCGAGAATCAAATAGAAAGGCAAGGCAAACTTTTGATGCGTACAATGAGCAGCACCCAGATGCGGAACCACGAATATGGGTGCCTATAACTGAAGTAGAATTTCGTGCATATTTGGGTGTGCTTTTGATGGCTGGCGTATGTCATTCCGGTTATGTTCATACCACTGACCTGTGGAAAACAACTTCACATCCATTATTTCGTGCATCAATGAGCTTACGCAGATTTTGGGCAATCAGCCGCTTCATACGCTTTGATAATGGAAACACTCGGAATGCACGCAAACAAAATGATAAGGCAGCTGCAATTACAGACGTATTCCTGATGCTAAATGCCACTCTGCGCAAGTATTATATATGTGGCACAAACGTTACCGTAGATGAGCAATTATACCCATATCGTGGTGGAACTGGCTTCACACAGTACATTCCATCCAAACCATCCAAATATGGAATAAAAGTGTGGTGGGTCTGCGACGCCATTTCATCATATCCCGTGCAGGTAAATCAGTGTTCATACATTCATTTTATTATATCAACTTGTTGCAAATAAACTAAATGACTAATTCAAATTTCATTTTTCAATTTTTATTTTTTCAATACAGGGTCAAATTTATACTGGAATGGCAGCGTCCGGCGAACGTGAAAGAAACGTTGGTGAGCGTGTTGTGAAGGACTTAGTTGTCAACAATTTTGGTGGAAGTGGGCGAACAGTGGTATGCGACAATTTCTTTACAACATATAACTTAGCAAAAACTTTGATGGTGGACAACAGTTTGGCTTTGTTGGGCACTTGCAACAAAAGGCGTATGTTCGTGCCAGCATCATTTGCCAATCCTAAAGGACGTGAAGCAGAGTCTACGCTATTTGGATTCTGTAACAACATGACGATGTGCTCATACGTCCCAAAAAAAAATAAGGCTGTTGTGATGCTGTCTACTTGCCACGACACTACAGAAACTGCAGGTCCAAAACGGAAACCATTGCTCATACTTGATTATAACAAACATAAAGGCGGCGTGGATAATATGGATAAGTGCTTGACTGAATATTCAACCAAACGGCGCACAAATAGATGGCCTTTAGCATTTTTTTATAATATGCTTGACGTAGCTGCGTATGCTGCGTATGTTATATATATGGAAAACAACCCCCATCTAAAACCATCTACCAACCGCCGTAGGATATTTCTGCAGCAGCTCAGCGATCAGTTATGCAGACCACAAATCGATATAAGAGCGGACAATAGCCATATTACGCGCATATTTTCTACTAGACACGCTATGGAAGCCATATATGGTATGCCCTTGAAGATGAATGTTGGTGCACAAGAGGAAGAGGAACGTGACAGTTCTGGCCGCATAAAAAGAAAAGGAAACTGCTATATTTGCATTGCAAAACGCCAAACGAGAAAAGTATGTGCAATTTGTAATAAGCCTGTGTGCGCAGAGCACTCGAAGGATCATCCACAATGCCTCAGATGCTGCTAAAATTCATAAAATATATTTTTTACTTTCATTATAATGATTTTCTATAAATAAATAAACAAATTTCCATAAAATAAACTAAATATTTCCATTTATTTCTATATATTTGTATGAATTTTCATAGAACATCAGCTGTTGACGCTAGGTCATTTTCTAGTAACTGGGTTATATTTTCCAAACGGTTGGTCCAATTGAATTTCACACCAATATCAATTACATATTTCCAAGCTATGATACGAAGTTTCATCAAGATTGGACCAGCCGCTTGGAAGATATAGCAATATAAAGTGAACTTTGCCATTTATTTCTATATATTTGTATGAATTTTCATACAAGTACCCGGGTACATCAGCAGTCGACGCCATTCCACTAACTTGAATTTGGGCTGTATCGACTGAACTGCTGCTCCAATCTTGATGAAACTTTTCCACATGATGCAAAAGTGTATGGTTGAGGATATCATGAAATTTCAGGTCAATCGGACTAACCGTTTGGAAGATACAGGAAAATAAAAGTTGCAAATGTACCCGTGGGCTCTACGATCGACACAACGGTTAAGCACTTTTATATAATTTTAGAATAAAAATTGGATAATGGAATAAATGGTGTGTATACTTACGTTGTATCAACTTTTATTCCATAAAAACATTTGATTTTTATTTACATTTTTATTTTTCCAATAATTGTTTACAAAATATGCATAAACTAAAAAGTGCTTCTAAGAAAATACATTTTGTTATTTTTACGAGAAACTAACATTTCATAAGACTTAAAAAAATTGAATTGTGTAACTTCAACACATTTAAATTTATTAGTTCGAACAATTTCGAATGAATTATGGAAAATACTAAATCGAAATATTTTAAAAACTTTGCACACAAAAAAAGATGTTATTCTTATCACAAATAATGTGTGCTTATAGATTTAAGATAGTTTTAAAAAATTGGAGTTTGGCAACAAGAAATGTTCTAGTTTTAAATGTTGAAATATAAGAGAAATATTATCACTCTTTTGGTTGCACAGAAAACAAAAATAAATCACTTTTAACTTTCAAATAGAGCTCTTTTACAGTATTACTTGTTTCGCACTCAATATTGAAAATATATATTTGAATAAACTTCCAAAAAAGACGTAAGTTTGGGTCAAACTCAATATTGAAATCGAAATGTACTTTGAATACTAAATCGATTGCTTCAAGAAAAGATTAATTACTTGGTAGTTCCATCAAGTGACTATCAACAACAATAAAATATTGAACAACATTTGATTTCTGTCTTCCTGTTGCAATGATGAAAGGCGCCTTTTGCTTGGAATTCTTCAAATACTCGGATGCTGTAAGTCCTTCCTGAAATTATTGTAGTCAAAGTGCTAGTTGAAATAAGTGGTTTCTATATTTGAATTAAGCTATACCTTTTGAAAAGCATCAAGATTTTCTACAGCTTGCACTGCAGTCAGACGGCTTATTTTCTTGTTACCGTTTGGTCCAGGTGGTAAAAGCCTGATCAAGTTTAAAACTGATAAGGTGCAGGTGTCAAAGTCTATAATAGAAAAATCAATGTTTAATATTTTCAATGGATTTACAAGTACGAGTATTTACATTTTTAATGTATTCTAAACTTTAATTTTTAAATTGTTGGGTTTTTCAAAAGATAATAAATTAGTTTCAATATAAAAGTCAACATGCCACTTTCTCTCCCCGCTTCTGTGTAAAGTATTGCTTTGCCTGTGGCTTTAACAATAGAGAAGATATTTGTTTGAAAATCTGGCCAACGTCTCGGAAATAAATCATCATCTGAGTCAAATGAAAGATTGAAATCATATATAATCTAAATAAAATATAAAATTAGCAGTTGTTGCAAATGTAAAAAATATTGTAAATAATAAATTGTAAAAAATATTGAAAAATAGATTACTTTCAAATACATTTTCAATCCGATGGTTGTTTTTTCTTCGATATACTAAAGTCTCTTTAAGAATACCTTTGACTAAGTTTTCATCCTCTGTAAAGCAAGAGACTTTAGTTTTTGAAGATTGTTTTGAATTTCATCTTCTTCAAATACATTGTGATGTATTTCTTCTGAAACACTTTTCTCTTTCTGATAGTTTCAAGTTTTCTTCTCTTCACTCTGTCGTTTTTAAATTTTACTTGAAGGTACCCAGTATTTGCTTTGTTGTTTAGCAAGTCCTGTTTGAAAAAATTGTAGACTTTAAACTTTCTATAATACGGCAGTAATTCTGCGTTGTTTCTTTGGAAAATATCAAATTTTTCTGACACCTTAGTAGCTTAAATATGACCACGGACGATATCGTCGCAGAAAGCGGTGTATACAAAAACTAAGAGAAACATCGCAGTGAATTACCAATCCTTCTTCTGTTTCGGATCTAAGGCTTGGAAAAATAGTTACGCAGGCTCTTGCAACTGCTTTGATGTCAATGGATGTAGGAGACTGTTCAAACTTTTCTTGCATGAAGTTAACCGCATAGGTTATTACCTGCCTCCGATTTTTCGGTGTTAAATTTTGAGTTTCGTTATAAGTATCTACCAAATTATCCCCTCCGTTATGCCGCTTAATAAATAATTCAAAATTCTATAGTTTTTAAAATAAAAATTCATATAAGAATAACTTTATAACATTGAACTACCGTATAGAGTATATCATACATATATAAATATATAAAAAAATGTTTTACCTCTGATGTAATTTCATAAAAAGAGTGCTGTTTTTTATTATTTTGATGAGGTGTTTCTAAAATATTGTTCTGATTTTCAGCATGGTTATTTTTAAAATTTTTTTGTTTCAGCTTAAGTAAAAAGCTCGGATGCTGAGCAACAAATTCTAGAAATACTTCTTCTCCAATTTCGACATTGTTTATATTAGCAAAATAATCAAAATCATCTTAAGGAAGATCTGTGCTTTCTAAGGCTAAATTTGTTAAACAAAACTGTATTATATAGAAGAAATCCTAAATTTTATACTGAAATTTACAAACCAGATCGAAATCAGAAAATTCGAATCAATCCAATTCATCATTAAATTTCTTGATTTTGATACATTTGGACTGCTTTCCATCGATTTCCATTGGTATTATAATTGAAGGGAGTATTGAAGAAGTGTTTTTAAGTTCTACTGGAGAAGTTAAAATATTTTGTAATATATTTTAAAAATTATTATGAAAAACCCATGTTTTTGTTATAAGAGTTCTGACTCCAAAAACATTACGTTATGTCTTGGAAATTGTATTGTTTAATTATTAAACAAATAAAAATGACGAAAAAGTAATCATTGCATTCATCGGCTAGTTAATTTTAGTTAATTTTTAATGAGAAGAAGACATTGTGCGATCGTTTAGAGAAAACGAAGCAACCACTGGTCGATTTGTCCCCGAGGCAGTGTCCGTAAGGAAACGCAAGCAGCAACAAGTCGAAACAAGAACATTGAATACGTTCATGACAGACTCCACACCGAGCTGACGCTGCGGCAAGGAAATTTTTTATGCACGTTATTTATTGTGTTGAATTATATCACTATTTATCACTTAAAGTTTCTTTTGAATATTATTTTGTTACTAAATAACTTTAAACGAAACAAACAACTAACAATAAGGCACCGATACAGCACTTTTTATTATTACTTAACTCTTTTCACTATTTTAACCACTTTAAGCTTCTTTTATGTTGAACTAATGGAGTTGCCGCTTTGCTTCAATGCACAGAATTGCCATATTAATTCGAATAAATATGCATAATTTAGTAATATTTAAGTATGAAATGTATATTATTTTTGTATACACATTTCTATACTTTTCTTTAAGATAATTTTAATACTCTCTGCAATAAGTTATTGCATTTTTATAATAATATTTGTATACAATATATTCCAATTTTGTATACAATTGCTATTTATAGGAAATTTAGTTTAAATTTCAATAATTTTTGGTTTGAAGTAGTTTTACATATAAAATTTGTATACATAAGTTTATACTTTATCCGAAAACTTTTTGCCGTGTATAGACTGACTTACTTGGTTGGTTTCAAAAGGATCATATATAAACTAATCAATCTGTCATATTGTAGGATGTGAGTACTGATGGAAGTGAATACTGATTCATAGAGAAAATCGCCAGTTATTTTCGAAGATAATAGTTGACTATTCAACCATTTGTGGTTTGTTTTGAAAGTACAGGGTTGTCCATATTCGAAGCGCCCATTTTATTTTTGCGCGGCTTGTGCGGCTTGTGTGTGGTGGCGCGCCGTCTTGTTGAAACCAGTAGTGCCTGATACGCTTTCGACGAAAGATTGGCATGAAAAAATTGTTTATCATATCGCGATAACGCTCCTGATTGACAGTAACTCTGTGGCCATTATCATCTTCGAAAAAGAATGGCCCAATGAGCATTTTAGCACAAACGCCGCACCAAACAGTGACTTTTGCATCGTGAAGAGGTACCTCTTGAATCTCTTGTGGATTTTCAGTTTCATACAAACGATAAATTGTTTTCTTGGAAGGCGCACTTTTCACTTTATTTATTTTTTTGAAAGCACGTTGAGTTTTCACTTTTGACTTGTTTTGTTGAATGTAAATTTCAACAATTTTTGAGCGTTCGCGTGGCGTGTACTGTTCCATTGTAAACATTTGCTTGGAATGACGCTTCAAACGCGGTATGTCATTAGTCCATTTGACAGCCCTGTAGTTTGTAATCAGCATAAAGTTGGTTGAAGGTCCTTCAGGGAGACAAACTTTTAATATAATGAATAGTTGTGAAAGGCGTAAAAGCATTTTTTTAAAAGCAATCGTCAAATTACATTATTTCTATATTAATGAGCAAATGAATTTGTTCTGAAAAAATAGGTGTAGGAATGTGAATTCTGCTTACTGCATATAACAAATAAAAATTCACAAACGATAAAAATATGAAGATATAGTACATATATCAAATTTTTATTACTGAAATGGAATAAAATTAAATTTTCATATCTTCTATACTATTAATAAATCTGTAGCCACTTTTTATGTTCACTCATCACGTTTAAACGACAACTCAGATTTTTATAAAATTTTGTACACATATTTATAGGTAGTGCAATAGGATACTTTATTTTAACCCATTAACAACCAATGTTACTATATGGAAACATATGCGTCTCGAATTTTCATTAAATACTGCATAATATTTCAAAAGTTTTAGTGCCAGTTTTTTAAAAAAAGTAAAATTAGCATGCAATAATAACTTATTTCTGTTCAATGGCATACATAGTTTTCACCAAAATGTTGCTTCAAGTCTAAAAATGTCTGTTTTTTATGGTTTTCTTTCGGCCCTAATGGATTAAATTGCACTTCGGTTAAACGAGAACAAAATCAATAAACGCTTTTAAATTTCCTTCAATTTGATACCAAAATCATGTATGTAGTTTGAAAACTGTGAAAAATTTTAGTACCAGATCTTTTTAGTATTAATTATAAGCTGAGAATGAGAGAAAAACGACTTGAAATTCACACTTTTAGCTTTGAAGGCAAATATTTCAGTCAGTTTGCAATGGATTTCAATAATTTTTTTTGAAAAATGTTGTTTGTTAAAATATCCTTCAAACATAAGTTGAAATTTTTACTAAACCAAAGTATTAATATTTTTAAAAATTTTTTTAAAAAATGTTCAAAAATTTTTAGTTTAAGCCAAAAAATTGGATAAAAGTTGTTTTTGTTGTAAAAAAAATTAAATCCAAAATTTAGGTTTTCGATTTCCTATCAGATGATATAACAATCTTAAGGTTAATAATTTGTAGTATTACTTAAACAATAAAAAATCGTTTTGGTAGCGAAAAATCAAGCCTACCCACTATCAATTTTTGTTTAAGTTTAACCTAGTTTTAAATATATTGTTAACTAAGTTCTAAACATAAATGGTGCATAAAATTAGGGAGATTTTGGTATTTTTTAAGCATGAAGCTTCTGAGATATTTTTTTGTGTTCTTTTTAGTTTTGTTCTCTTTATCAATATTTTTAATATTGTGTAAGAACGGCTTTGTCATATCATATCTGCAGGCTTGTGTTACAAATTTTGAAATACCCGCCAGTGACATACCTATATATTTGTATACAAAAATGTTTAACAACAACAATAGTAAAACGCTTTTCCCGTAGGCCTTTAGCATATTTTTACGATAAAAATTATCACTAAAAAACAATCTTTTACGTCAGAGCAATAAAGTTATATGTGTTACATATGTGAGTCGTCGATGTTGTTGCATTAAAGCCGTCAGATAGCAAGCCTCTGTGCAGGACTCAAAGTAGGCAAGATACAATGCCGTGTATAGTGTGCCAAAAGATATGCCAGGCATACATATGTCTATTTTTTTTGATTTTTTTTTTTTCATATGTGATTGAAAATTGGTTTTGGGGTCAAAGTGAAATAAAGGCTTAATTGTATTGCAAAAGATATTCAGACAACAGACAAGACAAGTTTTAAGAAGTTTTAAGACTTTAAAACAAAAATGTAAAAGAAAAATTTTTAGATTTTTTTTAGCACTTCATTTCAATACCTATTTATTTCTCAGCTGTTGAACTTGTGATACTTGTAATATTTAGTCTCTCCCTAGGACTTTACTTAAAAACTAATAAACTTTATTTTAGAGCCACAAAGTATTCAATTTTTGCTTGCTGCCAATAACCTTGAAAGGACCTCTTTTAAAAGACCTTAGTGTGCGCAAGGCGGCACATCATTTCAAAAAAAAAAAAAAAAAACAAAAAAAATTATTACACGCATGAAAAATAAGCTTTGTTGCAATGTTATCGACGAAAAGTTTGGCACAAAAAACAACAGCAACAAAAACAAAAAAATTAAGATGTAAATATTTTATATCAGCTGCTGCTCATCAGCAGCAAAAATATTGCTACCCACTAGCAACTTCTTATCTATGCATACAATTTGTTTGAACAACAAAAACAACCATTCAAGATGAAGAAAACAACGTGTATCAAAATATTTACAATAGCGAAAAACTTAAGTAATACGCTATTTTTGCAGTTGTTGCCATTGTTTTTGATGTTTTTAATATTGTTGCTATTGATGTGGCTGTTGTTGTTTTGAATTTACTGCTTTTAATGTGCAACGCGCGATCAACACAGCATGTAGCAATTTATTTCGCTCCAATGTTTAGTTTAAATTTTATGAACAGATTAAAGTACGGTTTTGTTTTCCCAACAGTGCAAAATTTTCCAACAAACTGAAGATAACTTAAGAACAACTAAAAACAAACAAAAACAACAACAACAATAACAGTATGCCAAAACTTAAGCAGGATGCGCTTCCATTCGAACTAATACACTTAAGGATGCCACAAAATTTATCAACGATTGACGTAGTAGCGCAGCTCACGAAACTCTCGTCAAATTTCCACTTAAAAACTCACCACCAGCCAAAACCAAGCAGCGCGAGATAATTTGTTGCTTGCGAAAAGTTTCTTCAAGATTTCGGGCTGAAATTTGTTGGTCATAAAGAAAAGTTTCTCGCTTGACGCTGCTGTGATTATGTGGCAATTATTGTGATTGTGCGCTAAGCAAATGTTTGGCAACGATAAATTTTTGGCATGATAGCAAAAACAACGTAGTAGCAGCAACAACAACAACAACAACAATAACAACGTTAGCAAGAATAACAACAACAAGCGTGTTATGAATAAGAAATTGCAAGGATTTAATTATTGCAAAAGTTTGCAGTGGTGGAACTCATAAAAACAAGGTTGAGCAAGAATTTATGTTTATTTTGAATGGGGCTCATTGACCTCAGCATGTAGAGGGAACTTTCAGTTAAACGAGGGTCTGTGGAAACAATGAATACTTTAAGCCTTTTAAGCGCACATTTTTTTTTTTTCTTTGTAACATCATTTTTTGAAAAATGAGTACTATTCTTAAAGTTTTTAGGGTCGCTGTTTGAGATTTTGATGTCAAAAATATATTTTGACAGCTGTCAGCAGTTGGTTTGAGTGTTGACAATTTTAAAAATATTTTTTTGACATCAAAATCTTTGGCATCGGCTAACTCAAAAACCTAATCTAGTAATGGTTAAATTCTATTTTTATCACATTTTCCATAGTTTGACTGTCAGTTTGACAGTTTGGAGCATTTATTGTACATTGAGCGACTTGACAGTAGATTTAACATAGGATATAACCTTAAAGTGATAAAAAAATCTTTTGCACTAAAAGCACTTAGATTCCTATAATAATAATTTAAGTTTTAATTACTTCACAAAATCTATTTTGAACTTTCTGGTACATTCGCTAAATAAATTATAAATGCAATTTCTCAAAATGCTCCGAAGAAGCTCGGTAAAAGTCCATTTTAGGGCTGAAATGTTCAATTCGTTTTTGTTATTGTTATATTTTGTTTAAAATTTACTCATTTAAAAATATTTTTAAATTTTGTTTTTGGTGTGCCTTGTGTTATTAATGAAATTTATTCAAAAGTTTTTCAAGGTAGTTTTCACTTAATTTGCATGGGACCAAGATTTTTTAATTAGCAGAGAATGACTCTTACA
Organism: Coremacera marginata; assembly: GCA_914767935.1. Classification (NCBI taxonomy): domain Eukaryota; kingdom Metazoa; phylum Arthropoda; class Insecta; order Diptera; family Sciomyzidae; genus Coremacera; species Coremacera marginata. The sequence continues at coordinate 156,928,068 of OU612047.1, read as the reverse complement.
AGGTTTTACTTATGGATTTTATTTCTTTGTACGTATTTGTAGCTTAGTTTTCGAAATGTTGTGCCTCATTATTTTTTGCTAACAAACTGTTTACATCGAATGTGTTTGGAGCGCGAGTGGGTCAGAACTCCCCTCCCCTCGCTCAAATTTTCAAAAAATTGTGCCTTTTCAAAATTGTTTCTCTTTTAACGAAAGCCCACTTTACGAAATTCCTCTTTAGAAAATTTTGTTTTCAGAACTTTACACTGTCAGAGCAAAAACTGAGAAAACAAATACATAAAACTTTGGCTGAGACAATTTTTATTATAAAATCAATTCTAATAAAATTTCAAACAACTTAAACACAAAACTATTCTTTTTCTTATGTCTTGATCGACTTATGGCTGCTCAAAAATATTTCGATGAACAAAAACAAAAGAAAAAAACAAAGACGAAAATAAGTTGAAACCAATTATAAAGCACCACTGTGCAAAAGCTGTTGAGAAGCAGAAATCTGTTAAGGTCAATTTTGTAAAAGAAGAATTTAAAAAAGTGATTTTTGAAAAGGGGAATATTGTAAAAAGTAATTCATATATTTTAATATTTTAATATTGCAATATTGTAATAAGTAATATAGTAATATTGTAATATTGTAATATTGTTATATTGTAATATTGTAATATTGTAATATTGTAATATTGTAATATTGTAATATTGTAATATTGTAATATTGTAATATTGTAATATTGTAATATTGTAATATTGTAATATTGTAATATTGTAATATTGTAATATTGTAATATTGTAATATTGTAATATTGTAATATTGTAATATTGTAATATTGTAATATTGTAATATTGTAATATTGTAATATTGTAATATTGTAATATTGTAATATTGTAATATTGTAATATTGTAATATTGTAATATTGTAATATTGTAATATTGTAATATTGTAATATTGTAATATTGTAATATTGTAATATTGTAATATTGTAATATTGTAATATTGTAATATTGTAATATTGTAATATTGTAATATTGTAATATTGTAATATTGTAATATTGTAATATTGTAATATTGTAATATTGTAATATTGTAATATTGTAATATTGTAATATTGTAATATTGTAATATTGTAATATTGTAATATTGTAATATTGTAATATTGTAATATTGTAATATTGTAATATTGTAATATTGTAATATTGTAATATTGTAATATTGTAATATTGTAATATTGTAATATTGTAATATTGTAATATTGTAATATTGTAATATTGTAATAGTGGTATTCGCTCTTTTGTGTATTTATGAATACACTAGTGTACTTCTGTCAAAAAATTACACTAAATACACATGCAACAACAAATACCATAGCTTTTGAAGTTACACTTTATGTGTTTCTTTACAACATCAAAAGATGATTGTAATGTAGTTGTATGTGTTAATTGTATCATTTTGACATTACTTGGCAGCATTCTTGGCACCATTTCTTGTCCTTTGTTCGCCATAATTTTTCGCGCTAGCTCGTCACATCATATCGTTTTCTAATTAGAACTGTTTAAAATCCATCTGTAATGGAATCTGTAATGGAAAATGTTAAAATAAGGAAAAAACGTTCAATTGCCACCAGTGTAGCCAATAGTAGATACATTGCTGTGGAAGAAGTCACTCACTCTTTCCCTTGTATTTATCGGTACAATTACAATCAGTACATCTAATACACGAAAGAGCGAATACCACTAATATTGTAATATTGTAATATTGTAATATTGTAATATTGTAATATTGTAATATTGTAATATTGTAATATTGTAATATTGTAATATTGTAATATTGTAATATTGTAATATTGTAATATTGTAATATTGTAATATTGTAATATTGTAATATTGTAATATTGTAATATTGTAATATTGTAATATTATAATATTGTAATATTGTAATATTGTAATATTGAAAATTTTACTAAAAATTTAAAAAGTCTCAAAATTTGAGACTGAGATTTTAGCGGCTTAGCACGCTTAAATTGCCAATCTGCTGCGATCTGCCCATTTAAACAGTCATCATATAAGTTCGAGGAACCATCGAACCATGGTTAATCGTACCATGGTTATATAATCGCTTCCCTTCAATGAACGGAAAAGAAGCGAAATGGCCATTTCAGCCCTTGAAAGGACTTTGACCGAGATTCTTATGATCAATTGTATTGTGTATGTTGTGAAATGTTTGAACACAAATGATCGAGAACTGGACCTGCATATTTTATGCCGACTGCGAATGGCTTATGTTCTCAAGAAGCTTTTCGTGGCAGTTTTTACTCCCTGAGGTTTGCCATTGTGTGCATAGAGGTGACGACCGAACTGAAAAATTAATTCACTTGAAAAAACTTTCTGTCAGGTGGGATTCGAACCAGGGTTCTCTGGCGTATGGGCCACACACTCTACCCACTGCGCCGCGGTCGCCACTGTCGCTTTAATGAAGCTCCTCTTAAAAGTTAAGGTCGATCAGATTTTAGCGGCTTAGCACTTTTTGAGAAATATTTCTCATCGACTTTTAAAACATGTTGTTTGTGGACCATTCGCTACTCTGTTTTCTCTAGGGCTTAAATTTGGAGGTATAAACTGTTTTTGTTAAGGTAGGTATTTATGTTTTTACGCTATAAAATTCGAACCAGGGTTCTCTGGCGTATGGGCCACACACTCTACCCACTGCGCCGCGGCCGCCACTGTCGCTTTAATGAAGCTCCTCTTAAAAGTTAAGGTCGATCAGATTTTAGCGGCTTAGCACTTTTTGAGAAATATTTCTCATCGACTTTTAAAACATGTTGTTTGTGGACCATTCGCTACTCTGTTTTCTCTAGGGCTTAAATTTGGAGGTATAAACTGTTTTTGTTAAGGTAGGTATTTATGTGTTTACGCTATAAAATTACACCACAAGGCAATTAGACTAAAAAAAAAAAAAAAAAAAATTATTAAAATAGGTGCAAAAAAAATTATACAGAAAGCAACAACGAAACAATTCGGGGTGTAATTTCATCTTTGGGAGTTATATTTCCTTTTTCAGTGTGCGAATTTTTGCTTATATATGCTTATAGCTGGAGTTGTCAGGGGATATATTGCCCTTGTGTGAAATGAACACGACTATAGGAGTTGGAGAGCCATTTTTTAACTCAATGAATTTCGATTGAAAACTCTTAAAAACCTTTTGACAGGGAAAATACCATTTATTTTTAAGTTTGGATTTGATTTGAATTCTTAAAGATGTTAGAGATAAAAGTAGCAAGAATTTTGTTGTTTTGTTTTTTTTTTTTTTTTGTGATTTTGTTTTTTTTTTTTTTTTTTTTGCGATTTTATTTCATAAAATTTAATTTTGAGGCCTTTTTAATTTTATTTTTTAGGCCATTTTTTTATTTTTTATATATTTTGTTTTGCGTATTCGTGATACCATTTTTTTAATCAAGTTCTTCAAGACTCAATTTCTTTAAACTTTGGACCAGATTGTCTGTGAACTAGATGTGATGCAGAAAAATTAGCTTCAAATTTATGTTCAGCTCACCTTAATTATATGATATTTAAGGTTTCTCAAACTTGTGAACTATATATTTTGCAGCACTATGTTCTTATACAAAAAATTTAAGGTTTTTTTTTTTAATTTATTTCTACAAAATCCAATTTACAACTAACTCATTCATAATTCATCAACTAAGGGAAAAGCTTTAGGTGTGGATTACCGCTATATTCACAGTTTTCTAATTGTTTCTGCTATAACTCCATTTTTATACTTATTTTTTAGAATATACATTTTTTTTATTGAAAGCAAGCTAAATTTCCATTTATTCTAAATCTTTATTTTTATGTATTTTTACAAATTTATTTTTTCTCCACTCTTTAGGCACTACTTTGTCTGCCCATATAGCACCAACATAGGCGACACTCACTCATACAGCCTGTCGGCTCCTGCTCACACATGTCATCACAATGGCAGGATTTAAAGTTATCCTTTGCAATTTTTTTTTTTTACTTTTATTGTCATCCATTAAGAGATTAAGAATTTTTTATTACATTTTTTATGACAGTTTCTACTGTATTCCTGACATTTCTTTATTTTTACTACCGACTATTTTTTATATTTCTCAACTGTAATTTAGTTTTTTAGTCTTAAAACAAACAAAAAAAAAAGAGAAAAAGATAGTCAAGGGTCACAACAAGATTTTGCTGGCAGCGCCTTTCCTTGCCTGGGTTGAGCTTCTGGATTGCAAACCCGTAACCCATATGAATGAACAATCACAATTACCGTTTAGTTTTTCATATACAGCTGCATTTTTTTTATTTATATATTTATACATATATATTTTTGTTTTATTGAAATGTTGTAGGTAGAACGTTTTTTTTTTGCAATTTCTTCTTTAATATTTTTTTGTCGTGAACTTTTTCGTTATTTTTTCAACAAAATTGCAATTGTCTTAAAAGTAATAGATTGTTAAGCTAAGACTTGGTATAGTTTCCGCTTGCAGCACTGTAAAAATCACATTTATAATATAGACAGCAATACTTGTAGAATAATTAATTGAAAACTCGCCCATTTTTATAATAGGTAAGAATGTTTATAAAGAGTACAAAGTTAAATGCTCTATTTATGAGTCTTGGATACGAGAAAGGTATGGCTATAAATTAGGTACGTTTAATTATAAACAAGAAATTTTTAAAGAATTTATTGTAAATAAATTATAAATTTTTTCCATTAGAAATAAATAAAAAATATTTTTAAAAATTTTTTATATAAATATTACTATTAAAAAGTTAAGCTATTCTTCTTGTTAATCAACCCTTCGTTTTCCACCCGATTGTCTAAACCGAAGAATTGTTTTCCACTCAGCTCTAAATAGCTACACATGTGTTCATTACTACATTCAAACTCTCACATCCACACACGGATAGTTAGCTGTTTATTTTTGTAAAAACTTTCATTTCATTAAAAACTTCATCCTGCATTTGTGTTTCAAACCCAACCAACAGCAATTTTATGCGCCATTCAAGTGATTCCCATGTCACACCCCGGTCATTTGTACCATGCCAAAGTAACAGCAACAGCAAAAAAAAAAAAAACAACAACAATAACAGCAAATGCATCAGAAACCAATCATAAAATTAAGGACATTTTTCAATTTCCTACTTTGAACAACGAGCGCAGGATGTATAGAGTTTTTATCTCTAATCTGCAATACTTACCAACTTATACGAGTTTTAAAGGAAGTAGCTGTCCGTCTGTTGAGTGGACGACATCAACTCTTGTGCTCTTATAGTGTGATCAAAATTGAAGTGGCTGGTTGCAGTGTCGACTCAATGTTTGCCAAGAATGAAATGGAATGAATGACTGACTAAATGTTGTTTGAATGAATGAATGAGATTTGATGAATCTATTTGATATACAACTCGTTTGTTTTTTTCCACAACATCCTTCCGGATTTTTATTCAATTCTTTTCTCTACTCTTCCTAATGCTAGTTTATCTGGTATTAAAGAAAATGTACAGTAAAAACTCATGGCAAGAATCTCTCTAGTTAAGTTTATAGTTTAAGATTGAGATTGTGTTTTGCCAGATATGGTCGAGTGTCCATTTAGAATGGCTCTAAAGATAAAACTTGAAGATAGAATGAAAGCTTTTTATGGGCCTAACATTAAATTTACAGCTTTTTAATATCTTTCAGCATTAGTTGAGTTACTACTTTGCAATAAAATTGTCATATTTCTTATAAGAAAGAACTGCTGGGGATGACAAGAATAACTAGTTTTAAATTGAAAAATTTATACAAGCTGATTTTCGTTTTCACGAAGTTCCCATGTGGTTTGTCTCATCACTGATGTAAGCATAACCGAAATTTCTACTTTTTTTTTTTTTTTGCTAATAGATTTTACTAATTTAAAATTTCCTCCCCTTGGGGTCTCGATAAGCTAGCTACTCTCGATGCTGTTCGGTCAATGCCTTATAGATGAGGATTCTTTGTCTATGTTGCTGCTGGTTCACCCGCAGGAAATGCTTTTGACAGCAGCACAACAGAGCCAAAATTCGATTTCATTTAGTTAGGCAGACAGACGAACAGAGTTACATTCACATGGACAGACAAGAAATCAATGAGTTAATTTAAAAATGGTTTTCGTAGTGATGCATGGATGACTCACATAAGAGTATAGAAAAAAAAAAAAACAAATAAAAAAAGTTTCGCTCAGATAAGTTCACCAGAAGTTTAAATAAAAAAAAATTAAAAACAAGATGCTTTAAATTTTCAAGAGCTCTTAATAGAGATGAAAATTTTCTTGTAAAGAATTTCAATAACTAAAAACTTAAAAGCCGATTATTATTACATTGATTTTTGAAGTTTTTCGCTACCCTCTATCAATTTTTGAATGAAAACTTTTTGAAAACCCGGCGAAGCGGCGGGTTTAAGCTAGTATTTTAAATATAATTTCTGGCATATGACCGCCACGGCTGGCTCGGACGTAATGTGATCTGGAGGTCCAATTTTCAATCACTTTTTCCAACATTTGTGGCCATATATCGACAATTATGGGGCGAATATTGTCCTCCAAGTGGTCGATCGTTTCGCACACTAGCAACTTCGCATATACCCACAGAAAATAGTCCAGCGGCGTTAAATCGCACGACCTTGGAAGACAATTCATGGGTCCGGAACGTGAAAATATGCGGTTATCAAACGTTCCTTTCAGTAAATCAATTATGGCACGAGCTGTGTGACATGTTGCGCCGTCTTGTTAAAAACACAGCTCCTGCACATCATGGTTGTTCAATTGAGGAAGGAAAAAGTCAGTAATTATTGCTCTATAACGGTCACCATTGACTGTAACGTTCTGGCCAGCATCGTTTTAAAAGAAGATCGGACCAATGATTCCACCAGCCCATAAAGCACACCAAACAGTCAATATTCCTGGATGTAACGGTGTCTCAACATACACTTGAGGATTATCTTCACTCCAAATACGGCAGTTTTGTTTATTGACGTAGTCATTTAACCAAAAGTGAGCTTCATCGCTAAACATAATTCTCTTATGAAAATCGGGATCACCGGCAATCTTGATTTGGGCCTATTCACCAAATTTACGCCTTGCTAGGTGATCGTGTGGCTTCAATTCTTGCACGAGTTGGATTTTATAAGCACGCAAGCCAAGATCTTACCACAAAATCTTCTATAAAGTGGATGGACACATATCCAATTCCTGTGCACAATGGCGAATAGACTGATTCGGGTCTTCCTCTACGTTACGCTATACAACAGCAATGGCTTCTTCTGTACGCAATGTACGACGTCTCTTTGGATGCGTATTATCATTTAGAGTAAGCGTGGTGCGAAAACTGTCCATAGTTAGTCAAATTAATTGCTCTAATGGACGATTATGTTGACCGTAAAATTAACGTAGTGCGCGATACGTATTTCAAACAGATCCATTATCTTCAAAATACATTTCCACAATATGATATATGATATATGATATATGATATATGATATATGATATATGATATATGATATATGATATATGATATATGATATATGATATATGATATATGATATATGATATATGATATATGATATATGATATATGATATATGATATATGATATATGATATATGATATATGATATATGATATATGATATATGATATATCATATATCATATATGATATATGATATATGATATATGATATATGATATATGATATATGATATATGATATATGATATATGATATATGATATATGATATATGATATATGATATATGATATATGATATATGATATATGATATATGATATATGATATATGATATATGATATATGATATATGATATATGATATATGATATATGATATATGATATATGATATATGATATATGATATATGATATATGATATATGATATATGATATATGATATATGATATATGATATATGATATATGATATATGATATATGATATATGATATATGATATATGATATATGATATATGATATATGATATATGATATATGATATATGATATATGATATATGATATATGATATATGATATATGATATATGATATATGATATATGATATATGATATATGATATATGATATATGATATATGATATATGATATATGATATATGATATATGATATATGATATATGATATATGATATATGATATATGATATATGATATATGATATATGATATATGATATATGATATATGATATATGATATATGATATATGATATATGATATATGATATATGATATATGATATATGATATATGATATATGATATATGATATATGATATATGATATATGATATATGATATATGATATATGATATATGATATATGATATATGATATATGATATATGATATATGATATATGATATATGATATATGATATATGATATATGATATATGATATATGATATATGATATATGATATATGATATATGATATATGATATATGATATATGATATATGATATAAGATATATGATATATGATATATGATATATGATATATGATATATGATATATGATATATGATATATGATATATGATATATGATATATGATATATGATATATGATATATGATATATGATATATGATATATGATATATGATATATGATATGTGATATATGATATATGATATATGATATATGATATATGATATATGATATATGATATATGATATATGATATATGATATATGATATATGACATATGATATTTGGCCTTGATGCACGCCTTAACTTGTACTGGCGAATCATCATCAGCCAAACGCACCTCGTTCCTTGGAAAATTGTCCACAGCACGAATCAAAAGTTGTCTTAAAAGAATCAATGTTGTGGTATCTTTTGCGTCAAATCATGTCCCCTAAAATTTTCCACAACATGTAATCCAGCGGGTTCAAATTTGAACTGCCACAGGGCCATTCATCAGAGGAAATGAATGCTGGCAAATTGTTATGGAGCCAGGTTAGGGTCGTTTTAGCTTCATGGACCGGTGCACAATCTTGTTGGAAACTTTACGACTAGTTTTTGAACCGATAATGGTTAAGTCGCCTTACAACAGCTGCCAAAATGGTTTCTTGGTACACTTTGTCTGATATTTTAACTCATTATTTATTAAAATGCAAGTCAGTGACCATATTGTACGAAACACCCCACCAAGCCATGACTGAAGCTAGGTGATGACCCTTTTGGACCCATGGAATCAGTTTCTTAGATACATTGTATATACTACACGCTAACATTTTGTTTATTAAATTTTTTCTGGTAAAAATTTGTTCATGGGTAAAGAAGAATTTTCTATGCAAGTTATCAGCGTGCTTCACCAAAAAAGTGTGAATTTTTCCATCCTATTTTTCAAAGTCGCAGTTGAGTCCCAAGTCATCGACTTTTGCGTGACTTTCAAGCGGATTTCGCAGAATTCTTGATTTGACAGCTTTGATGACATGCGGCGTTGTTACTGTGTGTGGGCGGCCTGACTGGTGTCTAGTATCCTCAGTTATCTAGAATATCTAGTTCTATCTAGTAGGATATCTAGGATCTAGTAGGATACTAGTAGTAGGTATCTATGATAGTTTCCTCAAACAGTTTTACTCACTAGTAGACGAACATCCGACTAATACCGAACGGGCGGAGCGTTTTGAAAAAATCTACTTTTATCATTTCACACTTATAGCACTATATAACAGCGATACGGTTCTCACTATCTGACCACTCCATGGTTAAAAAGGAACAACTTTGATTTCCCAACACAGGCTAATGCTTTACAGGCAGGTTATAACTTTATTATACATTGAACCGGACTGTGCATATAAAACAAAACAACGGTTAATTATTCTTCAATATTTATTTTTTTATCACTTTCAAAATTATCATCATCGGAGGTGATATACATATGCCAACGTTTTTTCCATTCTTGAAAGCACTTCTGACCGGCAGATTTTCTCTATGATGACTTCAATTGTCTCAAAATGTTTTCCCACAAAGCGAAACTTGAGTTTGTGAAATAGTTCACTATTGTAACAATATTTATTTCCCTACTCAATACTTTTTAATCGCTTGGTAGCAATATTTTTTACATTTATTTTCTAACATATTTCTTATTTCATACATCTATTTTCTAACTCAAGCTTTTAAATGTAAACATAACGTAAACTTTTCACACATTTTAATTTATACTCCACAAAACCAAAATTACTCTTATCACTATGATTCAAAACTTTGCTCAACTTGTTGCACATTATCCAAAAACAATATCTAAAAAGCTGTTCTTTTAGTTTCAACTAGAAAATTTCACATATATATAGTTTGGGAATATAACGAAAGAATTTGCTATTATTTCTAATACTCAAAATAGATATTCTGCAAATATTGCATAACTAAATTGCATTTGCTGCTACAAAGTATTACCTGAAAATTTCATCATGTCACCAGTTTTATGTTGTAAAATTACTGCTACAAACGGATGTGGCACAACTACAGTGTAGACGATGCCAAGTGCGCTCGAAATAGAAACTGACAAAAGACGAATACGAGCAACTTATTTGCAAGATTTTATTATGTGGAAAATAATGTTGTAGCTGCGGCACTGATGTTTTCTCTATTCTTTTCTTCAACGCTATACACTGAACAAAAAATGTAAAAAATTTAACCAATGAACGAGCTTATTGGTCCAATGAATACATGTTTATTGTGACAATGAAAAGTGCTCTTGAATTTTATGAACTTTTCATTACAGTTCAATGATCGAAAGAATAGGATCGATTCTTTGAATCAAGGAAATAGTTTTTACTTTCAAGGAAGAGGTTCATTGAAGTAGTGCAAATACATTGAAATCAATTGATTTCAATGCATTTGCATTAATTCAAAGAATGCGTTCTTTGGGAGTTGTGGTAATTGAATGCATGGTATTCAATGACTATCGTTTGTATCTCATGTCACTCGTTCGTCCACTGCATTCACCTTCACATCATCGTCTTCGCTAGTTAAATAAACTAATAAGGTACGAAAATAAGAGCACGTGTTTACGAAGTAAGAGCAAGTTCGTATATTTTAAGAAATTTCGTTTTTTCAAATTTCAATAAACGCAGATTCTTCTAAACAATGAACAGTTCTCATTGGAAATAATGAATTTTATTTAATGAATGCAATTCATTAATTTCAAGAACAATTTTTAGTTCAGTGTATGAGCTGGTTGACAGTTTTATATGATTTACAGTGAATGATGAGAAAAAAGTAAGCCAGCTGCTCACCACTCCTCGACCAACAACCGCCAGCCAACTCAGTCGAATAAGCTTGTAACAAATTTTCCTAGCTTCTTTTCTTGTTTTAGTTTCGTTTATTTCTTTCTTTTTCTTAAGTTTTCTTGTTTTGTTGTTGATGTTGATCTTTACTTTTGTCAAATCAAAATTTTATGGTTTTGGCAGTAGCACGTTAGTAGTTGTTGCCAGGACAACGATGTTGTGAATATCCCATTAAATGAGCATTTTTATTGCTGCTTGTGCACATTTACTATAGTATTTGGACAAAATCCCTGTTTGTTGCATGGCGAAAATTTCATTATGTCACAATATAACGATGGCACAACGTTGGCAGCAGGACTTGAAGCGCTTGAATCCTTTTTGCAGCTTGACAAAGGATCAAAAGTAGCGACAGCACAAAAAAGTTTCAATTGTATTTAATTTGTCGTTATTGTAATATGCTTGACGGTAATGAAGTTGCAAATAAAATTGTCGAGGCTGTTGGATCGGTACAACAATAACAACAACAATAGACAGTTGAATAACAGACAGTTAAGGCGGTATTTTGACAGTAATACAGCAATTATGTAATGTCTAGCTAAGCGGCAAACACAACAATACATTCCACGTTCCATAACTTTTGTGTAACAACAGTTTTTAAAGTGAGTAGCACTGTGTACGAGTATTCAGCAAGATAAGAAAGTTGCAAAATTGTCGGATTTTTTTAACGGCACTATCAGAAAACAAATTTTGACAGGAAATTGAGTAAAGTTTAGCACTGTCACGACAGCTGATTGCCATAGTTTACTTGCTGTCGTCTAGAATGAATAAAAACTTTAACAATACTGCCAAAGAGTCAATAATAAAGTAGAATTTACAAATGCAAAAAAAAAACCACTTATGAATTATAAACACCTGCCTATGAAAAGCATAACTATTATAATAGCTTTAACTTTTCTATGCTTAAAATCAAAGTTATTTCAGCAAATGTATTAAGCAGTGTAATTAATACAAAACTTCAGTTATAAATAATGCCTACTTACTGTTAAAGTGCTTAACTGTAGCACATAATTAATAACCATTACTTAGCTTCCTTGCAAGTGCATTAAGAGTGCTTTTAGATCCCTTTTCCTTGTTAATGTTTGTTTTTTGTTTTATTTTCTTCTTTTGCAAACATTCTTAATGCATTTCAATGCTTACGCCTTAAAACACTGATTTAATCCCCTTCACTACAGATACACTCCCACACTACAACTTGTTCATATTTAATATAGCAAATGGAGCGACGACTGCTCGAGCACTCAGCTCATGATGTGCTCGCACTCAAGTATTCGCTTTGGCATCATATATCAAAAAGGCGCAAATTTATGCGAAATCAATTACGTTTTGCAACCCTTTTATGTGCGCTTCCTTGCTTCTTTTTCATGCTCCTAAAGTGACTTTTGCTTGGCGCGCACAATTTTGCTGGGCTCAAAATTGTCCACTACTATTTTAGCTGCTTGTTTTTTTATATCCAAAATTTGACCTTCGAGCAACGTATACTACAATATATAGTCAAAAAGTATTTGTTTTTGTTTGATTAACATGACGTTACCTTGGTAGCAGCTGCAATGGCTCACATTCATTTGCATTGGCAACCCTTACAACGTTATCTATAGTGTTGACATGCGGCAGCATCAAAATATTTTTTTTTCCCCAACAAAAAGCCGAGTATCAGCTTAAGTAAAAAGTCTGGCAATTAGATTGTTTCATTTGTAAAACAAATTTTTGACACTCCAATTAAACTGGCAAAAACTCAACTAAAAATGCACTTAAGGTATCATTACATTTCCGGATAGGGAAAAAGTAAGCAATTTTCTAAAGGTAATAACTTATGCCCTTTATTAGATATTGCATAAAATACACACATTAAATAAAAATTTAATAGTAAAATAGTAATTTTCAAACTTTTATGAGTTATAGATGGCGCCAAAGTGATGTGGTAATTAATCCGGTGTCCATATGGCGGACAGTTAATCTCTGGAATTGATCGTCTGAAACAAAAAAAATTGTGGAAAAGTGCCGTAAATTAAAAACACAGGTGCGTCGTTGGACACACGAGAGAAGCGAAGCTTTTTCGCAGTTTCATATATTCGATAGCTTAATAACTTTTCTTTTTAATAAATAAACTTTTGAATTCAAAAATTTAAAATAACATAACATAAATTACAAATATACAGAAAACATATTTACCGCTTATTTTTTTATTGTTTATTGTGAAATTTCTACGCCAATTACATATACGAGCTTATAATGCCAGCGACTCTCCATTTTAACTCTCCACACATAGTTGTGAACTTGGCTGCTTTTAACAAATTTTTTCTTTCAACAGTGTACTACCTAGCGAAAAAATCTGTCGAAAATTTTTCAGATTTCACTCCAAGCAAATCACAGCACGAGGAGTAAAAAGCTTCGCTTCAAAAATTTTCATATAAATTCAAATTGGAAAATATAAAAAATTAGTATATATGACATTTTTTATTACAAAAGAAATATACCTTTGCGAATGAAGTGTACTACATTGAACCGATGAACTGATATTTTGAGTATTTACGCTAATAACTTGACAGTATTGTTCTTGACTAATTTCAGCTTGATTATATCTTAAGTCAATATCACTTGAAGCAGCTTCTTGATTTTTATCCATTTCTGTCATTTTTTTTTAAGTGGCCTTTATAATCTTGGCAACGCTGTGCCACATTAATTTTGTTTTCCTTCTTTTGTTCCTTTTCTTTCTTTTGTGGTTTTTCAGTCATTTTTTTTTTCTTCCGATACTTTTTACAGTATTTAGCATTTTTATTAGAACTTTTCCGTTTTCTAGAGATAGACCAAATAAAAAAATATATATTAAAGACCGCACACGAAACAAAATTTAACAAACATTTTAGATACCTTGCCGATGTCATGCATGCGTTTGTTAATTCCATATTTATTGATATCATCTATTTTTTTGACACTTAAAAAACGCACTTGTGGGCATTGCTAATTTTCCTTGCACCAACAACACCACAAACGCATTCACAATACAGATGTACCGATGCTGGAGACACCTTTCGGCAAATTTTTGTAAGTTGTAGCATAGCAAATACACAATCCTATTTCTATCGATAGATGGTGACGATCTACTGCAGCATAGATTCGTTATAATTAATATTGAATTAACAATAACTTTTAACAAGCCTTTGTGGCCTAGTGTGTAGTGTATTAGGCTCTCATACTAGTGAACCCGGTTTCGATTCCACGGCGGGTCGAAATATTTTTAATGTTGTTAAAGCGTTAAATTTTCTTGTTGTAATAAGCGCTAGCAACAAAGAAACCATCAAATTTCCAAGAAAAAATCTGTCGAAAATTTTTCAGATTTCACTCCAAGCAAATCACAGAACGACGAGTAAAAAGCTTCGCTTCAAAAACAAAAACTAGTAAGGAATGGATCTTCGGAAGGGTACCGAAGCTAAAATACGGCCGCGCGGCCGTATTGATGTATATTTGTAGTCTTTATTAGCCGACTTTAAAATATTTATGTATTATCTCCAAAAATAATTGTGTCATATGCTTAATATTATTCTACCCTAAGCTGCCACTGCTCATAATACTAAAGAATATATGTGCAAAATTTGATTGGTATATGGAAATTCATACCAGCGGTGTAAAACAATTTTGATAATAGTTAAAGTACCACGCCCTCGTTCAATTCAACCCAAGTTGATAGACTACTGAGTGCTCATTATACCAAAGAATATGGAAAATTTGGAGGAAGTCGGGCAAAGGCTATAGAAGGAGTTGAATTTAAATTAAAGTGGGACGCCCCTGTTTAATTCCGCCAAATTTTTTAAACTTATCACTGCTCATTATTCCAATGAATGTATTTGCCAAATTTAGTTGAAATCAGAAAAACGGTGTAGAAGGAGTTTGATTGTAGATTTAAAACTCCTCGTTATGATAAACAATATATGTGTAAGATCAAATCGGAGAAACGTTGTTGATGGATATATATTAAAAATGAAGTGCCGCGCCCCCATTCCAGTACCGCCCTCTTTTATAAACTAAAGACTGATCCTTATGACAAATAATATGTGTGTAAAGTTCGGTTTAAGTCGGAAAAACGGTGTAGAGGCAGTTCGATTAGAGTTAAATTAACACGCCCCTTGTCCAATGCCACCCATTTTTGTAGGATTAATACTTCTCCTTATACTCAAGAATATATGTAAGAAACTTGGTTCAAATCGGAAAAACGGTGTAATGAAGCTAGTTTAAAAATGCGCCACGCCCCCTCCCTAGTACCACCCAATTTTAAAAACTTAAGACTGCTCAAGTTGCCAAGGACAATATTTGAACAATTTAGTTGATGTCAGATACACGGTGTTGAAGAAGTTCGATTAAAATTAAAATGCCACGCCCAACTTTCCAAGCCTAAAGACTTTGCATTACACCATATGTGTATATAGTATATATGTACAAAATTTGGTATGGGCTGGATAAACGATATGGGTGGAATTTGGAAAATGAAACTTTTTCTATTTTGCTGACGTCACTTTGTATGGGAGGTAGGTGTGGTTTTCATCCGAACTTGGCAAATATCATAGAAACGGTCTAAATTAAATATAAAAGCCTAGCTTTTTAAGATATTTACGATGAATATAAAGCCACTTTGTAGGCGTGGTTTTCGTCCGATTTTTCCAAATTTCATAATCAGCATTTATATTAAAGATCAAAGCTTACATGCAAAATTTTAAGGCATTTCTGTAATTTTTGTGGATTTCTAAGAGATTTAACGGTTAAAATAAAGTCACTTTGTATGGGAGGTAGGCGTGGTTTTCATCCCATTTTACTTATTCTCGAACTTGATCTGCATTGTTAAAAATTAACATTATATTTTTAATTTCATCGCGATATTTTTCAAATTGTGGCTGTAATCGTTGGCTGAGACAGACGGACACACGGAAATCGAGTCAGGAGATGATGCTGATCAAAAATATATATATTTTTATTTACCTGATACGCCTCCATCTTGGAGTTACAAACGGAATGACATAGTTAATATACCCCTTTCGCAGTACGAGTTGGGGAATAAATACGGGTATTCAGTTAAAAAAAACCAAATCAGCAGATATATAATATTGTTACTTATTACTGAGTCCAACACTGGTTGCTCCACCATTTTTAAAAGGTTCATATTTTTATTAAAAGTTGTCCAATGAACTTGGATCTCAGAACTGTTTTCAAAAAAATTTCGTTTTGATCTACTTTCAAAATGGCGGCCATATTTTTTTTCTATTTATAGCGATATAGGCGTTTGTTTTAACTTATATAACTCAGCTACTATTATACATAGAATGATGAACTAAAAACCATAATATGAACACACTTTGACCTTTAATCTTACATATAAAAAATGCTTATGAAATAAGTGATATATTGCAAAACGTGATATATTGTAATTTTAAGACTTTTTTTTTTTATAGAATCAGTGAGTTGCTGTCATAAATTTTACAGTACATAAGTTCATTTTAACTTGTTCTTTAGATATAATTTTTCTTAACATTCTGACTCATCAACTTTTTTGCTTCTATCCTCTTAAAAATTTGAATTTTGAGAAATTTGCTGAATTTTGCTTAATTCGGGGTCAAATATATCTAGTGGAAACGAGTTAAAAAATTTGGAATTTATTCACAATAAATTTTATAATAGCATTATATTGCAGTTAAAATTTATAGTTTGATATTTACTTCGTTTGGAAGATACAGCCATTCAAACTTCGTAAAAATTTGCCTCATAGTATGCATATTAATTTATTTAATTTCTTTATTTGGCCAAACAAGGCAATATACTTATTGTAACTTATTTTTGTAACAGGTTGTTGTTTTATTTATTTTTTGTTTTTCTCTCCTCTTTCCTTGTTTTAGGTACAGAAGATATACAATTCTCAGTGGACGTAATCCGCCCACATGAATCGACACATTTTCAAAACACGTCAAAAGGAAAAGACAAGAAGAAAAACGAAGGGGGAACTTATATACTAAGCTTATATACTAACAGATTTTATACACATAGTAAAAATATGTATTAATTTTCAATAATAAGCTAAAATTTATTAAGATGGAAAGGTAAATGGGAGAAGAACTCAATTTTGTTTAGGTATGGGAGGTAGACGCTAATGTTAAAAGAGGCATTTGGATATGGGAGAATAGAGTATGTTTTTATTGCGTGTTTTACTTATTTAACATTAAAATTTGTCATTTACAATTTTTTTACAAATGCTAGATCAAAGAAATAGAGAGGGATCAGAATGAGGAAAAGGAATTGGAGAAGATTCGCTTATATGTACCATTGGGCATAGGACGTGAATTGGTGTTTAATAAGGAGATAGTTATGTAAAGAAAAGTGATTTGGAAAGGGAACGCTTGAATCTGAATTTCGATATTGGCGGTGTATAATGCTCGCTGATATTATTAAATATTTTACAACATCTATTCAAGGGCTCGTTCGATGCGTAAATAGTGTTGTGATGCGATTCTTTTAACAATTTGGTATGCCTTGTAGCCTTATTGGATCATTAAATAGTACCTTGCTCGAGATGTATTTGCTACTGATGTTACCAGTAATAACATCAAATGTAAAGCATGAGCAAAGTAATATTCTCCTTGATGACAGCGATATTAAATTGGGGATTTTAAGTCTATTCTCATATGGGATCATTGCAAAAAGCAAGAATTGTCTTTAAATAGATTCTAGCCTTTCACTTTGCACTTCAAAGGCTGGGTTCCAAATTATGCAACAGTATTCTAAGATTGGTCGCACTAATGTGCAGTATAAGGTTTTAGTTGCCCAAAGCTTTCGGAATTCTTTTGCACGTTTTTTTATGAATCCGAGCATTTTGTTTGCCCTGGATATGATATGATCGTAGTGAAGGTTAAAGCGCATCTTACTATCAAGAATTATTCCAAGATCTGCTATGTGGTTGACCCTTTAAAGATCCACCTAATTGAGCAGGTATCTGCTATATGTTATTACGTTTTTACGGGCTAAACTTATAACGTAGCACTTATTTATATTTAAAGGAAGTTTATTTTGACTACACCACTGTTCCAGAGACAAATGCTTATTCTGTTAGAGTACTGAATCCACTTCTGATCTAATGGTATATTATAATTTTAAGTCATCTGCATATAAGAGATGGTGGACATCATGCAAAACTTCAGATATGTCTGCAATAAATATGTTGAAGAGGAGTAGGCCAAGATGGCTTCCTTGAGGTACACCCGACGAGGCAACAATCTTTTTAGACAGAGTACCCTGAAATTTTACATTTTGGGATTTTTCATAGAGAGAAGACTCAGCACAGTACCTGATATACCAAATTTTTCTAGTTTCTTAGCTAGGATTTCGTGATCAACACGATCAAAGGCTTAACTAAAATCTGTATAGACTGCATCTGTTTGGTGGCCGTTTTCCATTTTAGTAAGAATATCTGATGCCATGATTGTAAGATATATGGTTATTGAACGTCCTTTACGAAAACCATGTTACTGCTCGTTTAAACACGGATTAGCTACGCTCATGAGTTTGGAACATATAATTAGGGTGGTCGTTATATGACTTTCTTTCAAATTTCAATGATGAATGGTTGTTGATTGGCTACAATTTCAAGTGTCAAATTTTGAAATTGTGCCCTAAGTATCAATATTTGCTAATTTTTCCGCCTCATTACAAAAGAAAAAAAATTATGTTGGGAGGTGGGCGTGGTCGAAATTTTGTTTTTCAATTTTGCACATAAATATATGTTTCCATTATTTTTAAATCGGTCTAGTGTGAAGAAAAATATGGCATTTGAAATTGTCTTGATGTATCGGAGGTAAGCGTGGTTGTGGGCGGATTTGAAATTTGTTTCGCTATATGTTCTTGTTCTGTTATCTGTGTTATGTGTTATGTGAATTTTATTCTTAATTACAACTCATATGCAAAATTTTACTCCTGTAGGACTATTATTTCTATATATTTACTGATATATTTTGTAGGGAAGCGGAGAAATAAGCAGTAGGGAGATTTAGGCCTCAATTTAAAAATCTGAAAAAAATAAGGAGTAGTTTTTTTGACATTTGGAGCCAATCAACAACCATCCATTATTGCAATTTAAGAAACGCCTTATATCGACCACCGCAATATACATACTATGAAACGAATTTTCACTAAGTTTGATGGGCTGTATCTTCCAAAGTTTAAAATATTTAAGTCCTGCGTCTTGTTTATTTAAAGCCTCCATAACTTGCTTCATAAGACAAAGTTTTATATGCAAAGGGGGATTTATTTTCTTTGACTTATACTCTGCTCGCTGCGCTACCCGCCCTCGCAACAGAATATAAGCTACACAGCCACAACTTGCAGTTACCTGCTTTTTCGTCTGTCCTCGCAAGCCGCGCAAAAGCTCTTCGGTAGATATCAATATAATTTGTTGTTTTTTCCTAGCGTTTTCTTTAACTTATATTCTGCTCGTTGCGCACCCGCCCTCGCAACAGAATATATAATTCAGAGTCGAACCATGCGTTTACCTGCTTCATCTATACTTGCAAGCCACGCTGCGCTGTCGCACTCAGTCGCCCTCCCTTCAGCGTGAAAACCGACACAGATCTCTTTCATTTTGCATTTCATATGCTTGAATTCTGCTCACCGTACTATTTGGCCTTGCAGCACTATTCAAGCCCTCATAAATACTTCAGATTCTGCTAGCTGCGTTGCTTCGGTGACCCTTGCAACGACATTCGAGTTTTTATACAAGTGTCCTCTGCAAAATCATTTCTTTTTCTTTGGTGCTGTACATAGGCTGCTTCACAGACCGATGATCTGCCATAAGAACCTATCACATAAGCCGATTAAATAAGAACCGATTAGATATTATAAGAACCGATTACCCGTCATAAGAATAGGTCACCCGAACAGAGTAAATATTATAAGAACCAATTAGATGTCCTAAAAACCGATCACCTGTTATAAGAACTGATCATCTAAATGTTCGAGTAAATATCATAAGAACCGATTAGCCATCATAAAAACCAATAAAATATCACAGGAACTGAATGAATTACCCATCACAAGAACCAATTAGAGGTAATAAGCACCGAATACTCGCATTAAAAACCGATTACCCGTAATAAATAACCAAGTACCAAGTACTTACAATATTTTCCGACTACATACGCTGTACTGCAAGGATTTTGTAAAATCTTATAAGAACTATCATAAGAAATTGGAAGTGTTCAATAAAAATTGAGAATATTAATTCAAATTGGGTTCTTTTTTGCTGAAGGTGAAGTGGATCCTTCAGAGAATCCTTAGAACTTCAGAGACTAAGTTTCACTTCAGCCATAGATAAAAGCACATTACAAATCTCTTCAAATTCTGCTCAAATTTAGATATTTGCACATAGGCTTTGATATATGATTGAGACATCATTATCACATTTGGCAAAATCCGATGAAAACCACGCCTACCTCACATACAAATTGGCTTTATTTAAACGTAAAAGCTCTTAAGAATCTGTACAAATAAAAGAAATCTTTGATATTTAACATAAGCCATCGCAACAGTATTTGGCAAAATCCGATGAAAACCACGCCCACTTCCCATACAAAATGGCTTTGTTTTAAACGTAAAATGTCTCATAAATTCACAAAAAATAAAGACATATCTTGAAATTTTGCACATAAGATATAGAACCATCTCTATGATACTTGGCCAAATCGGATGAAAACCACGCCTACCTCCCATACAAAGTGACGTCTTCAAAATAGAAAAAATTGCGTAAATATATAAAACTGGATGGCATCATGTCTGCCTACACCAACCTACACCAAATTTTGCACATATATTTATCGGTATAATGTGGAGTCCTTAAACTAGAAAAGTGGGTGGCATTTTACTTTTAATCGAACTACTGTTTGTCTGACTTCAACCAAATTTTGCACACATAATCCTTGGTAATTTGAACAATCTTAAGTTTATAAAATTGAGTGGTACTAGACAGAGGGCGTGGCACTTTATTTTTAAACTAGCTCCATCTACACCGTTTGTCAGATTTCAACAAAATTTCGTATATATATTCTTAAGTATAATGAAAAGTTTCAAGCCTACAAAAGTGGGTGGGATTGGACAAGGGGCATGCCAATTTAATTCTAATCGAACTCTATGTACACCATTTGCCTGATTTTAGCCAAATTTTTCAAATATACCCTTGGTCATAAGGAGCAGTCTGTTGTTTAAAAAAGTGGGCGGAATAAGACATAGGGGGGGGGGTGGGATGATACTTTAATTTTTATGGAATTCCTTCTGAACCGTTTTCTAACTTCAACTAAATTTTGTAAAATATTCTTTGGAATAATGTGCAGTCATAAGTCTAAAAATTTGGGCGGAATTAGACAGGGGTTTAATTTTAATCGAACTCTTTCTATAACCTTTGTCTGACTTCTTCCAAATTATCCACATAGACCGAGAAAAAAGTTTATGTTAAATTGAAAAAAAAAAACCTAGTATAATTTATAAGACGGCTTTGGCAGTTTTCAGCCTCCCAGGTACTTCATCAAACGCTTAAGTTTTACATGTTGACTTGGCAATTTTTATCTGGGTGATAAATTATCGAAGTATTTGGTAATTTTTTATACACTATTTTAAAAAAAAAAAAAAATTTATTTCAAATATATAATTTTTTCGGGTTTTGGTTTTTTTATTTTCCTCTTTTCTTTTTTTGAAGCTACCGCCGCCGCCTATCGTTTTGTGATTTCTTTGACTGAAATCGGTAACAACACAAATTTTTCTTTTATCAACACCGTTTTTTTCTTAGAAATTAATGACTTCTCGGCTTTTCTTGCTGCTAATTTCATTTCTAATTTCTTGCTAAATTAAATTCAATAGCATATACAAAAATTTTACCTTCACATGCCGTTGAGATTCGAACCCACACCAACCGATATAACTGTGTATGAAGTCACTATACTACTCACTGAGGCAAACTCCTTCGTTACGCGGAATGATTTATTTAATATTAATTACAACTGAAGCTATGCTGCAGCCTAACACAATAATCTATTAAAAGATTTTTGTTGTATGGCTGTCAACAGAATACTGCCACATACTGCATCTGTTAATACAGCATCTGTTAACATAGCCAAAGTTTTGTCAGCAATTAGTAGCAGGGATGCTTGGATCAGTGGGTAGAGCGTTGGACAGGCGCCAAAAGTACCAGGTTCGACTCTGCACGGCGGGCAAATAAATCATTTTTCTTTTCTTTTTGTTGATGAAATGCAATAAAATTTACTAGTATGAATATTGAAGTGTGTTTTTTAATTCACTTTATGTTATTTTTGCATTTAAAAGTGGTTTTGTTAAAACAAAAAAAAAACTATTAAATTATCAAATCTATCGTTCTCTCATGTGCCTAATGACGCAACTGTGTTTTTTTTTTTGCAGAATATAGCTCAAAGCTATGCTTAAACCATCCATGCTAGTTGTTTTTTCATTTGATATTTTGGATTTTGGGCTTAGGTAAATTAAATATATGTTTTTTTTTGCCAAGGTATCGAAGTATGTGCTTTCAAAGCAATGTATTAAACAATAAATTGCTTAGGTGAATAAGCATAAGTTTATAATTCCCATACAATTCTCTTTACCCAAGCTGACTTAGGTGATTTACCTATTCCATTTTTTCTCGGTGTATATTCTTTGGAATAATGAGCTGTTAGTAGTCTAGAAAATTGGGCTTAATTGAACGGAGACTGTGGCACTTTAATTTTAAACTAAATTCTTTTACACCATTGGTATGAATTTGCTCATACTAACCAAATTTTGAACATAGTTTTATTCTTTAGCATAATGAGCAGTCTACAAATTACTCTATGTAGCAGCTAAGGGTAAAATTTAATTAAGCGTATGACACAAATATTTTTGCAGATTATACACAAACATTTTAAAGACGACTTAAAACTTCGAATATACTTCAATACGGCCGCAGGGGGTATTTTGGCTTCAGCACCCAGCCGAAGCCCATTCCTTACCAGTTATATTTTTTTTTTACAAAAATTTTGCTCTGGTATTTTTGTGTTCAAGAATAAAAATTTAACAATGTAACTTCTCATACGTTTTGTATTTAAATTGACTTCATTTGAATTTTAAGTTAAGTTTAATACTCTGCAGAAAATACTTCACTTCCAATGTGAACAACTCAAATAATGTGGTTTTTTATCGCAAATTTTTTTAAACACTTCCCTTATATTTTGCACATTCCTTATATAACTTATGTTCCGCTTGAACAATACAGCATAAAGTTAACTTCCTTTATGTGAGATTTTCGCGCACTCGTTCTCCTGTTTTGTTTTTTTTTTCATTCTATACTGTCAGTTGTTTTTTAAGCCAACGCCAACCAGACACACACAAACACACACACATACAATTATTTTACGGAAACATATTTCAAATTTTTATTTTGATTTCTTTTAAAGGTTATGTGGAGATTTTTTTCGGTTATTTCTTTTATGATTGTTGTTTCGCCCGGTGCTGTACTATAGCGTACCCTAAACATTTGCCCCGGCACCAGATAAACCGTGAAGCTTTATTGCATAAAATTGTTTTTGTTGCTTGTGTTACTTTGACTCTGGCACATTTCGGCTGGGAATCAAAATTGTTGCGGTTTGGCTAGGTGCTAGCAAGGGGTACCAACAACAACAACAACAACAAAGACAACAACGTATGATCTCTTGAAGTTGGTGTAAAGTTGAAAATGTTTAAAAAATACTTGGTTCCATTGCTGACATGGCCGGAACGTTAAAACCGTGTCAGTGGGTAACAAAAATTCATTTTTCACGCAGCGTTGTTGTTGTAGTTGGGGTTGAGCGCCAACAAGGTGGAGTAATATTTTGTTGTTGCAAATGTTGGTATTAATATTGTTGTTATTACCTCTGCTGCTGATGCTAGATCAAAAACGTACGTGTGCCAAAAAATTGCATGTATATTGGTAGAAGAGGTGGGTGATACGCAGACACAAAAAAGGTCAGCTAGTCAGTTGAAGAAATACAAAGACCGACAAAGAGGAAATGTGACGTAGAGTCAGCTGCGTAGGTGGGAAAGAAGAAGTTACGTTTAGATGCTGTTGCATGCTGTACTTTAAGCTGAAGCACGTTGTATATCATCTCTATATGCAGCACTCTACTCCCCCATCCAATCATTGCACACCAATATATGTTCTTATATTATTTATGTTGGCTCGTAGCCTTGCTGTAGTTGTTGTTGTTGTTGCAATTCTCTGCTGCAATTTTATGGCATGCATTGTGTATGCAGCAAAGCGTAAAAATTATTATATTGTAGCTGCTCTGTTTGTGTGTCTGTGTGTATTTTATTTTCACACAACAAAACTTTCACAACATCAACAAAAAACAGCTTTTTCGTATTATTATTGTTTGCTTAATATTGTGTTTGGCAAAATGTGTTGCATATGTGTTGGTGCACCGCAGCAAGGTCCTTGCCGACGCCTCGTAAGAATGCCAAAAATATTTTTCATTGCGTTCAAAATCGTGTACGTGTTTTTCTCATTGCTATAAAATAGCTATAATTTTTTTTTTTTTTTTGCTTTACAGTTTTTTATGTAGCTTTTTTTTAGCTATATTAAACTAGTTCAAAATAAAGCATTGATTTTCCTTAAACGTTAGTTTTTTACAGTGTATTTTGCAGCAGCATGTTTTTCATCGCAATTTTTTCTATTTCAGTTATTGCTGTTTGTTTTGTTTATTTTTATTTTTTGTGTTTTTGCATTTTCCGACAGTTGTTGATATGCCAAGTTTAGTGCTCGGTTTTTGAGGCAAAATTGCTTCCGTTATTATTGCTGATGCTGTTGTTGTTGCTTTTTTGTTGCTATTTCGAGTTCGAAAATGATTTATGTCGCTTAAATTTATTATGTGGAACTGCAATAATCGTAAAAATTGCTACAGATATTTTGAGTTATGTTAAGCAATGAGCATGTTTTTGCAGTGTATAAATTGGTGCATGTGTGCTACCGACCGCATTTGAACCCTGACATATATATTACATATATTGCTAAAACATAAAAAGCATAAAATAAAACAATATCCATTTGTTGCAATAATTTTGTAAATTTTTTATTTTAAGATTTATATCAGCTGTAAAGATTAAGTGCACAATGTAAGGCATTTATTGGAGAGTTAGGGTATTTTTTTAAGCACTCTCTAGAGCAGCTATATAAACCAACCGTTCTTTAACTAAAGGGTTAACAGTTTATTAGCCTAAATTGTCGTCTAGACATTTTTATGAACAAGTTAGCAAAGTTTAAATTTAATGAACCATTCTCAAGACGGTTTTTATTATTTTGTTTTTATCAAAAATCTGAATGGTTTTGCAATTTAATTTAATGGTGAAAGAGTTCAACTGAACTCTTGACTGATAAGTTTTTTAATTTTATTCCTTGGCCGCTATTTGCAAAGTTTTTCAAAAACATTTGTGCTGATACTTTACAATAAAGTAAAACAAGTAAGGACGTACGGCGTTCAAACGCCAAAATAAGAAAAATATGTAAATTATTTTATTTTGATTGACATAGAATAAAGTCTTATAGCACGCTTTGTATGGTGGTCATTTTCGCAAATTTTTTGAAGCGTTTGCTACTTTTTGGATCACTTTTTGTGGTATATCTACAGCCTTTAATATTCATATAGCAAAGATAAAATATATGCCAAAGTATCAGTTATATATCGAATGAAACGAATATTTAAAACAAAATATTTTGAAACAAAAATATCAAAATCTAAGAAGAAAAAAACACAATACATAAATATTGTGATTATAAATAAACAACTAGTTGAAATGTAATATAGAAAAAGAAATGATGACTGCAACTAACTGGTTTCTATAAAAAAAAAAAAATTTACAAGTTGCAAAATAACATTATTTGAATAGAAAAATTAAATAATTTTATTTTAATATCAAGCAACTAACTGTTTCATACGAACTGTTTATACGTCCGATTAAAGGTCAAAGTGTGCTTAATATTATGGATTCTAATTCATCGTTCTATGTGTAGTAGAAGCTGATAAATATAAGCTACCACAAATGCATATATTGCTATAGGTTACAAAAAAAAAAAAAATATGTCCGCCATTTTGGAAGTAGAACAAAAAATGTTTTTTGAAAGCAGTTTTAAGATTCAAATACATTGGAGAACTTTTAATAAAAATATTAATTTGTTTAAAAATGGTCCAGCAACCATTGTCGGATCAGTTGATTTGGACTGACTCTACCGTACTGTAATGTTTAAGTAGTAAGTACTCAATACTAACGGCGTACTTTGGGAAAAACATGGCAAAAACTCTCGCATCGTCTGGTTTTGACGCTGAAATCTATATTATTAAAGCAATGTACTTGAATTTTTGGTAATCTTTTCAAAATTGATAGCTTATGCGGATGGCAGTGCTATTGTCACTTCTGGAAAAATATATCTAATCTTCGAGATATTATGCAAAACCACCTTAATACTCTCATCCAATGGGTTAATAGCTGTGGACTCGGCTTTAACCTAAAAAAGTCAGTCCTCCTAAACTGGGAAACATAAGACTAAGCTTCTTAGATCAAATACCTGGACTTTATCCCTTATAGGGCCTGGAAACCCAATCTTCTCCAGAGAGCCATCAAGCAAAAAGGCAGTGGGTAACTAATGGGGTTTACAGCCCAGTGTTACTCACGGGCTTTACACGGCAGTGGTAAGGCCAATATTGCTATATGGTTGCATAGTTTGGTAGCAAGCACTAGACAAAAAAACTCATCTCAACATACTTCGTAGAGTTTAAAGATCAGCTGAGATGTGCATTAGTGGAGCACTAGGAACCAATCCTACACCGAGAAAAAAAGCAATAGGTAAATCACCTAAGTCGGCTTTTGTAAACAGAATTTTATGGGAATTATAAACTTATGCTTATTTACCTAAGCAATTTGTTGTTAAATACATTGCTTTGAAAGCACATACTTCGATACCTTGCCAAAAAAAAATATTTGGTTCACCTAAGCCCAAAATCCAAAAATACAAAATTAAAAAACAACTAGCATGGATGGCTTAAGCATAGTTTTGTGCTATTTTCTGCAAGTAACGTCTTGCTTATGTAACTGCAGCTATGTTAACAGATGCTGTATTAACACATGCAGTATGTCACAGCATTCTGTTGATAGCCATACAACAAAAATTTTTTAACAGATTATTATGTTATGCTGCAGCATAACTTCAGTTGTAAGTAATATTGAATAAATCACTCCGCGTAACAAAGGAGTTTGGCTCAAAGCATAGTGTAGTGACTTCATACACAGTGGTATCGGTTGGTTGTGGGTTCGAATCTCAACGGCATGCGAAGGTAAAATTTGATATTTTATTTATATAATCAAATTTGGTATTTGATATTTAGTTTAACTTAATTAAATGCTCTTGTTATAATATATGTCAAGCAGCAAGAAAAGCCGAGAAGTCATTAATTTCTAAAAAAAAGAAGGTGTTGATAAAAGAAAAATTTGTGATGCTGCTGCCGATTTCAGTCAAGCAAATCACAGAACGAGAGGCGGCAGCTTCAAAAAAAAAAAAAGGAAAATAAAAAAACCAAAACCCGAAAAAAACTTATATATTTGAAATTAAATTTTTTTTTTTTTAAAGTAGTGTATAAAAAATTACCAAATACTTGGTTAATTTATCACCCAAATAAAAATTGGCAAGTCAACATGTAAAACTTAGGCGTTTTGATGAAGTACTTGGGAGGCTGAAAACTGCCAAAGCCATCTTGTGAATTATACTAGGTTTTTTCAATTTAACATAAGCTTTTTTCTCTGTGTACAGACACATTAGTCACACCATGCTCCACCTGATACCACTTAATATCCTAGTAAAACAGATGGCTACCAATACAGCCATCCGTCTAGAGGCCACCTCTCAATGGAGTTGGACACTCTAGCATTAGGAAGGTGCTTCCTCCTATACCCAAATCCGCAGACTATATCACACAAAAAAAACTTTTCTTTGACAGGAAACTTCATGTATCCATTCCCTACCGCGAAGAGTGGGAGATTGGAAACCTTCCACCAAACAATGTCATCAGAATCTACACTGATGGATCAAAATAAGATGGCAAGGTTGGAGGAGAAGTCTAGTCTGCCACGTTGAAAATTAATCTAGCTTTCAGTCTACCTGCCTATTGCAGTGCATTCCAAGCGGATATCCTCTATGGATATCTACATACTATCTGACAGTCAAGCCGCATTGAAAGCCCTAGAATCTGTTGTGACAACATTCAAAACAGTTCTTTGCTGCCGCAGATCCCTAAATGAGATGGCAGAGCAGCTCAAAATACTCCTTTGCTTGATTACCGGACTTACCATAAAGACTTTCTAGGAAACTGTAAGGCAGATGGACTCCCTCGCACCGGAACAACCAAACAACTCTCGATAGATAAAGAAATGATTGATATATATTTCATTTCATTTAATCGATATATACTCACAAATGAGCTATCCCTAAAAAAAAAAAAACCAACAATATGTAGTCAAAGAAAGCACATGCCATACAGCGCGTGAAGTTTGGCCAAAAATCACCCTAAAACGCTCAAAAGAACCCTGAGAAGGGATTAAATCAATACTATGATAGGTGTCTTAACAGGATACAGAAGCTACAGAGATGAAGAGAAGTAGGAATCTACAACACATCTTTTCTGCTCTTGCCCAGCGCTAGCTAAAAATCGCCACCTTCACTTAGGTAAATGGTCAGAATCTTCGATCTACCGAATCCTTAGCTTTGTCAACAGCTCTAACTGATTTGAATACAAAGGAAAATCAACCCATAGTATCACAACGGGCCTTATTGACCTAGGTGTGTCTCAAGGGAGACAGCCGCTTCAACCTAACCTAACCTAACCTAACCAACAAAATTCTTCATGGAAGAGATTGATATAACATATGTTAACTTTCTTCACCAGTGCCTGATACCCTGATAAAGAACTGAGCTGTATGATGTTAAAGAAGAATATGAAAGTTCTGGTAATGAAATTGGAAAGCTGGTCAAAAATAAAAATACTCGTGTTTCAGCGTTTTCAAAGTTGAGGCATACAAACTGCTTTTATGAATTTTAAAGTCAGTATTTGTGGAAAATATTTTATGAAGTTATATGGAAGTAGTTTGTTTATATAATGAAAATAGTTTTTAATTTTTATTTTTGTTATTGTACGTAATAGTTATTAGAAGTTCAAATATTATTGTTATTTATGAACTATTATTAGGTCTTAGAAGCTAGAAGTGGTAATCGAAAGATTTATATATTTAAAGTAGAAAAATTTAGCTTGAATGTACTAAATTTATGTCAAATATTTGGGTAAGTTGTGACGCTCTTAGGTGGTTATTTTATTGTCATAATTTGTTTATTAATTAGCTTTGTCCATCACCAGTACTTTACACTCAGATGTTGAGATGCTTTTGAAAGATACAAAATAGGACAAAAAACTTATGTATACATATATTGTTAACTGATATTTGCTAAGGATCTAAATTAAAGTTATATATGTATCAGCAATTAGTATTTATGTGTCAGATTTGTGAAACTCTGGAAAATAGCAACAACGTAAATAAATAAATTTTGTTTTTTTTTCGCCTGAAAAACCTACCAAATTATAAGATGTCAGTAAAAAAATATTATATATGGAAAAATATTATTTCTTAAGTCATTAAATAAATATATGCAAAATCGGAAATTGGATCTATTTTTCCTGAAATTGTAATATTTTTTCAAAATTTCGAATCATCGGATTCTATACTGAAATTCTATACAAATTCGATATTTCGGCATATATGGCAACATTGTACTCAACTAATAGGTTTCCTGAGCACGAATTATTAATTTGCTGAAACTAATAAATTCCTGGCTTCCTAACTTCTTTATTACAAAAAACCCAGTGTTTCTGCATCTCATTGTTGCAATATAATTTTAGCTACATGATATTTTTTTTTAATTTACTTAACTGAGTGTATAGCTTTATATTTAAAAAATTCTCTCCCACAACTACCTGCAAATAAAGTTGGTCTCATCTTCACGGTGATAGCTTGAAGTTATCAGATCCGAAGTATTTCGAGGAATCAGTTTTAATCATAAAAGCTTAAGCTCAATAAAAATAAAAATATATAAAACAAAATAACTTGAAAAAAGGCGCAACTAATGAGCCAGTTCGAAAAAGTTTTTTATTTAAAAAGCACGTCTAATGTACGCTTAATCTAAAAAAATTAAGTTTGAGCCAATGCCATTTTTCAATTAAGATTTAACAATCAATCCTACACAGCAGTGTAAGCAACATTGTTGAAAAAAAAAGAAAAAACCTTTTTTAGAAGCTCAACTTTGGATGATCTTAATAGACAAATCCTTTGGATCATATTACATGCAAAGTGTGTTTTTCACACGGTGGATATATCCAGATTACAAAAAGTAGCACAAATAAGTAAACCCAATAACTTCGGAATAACCCTGAATGCGAGGGGTTTGCCTTTCTCCCAATGTGCGGCGTACGGTAATTCTAAGTGTAGGTTAGACTCTCTAAAAATCGGGGTACAGAAAGGTGGGTCGCAAGATTTACTATCATGAAATTTTTAAAAAACTATAAAACTATAAAATAGAAATTATCGTTCATATAATCATAAATGTATAATGACAAAAAAATCATTATCATCATATATATCATAAATTGAAAGGTAAACGGATAAAAATAATTTAATGTTCAAATCGGCAGTGATGGGTGTTGGGAAAAAATAATTGGAGAAAGGAAAGAGTATGGTTCTCGATAATTTCTTAATAATTAAAACGATAAAATTATTTATTAATTATTGAGAAATTATCGCTAACTATTGTCCATCATTTATTGATAATTTGAACGATAACATTTTGAGAATAAAATCGTTCTCGATTGTCTTAACTTTAAATTTATAGAGAAATTATCGTTAACAATATCGTTAACAAAAATTAGAAAATTTGTTCTCGTAAATTTCGTAGTAAATAACAGTTTCAGCTCACAGCTTTGTTTGATTCTCAAAAATAGGTACACTTACAAAATGTTGCATTGTAGTGCAACTTACACTATGGAATGATAATGTTTGCGGACATTTTAATGATATCGTAGTGTATTGTATGTATTTGCTTTCAAGTACACAAACTTTAGCGCTACAGAATAGAGAGTAAGGGCACCTATGATATACAAAGTTAATGTACTGTACTCTAACATCTACGCTACAGTAGCTCAACATACGCTTCGCTAGCGTTTATTTTCATTCACTAATTTGAAGTGCCTATAAAAGTGCCACTTTTAAGTTAATTTCAGCTAAACCTTCAGATTTTTCTCAAAAGCTAATAAAATACAAACAAAAAAATGGGTCAAACTTGCTGCAAGCTACTTAAAAATATCTTACAACAACTACGCAAACGCTACTCAAATTTTGCTCCTTAACTTTATTACATGTCAGGTGCATCTTTTTTCTTATTTCTTTCTATATTTTAAATTTATTTAGCGCATACATTTTGACATACCGCTTGAGACTCGTGAGCGTGCCAAACCAGGGTTGCTTACGCTGTCACAGCACACAGCTCGCATTCAAAATAAGCAGGAGGAAGTTTTTTCTATTTTTTGCAACTTTTCTAAAAGTTGTTGCTTTCTGCTAATGTTATGGTTCGTGAACAGCTTGTTGTGGTATCTCTGTGTGCAATAGTTTCAGTTTGAGTTGCTTTTTAGGAAACTTCATGTGTGTGCAAGTGTGTGTTTGTGTTTGAGTGCATATTGTGTGTGTGTGTTTGCAACTGTGTTTCTCAAATGGAATAATTGAAAAATTCTACAAAAGCCAAGTTTAAAGTAAGATTGACAGCCGCTGCGTGCCTAGGCGTCTTCGTGTCAGTGTTTCCAGCAGAATTATTTCGAGCAAAGCTTCCAAAATAGCAACATGAAATATTTCTGGCGTGCCTGTACAAATGCAACTCGCTGCACTCACTATCTTTGCGTGTCATGCAACGTGAGTCCTTTTTGTGTCTTTTTTGGTCCAATTTTTGTATCGCCTTTTTTTTTCGTTTTTTTTTTTAATACGCTTCGTTGCACCGTATGCATGTTCACTGACTCGACAAAGTGTGTTTCATGTGCAGCTTCATTTCTTCATTTCTAAGGCTACTTCAAAGCAAACCGCGTAAACTTTGCCTTAAGTAAAAGAGTGCAAGGCACAGAAGTTTTCAAAGCTCAACAAAAAAAAAAAAAAAGATGAGCTACTCTGAAAAAAAAAACTGATTCTAAGAAAATTTTTAGGAACTAAATCAAATCTGATTTAGAAACTTAATCTCAAGTAACAAAAATATTTAAAAATTGTGCAGCTTTTTCTATACAAAACATCCAAGGAATTTAAATATTTTTGAAGTGAAAATTTCTTTAGGCGCGTTGAGCATTTTTTGGTAAAGAGCAAAACTATAGATATGTGATATCATCACGCTGTTAGCGATATCGTCACGCTGTTAGCGCAACAGAAATTATTGCTGTTACATCATTTTTTTTAAAGGATTACCTATCATCAACCAAGCCGAAGACCGAAGCTATTACCGAAGCGATTACCAAACTAATTACCGAAGCGATTACCAACTAATTGCTGAACCAATTACCGACTACCGAGACCATTAGCAACCTATTACCAAATGAATTACCCAAGCGATCAGCAACCGATTACCTAACCAATTACCGATTACCGAGGTGCTTACCAACTGATTACCAAACCAATTACCGTTGCGATGACCAACCCATTACCGATTACCGAAGTAATTACCAACCGATTACCAATTGCCGAAGCAATTGCAAACCGATTACCAATTACCGAAGCGATTACTAACCGATTACCGACACAATCACTGATTACCGAAGTGATTCCTAACCGATTACTGAACCAATTACCGATTATCGAAGCGATTACCAACCGATTACCGATCCAATTACTAATTACCGAAGCGATTACCAACCGATTTTCGAACCAATTACCGATGACCGAAGAGATCACCGAATCGATTACCAAACGATTACCGAAACGATTACCAACCGATTACCAAACCAATATCCAATTACCGAAACAGAGTAATTTTCTTACAAATATATATTATATATAAACAATAAAAAAAACAGTTTATACATTCAGTAGCGCATAAATTGATAAAAAATGTTGAAAAAGCAGAACGCATCTTATCTGCCGACTTTGGCTGCTTCAGAAATTTATAACAGCTCTGTTATTTAATAGCTTTTAGTTTTCACTTCGATCGACGTCCCCTCACTGCCTACTTTTTTTCTATGAATTTCAATGCAATGAATATCCTTACTAATAATGTATTTTTTGTATTTTTATGTATTTTTTACTAATACTAAATTTGAAAAAAATAATTCCTTTTAATTCTATTTTATAAGTTTGAAACATTAAAATTTTAATTCATATCTTAACTATAAAGTTCTTTTTATGCTTTGTCCTAATTTTATAGTAAACTTTTGAGCCTTCTTTTTTTTTTTTCTTTTGTGTCAGCAATAAATAGTTATCCTTGCTACCACTCACTGCCTTTAATCTTCTAGCTACATTGACTTTAATTAAGAAAACTAGTTTCGCCAACACATCGTTACGCCTCAAGAACTCATAAAGTCGTCTGAAAGACCTTGCAAAGCAACAACAACAACAACAACAAAAACCAAAAAAAAAACTAAACTACTTTGAACGTAGATTTATGGTTTTTTATCACTTCAACGCATCGCATACTTCTTCGAAAACTGCTTTTGGCGATAACAAACATGGTGATAAAACATGGCCAACACAAAAAAAAAAAAAACTAGAAAAAAAACATCAGAAAATGTTGAAGGGAATAAGAGATGGAATAGAAAAAATAAAAAGACGTATTTTTCATTCAACTTTATTACTTTCGCTTTCATTTGCAAAAAAAAAAAAAAAAAGAACGCAAAAATAGCAAGAAAACAGCAACAAAATGTTAAAAACAAACTTTGTTAAAACGACAACGCAGAAAAAAGAAATGAAAGGGGGTCACTCTGCCAGGAAATGTGAAAAGTTTTGTTGGTGGCACGTGATTACAAGGGGTAGGATATGATTTTGTGTTTTTATATTCAAACTGGCGCCGTGTTAACAAGCAGTTTGTCTGGCCTGAACCCACTCCACCAAGTCAGAAAGTGAAAAACTAATTTGCTTCAAAAGTTATTGGCCAATATGTAGCAGCCAGATATGAGATTGGCAAGATGTCGTCGATATATATTATTAATGACTTGTAAATAAAAACAAACAACACACATTATAGATAAAAAGTCGTCACTATTCACCTTGAAATAATCAGCTCATTAGTTAGTTAGCTCAAAAACAAAGCATTTTTGTTCCTGCAAAAAATTGCAGTGCTGCCAACTTTATGCAAATGCTTTGTATGCATTCAAAACAAAAACACAACCACTCGGCTGCAATAATGTCAAAACTGGCTGCAATTTCAGCCAACCATCAGCAGCTGATGGCAGCTGCATGAATTTCCGGCATGTTAGCAAAACGCACGAACGCAACCCAACCACACACCCAGTGGGCCAACCGACTTTAAAACGTATGACATTAAATGCAACACTTAAAGCAGCGCTTCAACCAACCTTAAGGGTCACACGTTGACGCGGCGTATTATGCGCTGCCATGTTGGCTGCCATGTCGGCGGATGCGGAAATCCGCTTCATTTGCTCTTAGTTACACTTGCTCGTTCAATGCGGGTTCGTTCGTAGGTTGTTCGTTCGACAGTTGATTTAGATTGACGTTTTTCCCTGATTTCAGGGCTGCAGCGAACGAACGATCTTTGCTGCTTTTAATTGGCGAGTTATTAATATTCAAATGAGTTTGTGGCGGCAGCTCGAGCGGAAACGGAAGTGTGCGCCGTTCGTTCATGGTTGATTCGGTTGATGTTGGTTAGGTTTGTTGTGTTTGAAAATCAGTGTTGATACCTTGACACGGTCGTCATTTTACTGGAGTCTCATTGGAAAACATGCAATATTTTTGCATAGTATTAATTAAAAAATCTGCATGACTGTGACTTGAGGCGCTGTCAGCTGAGCGTTGCTAGAGTGTTTGTATGTGTGCTCCTAGTGTTTGTCAGTCTGGCTTTAGGGCGGTAGCTGTTGACATTATTCATTTGTATTAATTCATTGGCAGCACTGTCTATCAATGAGAGCTGTCTAAAGGTTTGATGAAGGGTTCAAAGAGTGAAATTTAAATTAGTTGACAATTTAAATTTATACCTACACGATAAATTTCATAGGAATTTTTCAGAGATTTTAAAAAATTCTTCTATGGCATGTGCATCGTATTAAAAGCCAGTTTTAAATTTTAGCAGAATTTTTGCAGTATTTTCTGCTTGGTTTGTAACTAAAATTGTCATTATGGCATATTTAGGAAAACTTTTATGATAAAATGTGTATTTGTATAATAAAATTAGTTCAACTCTTTTAAAAAAACCTAATTTCATTTATTTCTTGTTTTACTGTGGTTAATTGAAACTATTTCAATAAATCAACTAGAATTATTGCAGGGTCTAGCCTGATTAGAAAATACTTGAAATAGAAAATTTTCCTTAATGTTTTTTGGAAAAGTGAAAAATATTTTCAATTTTATTTAAGTACTTTGAAGAAGATTGTATAAAATTTTCAGATTATGAAATCAATATCTTGAAGCAAATCATGGAGCGACGCACAGTGGTGCGCCTCCACATAAGTCACAGGCACAAATCTTAGGAGTTGGCGCAGGATTATGAAATGTCGTGGAAATAAGTTTTACGAAAAGAGACTTAACTTACTTACTTACTTTGGTGAACATAACAACCCGCGTTCGGGCTTTGGCCGACCTCATCAGCTCTCGTCAGGCGCCTCTGCTTTGCGCGCGCCTTCTTCAATCAGAAAGAGATTAACTATTCCCACAAAATTTCGTTGAAATAGGATGAATGAAAAGCTTACCTCCCATATAATCGAAATCAGTAATATGGTATATTTCACCAAAAAGTTATCCCAGAACAATAAGGACTTGCACACACATTTTTTGGAGTGAAAACTTCTTTAGGTGCGTTGAGCACTTTTTGGTAGGGAGCAAAACAATAGATTCGCGATATCATGACGCTGTTAGCAATATCATCACGCTGTTAGCGATATCATCACGCTATTAGCGTAACAGAAATTATTGCTGTATAGCATTCCTTCCTGTACAGGATTACATAGCATCGACCAAGCTGAAGACTGAAGCGATTACCGACCGATTACCGATTACCAGACCGATTACCGAACCAATTACTGGATACCGAGGTGATTACCAATCAATAACCGAACCAATCACCGATTACCGAAGCAATTACCAACCAAATACTGTAACGATTACTGATTGCCGAAGTGATTACCAACAGATTACCGAACCAATTACCGATTAACAAAGCGATGACCAACCGATTCTCGAACCAATTACAGATTACCAAAGCGACTACGAACCCATTACAGATTACTGGAGCGATAACCAGCCGATTACAGAAGCGATTACCAACCCATTGCCTTGCCAGCCGATTATCAATTACCGAAGCGATTACTAACCAATTACCGATTATCAAAGCAATTTCCAACCGATTACCGAAGCGATTACCAACTGATTACCAGTTACCGAAGTGATTACCAACCGATTACCGATCACTGATTACCGAAGGGATTACCAGCTGATCACAGAAGCGATTACCAACCCATTACCTTACCAGCCGATTACCAATTAACGAAACGGTTACCAACCAATTACCGAAGCGATAAACAACCGATTACAGAAGGGATTACCAACCGATTACTGAAGCGATTACCAACCGATTACCGTTTACCGAAGCCATTATCAATTGCCGAAGCGATTACCAACAAATTACCAAGCCAATTACCGATTACACAACCAAAGTTATTGCGTTACAAATACAGTAAGTAATGTTTATAACGAACTTCAAGGGACCGGTAGCTTTGTTCATTATAAGCGATAGATCGTTATAAGCGATATTGTTATCTTGGTAATTTATTAACACCAAAATGCGTTAATATTTACACCAGAGATCTGCAACGAGTCACAGTTTTGCATCAATGCGCCACTTACTCAAAACTGAGTATGAATGAATATAAGTAGTTTCCAAAGCATTATTCGGATGTGATTGATTTAAAGCAATCATGAGCCTTACTTACTTACTTAGGTGGCCGTGACAACCCGTGTCCGGATTTCGACCGACCTCATCAGCTCTCGCCAGGCGCCTCTGCTTTGCGCGCGCCTTCTCCAATCGGATACACCAAGTGCGGTTAGGGCTTCCTCAGCCTGGTCCATCCATCGGAGGCATGGTCTCCCTCGTCGTCGAAGACCAGCGACCCTCGCTTCGAGCACCTTTTTCGCTGGAGCTTCGTCGTCCATACGATGGACATGACCCAGCCAGCGTAGTCGCTGCACAGTTATACGCCGAACTACGTCAATGTCTCCGTAGAGCTCATACAGCTCGTGGTTCATTCGGATGCGATAGTCATCGCCGACTCGAACAGGACCGAAGATTTTGCGAAGAACTTTTCTCTCGAACACCCCCAGAGCGGCTGCGTCAGTTTGCGAAACTACCCATGCCTCAGCGCCATAAAGCAGCACAGGTAGAACGAGCGTCTTGTAGAGTGTTAGTTTTGTCGATCGAGAGAGGGCTCTGGAACTTAGTTGCTTACTGAGCCCGTAGTAGCACCTATTAGCAATTATTGTTCTTCGCTTTATCTCCAGGCTGATTTCGTTGTTAGTATTAATGGCGGTGCCAAGGTATACAAACTCCTTGACTACTTCAAAGTTATAGCTGCCGGATGAAACGTGGGAGTCTAAACGCCGAGCTCCCTTGTTTGTAGACAGCATATACTTTGTTTTACCCTCATTTATCGTCAAACCCACTTTGGCTGATTCCTTTTCGATAGCGGCGAAAGCAGCGGTAACATCTCTCTTGGTTCTGCCAACAATATCAATATCATCAGCGTAAGCAAGGAGCTGGACACCTTTATAGAAAATGGTGCCATTACGATGCACACCGGCCTTTCGTACGATCCCCTCCATGATGATGTTGAAGAGATCGCAAGACAGTGGATCGCCTTGCCTGAAACCTCTTTCGGTATTGAAGGTTTCGGAGAGGTCATTTCCTACCTTGACGGAGCTGCGTGTGTTGCTCAACGTCATTCTGCAAAGTCTAATCAACTTTGCAGGTATACCGAACTCAGACATTGTTGCGTATAGGCAATCCCTTCTCGGGCTATCGAAAGCAGCTTTAAAGTCGACAAAGAGATGGTGTGTGTCAATTTGATGTTCGTGGGTTTTCTCCAGGATTTGTCGTAGCGTGAAAATCTGGTCTATGGTGGACTTACCAGGTCGAAAGCCACACTGATAAGGTCCAATCAGTGTTTTTGTAATTGGCTTTAATCTTTCACACAGTACGCTTGAGAGAACCTTATATGCGATGGAAATAAGACTGATACCTCTATAACTTGCGCAGATTGTAGGGTCTCCTTTCTTAAGTATAGGGCACAGTACACTGAGGTTCCAATCGTCGGGCATGCTTTCTGCTAGCCATATTTTGCTGATGAGCTGATGCATGCGCCTTATCAATTCATCGCCGCCGGTTTTAAACAATTCAGCTGACAGGCCGTCAGCACCCGCTGCTTTATTGTTTTTGAGTCGTTGGATAGCAACTCGAACCTCTTCATGGCTAGGTGGTGATACTTCCACTCCGTCATCGTCAATTGGTGGCACTGCACTGTGCTCTCGATGGGCGGCATTGGTGGAATCGTCGCCATTAAGTAAATTGGAGAAGTGCTGTCTCCACAATCTAAGCACACACTGTGTATCCGTATTCAGATCTCCATGAGCCACTTCCTTAAAAATGAGTATGAATAAGTATAAGTATAAGTAGTTTCGAAAGTCAAGTAAAAACTCATTAATATTAGATTTTTTATGTATTGATTTAGAGTATTCGTAATATATTGAAATACTTAGAGTATTAGAATCACCGTTAATACTACCTGTGTTCATGGCTGAATCTATTAAAATTATTTGTTTTGTTTTTCAAGTTTTGTACATGTTCTGGTTGTAATAGAGGGTCGCTGGTTTCGAATCTTATGCCAAAATTTTA
Source organism: Coremacera marginata (assembly GCA_914767935.1). Lineage (NCBI taxonomy): Eukaryota > Metazoa > Arthropoda > Insecta > Diptera > Sciomyzidae > Coremacera > Coremacera marginata. The sequence continues at coordinate 156,888,535 of OU612047.1, read as the reverse complement.
AAAATAATTTGATACTAGGGTGGACCCTGAAACGTTTTTTTTTTTTGGCTTTTAGTATTACTTCATGTTTTAAAAGTATAAGGGGGTCGCTGATTTCGAATCTGATGACAGAATTTTAAAATTTCTTTTTTTATTTTTAAATTATTTTAAAAAAATGAAAATTTAAATTTAAAATTTAAGATGGACACATCAATTTTTGTTATTTCACGAATTTTCTCGAGCTCAACTTTGAGGAATATGATGAGAAAGAGTTCTTATAACGTAAGTTATATTTTAAAATAAAAAAAAAAACAAAACTGGGCTTTATTTTTTTATAACATTTGGAACTTTATGAAAAATGGGTTATTTGCGTACTGCGTAAGAGATATACTAACTTTGTCATTCCGTTTGTAACGCCAATAAGGAAGCATGACAAGTATAGAAAAGTATATAAATTTTTGATCAGCATCACCAACTGGGTCGATTTCCGTTTGTCCGTCTTTCTGATTATCTGTGAACACGATTACAACCGTAATTTTGTAGCAATGAAATTCAAAATATAAGCTTTCTTTTAAAAAATACAGATCAAGTTCGAAAATGAGCCAAATCGCATGAAAACCACCTCCCATACGAAGTGACTTTATTTAAAAGTAAAATCTCTTAAAAATCCACAAAAATTAATAAAATGTTATGAAATTTAGCATATATGCTTTGGCTTTTTATATAAAACGTTACCATGATATTTGGTATGCGTTGACCCCATAAAAGCAAAGGACAAAAATAGAAGGAGTGCTTTTATGATAATGATGAAATTGTATACATTTTCAGTTAAAGCTGATAAAAAAAAAAAATAACAAAAATTGTTAAAATTGGTCAGTCTCTTGGGGTACCTCCCTTGGACCTATATTAATTTTTTACATGATTTTGTATGGGAGGTACAAACAAATGTTTGGCTGAATTTAACAAAACTTGGTCAAAAAGTAAAACAAGTAGATGTATAGATGTGTACTGAAAGTGATTGAAATCAGTGGGATCCTAAGGGTACCTCTCTTGGACATATATTAATTTTTCATGTGATTTTGTACGGGAGGTACATACAAAAGTTGACCGATCTTAACGAAACTCGGACAAAATACTAAAAAAATATAGTTATAGATTTGTACAAAAAAGTGATTAGATAACAAAATGCTGAAAATTCACTTATTCAAAAATTATTGCCTAATTTTAGGCCTAATTTAATTCTGATGCGGAAAAGAAATGGCCTGATAGAGCATTTTTAAAAGTCAATATATTAAAAAAGCGAAAAAAAGCGGAGTATATTATACATATTTCAAAGAGCTATAGATATAGATTTAATGGCCCTGTATTTACTTTTCAGGATATTCGGGGCGAATTTATTTTTTATTGACCATTAAAAATGGTGTACTTTATATATTTTGCAGAAAAAACTTTTCTGTTCGATATATTACATTTTTGTTTTTTATTTTTTTCCAATCAAAAGCAAAACATATATTTTTTCTGTGTTTTATTTTTTGAAAAATAGTTATTTTGTTATAATATAGCTAAAAATATACTTTTGGGAATTTTTTTTAGTAACTACTTACGAACACAAACTGTGTTCATTGTGATCATTGAAGCAAGAACATTATTCGAGTTTGAAGTGTTGCAGCACCCACAAAAATGGTTTAATTGTTGAAAATTTTATTGTTTTCTCTTATTTGAATAATTTCCTTTAAAATGATATCAAACATGTTGGGTTTCTTTTCCATGAACTTTTTGATTTTTGTCCAAGGAACGGAGCACTGTGCGTTGAAGTCAGGCATGGTCTGTCTGATCGTGTGTCTGACTCTTTCCAAATTTTGCACACATGGTAGGTAAGTAGGGTTGTGCACCATTGCCAGCGCTTTCGCGAGGGTTCTATAGGTCCATTGCGAATTTTGCACACATAATTAATGGGAATTTGAACAGTCTTAAGTATATAAAATTTAACGGTACTATACGGGGGGTGTACAACTTTATTTTGATATTTTTCCATCTACACCGTTTCTCCGATTTCAACCAAATTTGGCACATATATTCTTTAGTATAATGAATAGTTTTAAGCCTACAAAAGTGGGTGGGATTAGACAAAGTGCGTGTCAATTTAATTCTAATCAAAATCCTTCTACAGTATTTGTTCAATTTTAATAAAATTTTTCAAATATTTATTTGGCATAAGGAGCAGTCCGTAGTTTATAAAAGTGGGCAGGACTAGATAGGGGACGTTATACATTAATTTTAATGGAACTCCTTCTACGTCGTTTTTCTGACTTCAACCAAATTTTGCAAATATATTTTTTGGTATAATCAGTAGCCTGTATTCTAGAAAACTGGGCGGGACTAGACAGAGACGTGACACTTTAATCTTAAACAAACTTTTTTAGGCTTTGTCCGACTTCAAACAAATTTTTCTTAATAGTTTCTGGAAAAATGTGCTGTCCGTAGTCCAGAAAAGTACGCTGGATAAGACATGGGATGAGGCGCTTTCCTTTAAATCGAAATCATTCTACCAAACGGTCATTCGACCAAATTTCTTTAGTACATATATTCTTTGGAATAATGAGTAGTCTAGAAAAGAGGGCTGTGGATTAGGCAAGGGGACGTGCAGACTTACATTTAATTCTTTGTCTTGGTTAAAATCTGCACCATAGTATTAATATTTTGCATAGGAGTTGGTAGTTCCCAGTAGCATGTGTTTAAAATCCATAATTCCTCTATGCCATTACAGCTGAAAATATTCAGGTGGAAAATTGGTTTCTTAAACTTTCCTGGTCATAGATAAACTATACTTAATTTTATGTAACAATACAACTGCAACAGTATGGACATGTAAGCAATCAAAAACAGTAACATTTATGCCACACAGTGGTACCTCGTTACCCCAGTAACATAACGTTGCTTTCAAGTCTTGAGATTGAATTTTCTGAAGTTCCGATGGCTCATTAATTGTAACTTTAAATATTTATTTAAAAAAAAAGGACTCTTAAAAATACAAAAAGCTTATTTGGCAAAAAAGCGTGGGATAGCGAACTAATCCATGTTACACTAAATGTAAAATTATACGCTTATGGCATAAAAGTTTTCACAGATTATACATAAACATTTTATAAACGGCTAAGGACTTTGAATATAGTTATATAGTTTGAATATAGTTATAGTTTGAATATAGTTAAAACAGCCACGAAGGGTATTTTAGCTTCGGTACCCTGCCGAAAATCCATTCCTTACTAGTTGGTTATTGCATTTGGGCCAAAAATTAACAAATTTTTAAATGGAGCATTATCGGTGAACCAATTTTCACAGTTTATATGTGAGGTGACATTCCAGATGGTTCCAATGGATTAAAAAACTAACGAATCGGATAATACCCGGATTACTCTTCATCTGTGACAGTGTCAGTTGATTTGTGCTTGATGCGCTCTGGTGTTCAAGATATCAAAACGCTGCAAAAAAAAAACTAAAATATTTTCGTGGAAAACTTGAAATAATTTGTAGCCAAATTTTTGGATATTCCTACTATGCGGAGTTATTATATGATATCCGGCCGCCAAGATAGTGTCTAAAAATTATTTTAATTAAATAAATCTTTGTTAGGTAAATAACATTAAAAAAGCTATCTATTCTGGTGACTTATTAAAAAGCGAAAAGTAACCAAAAATATCTAAAAAAAATTTAAGTTGAAAACACATAACACATAAAAACAAAACCTTTAAAAATATTAAAAATATTGAAGTCTTTCAGTATTACTACTGAAATTATTTTGAATTTATTGTTTAAAATTATTAAATTCAGAAACTTATATAAGCTCAGACATATGTAGGTACAAATTTGTTTAAGACATATTTTTCTGTCTGTACAATCAGACAGCTTTTTTGACAATACCTGAACAAATAAAGTTAAATAAAGTTAAAGAAAAATTAATAAATTGAGAAACAATTATTAAAGAAACTCAATCTTCTAAATTCGTTTTTCTTTTCAGAAAACAACAAACAACATGCTCAGCTTGCCCGGCTGAGAATAAATTCGAGTATTTCTGTAAACCCAAAACAGTCAACAAACCTTATTGAATTACGACCATCCAACTCGTCGTTCGTTTTAATTTAAATGCGATATGTTGCCAGATTTCTTTAATTATAAGCTCTTTCAGAATTTATCCGGCGATAGGCAAGGCGTATGCATATATTTACCATATTAAATATTTACATATCAAATAACAAGCGGAACCCTTCCGTCAGTCAGCCATTCAGAGTATAAACTGTGTGTTGGTGGGTTGGCGAGTGTTTTCTGGCACAATGTTGAAAGCATGGCTGACTGAAACGCTAGCAGCGCTCATAGAAAGTTAAAACAGAATGTCTGACAGTTGAAAAACATGGTCCTCGACGCTGTATATGAGAAACCTTTAATCTACAATATATATGCAAATAGAGACAAAGAGTGTGTAATTATAATGCAAGCAGACAGTCGCACAGACAAATACACACACACACACATACACACACATACACAACAGGATAAAAATAATGAAAGCTATTTGGTGAATAACGAAATAGAAATAAAATGGAATTCCCCAAACTTCAGGGTATAACCTGGAATTTACACAATTTTGGACATTGAAGCGTGTGAAGCTGCCGGCAAGCTTTTAACTAAAACATATGCAAGAATACTTATGCTGCGGGACAACATATGATGTGTCGCCAACATGTCTGGCAGCAAGCGTTGTGAATGAAACTCATGAGTGAAGTCGATGAAAAACTATTAAAGAGCTGCAGGTAAGAAATTTCTTTGCCATGCCCCGGTAACATTAGATTTTTTGGAAAAAAAAAATAATATAATTTTTTCATTAACATTTGTAGTTTTTATAACTTTTTGTGCTGCTTCTGCCGTTTGCCAAAAAAAAAAAAAAAAAATGAGCTGCTTGTGTGCTGCTTTTAAATGAATTAAATGCGACCCTTTTGGCTGGCTTGTTTCTGTGTGTATTTTTATTAATATATTTCCTTTTTTTTTCATTTTTGTATTTTTATCCCCTTTTAATGCCATTTGCCGCCAAAACAAATTTAAATATGGCAGCAGCAGCAGCAGACGCCATTGCTTAAATGAAATGTCATTCATACAGCTCGGCGCGTATCTGCGACTGCTGCGCGTTTGTGACACTGTGTATCTGCGATTCCTTCATATTTGAATGTCTGCATTGCGCGCTTTATTTGAAAATTTCTGTCATTTGTTCATTTGATTAGCTTGACATTCGGTCCGCATTGCGTCATATGTTGGCAGTGGGTGGCACTGCCTGGCTGCTGTTTAGATATATCTGTATCTGCATGTGTGCGTTTGTATTTCTGCTGGTTGTGTTTATTTAACTCATCTGCATTCGTCAGTTCATATGCGGGCGCCCTGATAGCGCGCCAAATTCAAATTAAGCCACGTTCACACAAGGTGGGGCAAACATTGCTTGGCAATGATTTCTTTTATTTCATATTTAGCTGCATATTCAGCTCAGTACCTACCTTAGCATCGAGCACTGTTTGCATTAGTGTGTGTGTGTGTGTGTGTGTGTGTGACTGTGTCGCATTATGAGTGTATTTATGCGAATGTTTCTTTAGAAGTTTGTTTTTCTTTTTGCGTCATGCAATATTTGTACCCTCAGCATGAAGCTGAAAAGATTTGCTTTGGCAAAGAAAAAAAAAGGATCAAAACAAAAATAAAATCAATTTAAACTTGCATGAAAGCTGAATACTTAACTGATTATCTGGATAATAGCAAGATATTTCTTTTTTTTTCAACGAAAAAAACAGTTATTACAAAATAAATATCTTGTTATAAGGCGGTGTTCTTTTAAGCAAAAGATTTTGTAAGGCTTTAATGCTTTTACAATAAAAAAATTTTTTGGTTAATTTTTCTTAAAAGCTACATGAAAATGCTTCTGGTTTGCCTTCAGTAAAAGCTTAAAGGTTTTAAATGTTAATTTTAAGAATGCGACAGAATGAGAACTGTTAAATTTCTAAAAAAGAAGACCTTTTTTATATGCTTTTAATAACTGATCATACTGCCATTATTGCATTAGAATTTTCAATAAAAATAAATTATAGAAACTATGTTTTTCACTGTTAAGAAATTTTAATTTAAATAATTTTGAATTTTCTAAAGCATAGGAAACAATTTATTACTCATCCAAATTTAAATTATAAAAACTCATTTTCTGCTTTTTTGTTTGTTTGTTTAACTCAATTTGTTCAAATTTGCCACATATACAAGTATTACTTCTATTCCAAAAGAGTTGTTACCTCCTCTTAATGAACGCAAATGCAAATAGAATTCGGAAAAATTACTCTTTTTTCGTTAAAAAATAGTTTAACCATATGAGAGACCAATATCCTTCGATACGCAGTGTTTTGTGAAATATAGGTATATAGAGGTTAGATAGAAATGTTATCAAGGGCAAATATTCAAATTTATATTCATATTCATATTCATATTCATATTCATATTCATATTCATATTCATATTCATATTCATATTCATATTCATATTCATATTCATATTCATATTCATATTCATATTCATATTCATATTCATATTCATATTCATATTCATATTCATATTCATATTCATATTCATATTCATATTCATATTCATATTCATATTCATATTCATATTCATATTCATATTCATATTCATATTCATATTCATATTCATATTCATATTCATATTCATATTCATATTCATATTCATATTCATATTCATATTCATATTCATATTCATATTCATATTCATATTCATATTCATATTCATATTTATATTCATATTCATATTCATATTCATATTCATATTCATATTCATATTCATATTCATATTCATATTCATATTCATATTCATATTCATATTCATATTCATATTCATATTCATATTCATATTCATATTCATATTCATATTCATATTCATATTCATATTCATATTCATATTCATATTCATATTCATATTCATATTCATATTCATATTCATATTCATATTCATATTCATATTCATATTCATATTCATATTCATATTCATATTCATATTCATATTCATATTCATATTCATATTCATATTCATATTCATATTCATATTCATATTCATATTCATATTCATATTCATATTCCTATTCATATTCATATTCATATTCATATTCATATAATTTGAACTTGCTTTTTTTTGGTTTTTCTTTATAACTCTTTTCGGCTCCTCTTCTCTTTTCTTGGTTTGCTGTAGTGCAACAATATAACTGTGAATAATATAAAAAAATCGCCACAAAACCCGCAAAACAATGAAATATAAATTGAAACTGAATCCGTAACCGAAACCAGGGCTGCTCACATACCGTGGCTTTCAAAGTTTTACATTCACCGTAGTTTTTATTACGTGGTTAACCAAAGACGTTTTTTTTTTGCTCTCATTTTTTTACAGCTCTTCTTTTTTATTCACTTTGATTTTGCTGCTTTTCTTTTTAAATTAAGTTAAAAAGTTGCGCTGGTTGCTGATGTGACAGGCTGAGAAACAAATTGGAAAGAAGCATGGCAACTTTAGAGGCTTGCACAACAATTGCCACTTTAAAAAAAATGTAAGAAAATGAAGAAATAAATAGCAGTTAGTATTAAATTTATTGAGTTAACAAAGTGTTTTGTATGTTTTATCAACTAATTATTGTGTGAAAAAAAAAACAGATTTACACCAAGTGGGTGTTCATTGCTTTTTTGCAACGAGACGTGGGAAGGGGGGAAGGGGAGGGGGAGGAGTTTTTTCTAAGGTAAGTTTTTGCGTGATATACGAATTTGCAAATAGAATTGTTTCATCATGTCGGGACTTTGAGTTATTTGAGGCTAAATACTCAAAAAATAGCTACTTTTAACGTTATGCACAGCGCGACAAAACTTCTTAAAATTCTTCAACACCAAATGTAAGATAATCATTAACGATTTTCGAATTTAAGAATATAAGTTTCGGCAAAGCAAGCTGATCAAAAACAATTTCTGGTAGATTTGATTAATTGATTTACAAAAAAACAAAATCTTACCGCTATTGCTTAAAAAGTTTTTAAACTCTTGCATAAGCTGCATTATGTAGCTCAATAATGCACAATGCCCAAGCGTTGCCACTGCTTCGAATGGCAAAATAAATAATGTTCAAGAAAATAGTCCAGCATAAAATATGGCTCAAAGTCTTCAGTGAAAACAATGAAATTAACGAACCAAAAATAAAACGAAAAGCATAAAAAACATAATAAAAAAGTAAGCAAAAATAAAAACTAATTTTTAAGTAAAATCCATAGAAAGAAAAACAAAAAAATTATGAATATATCCAAAGAAAAAGAAAATCATGGGGCGCATCTACGACTGCCATGAAATGAAGAATGATGCTGACGATGATGATAATGAAGAATGAATGAATGAACGAAATGTTAATAGAACAAGAAATGCAAATAATTCTAGGATACGATGCTCAAAACAGCATAAAATCAAAGCGCGCGCGCGCTTTTCGCACAGATGGTTACGTAATTAAATAAGCATCCTTAAATAAAATTCAGCTGTTGTATTTGTTGTTGCTTTTATTGTTGTTGTTCTTGTTGTTGCTGTGTATTTGTACCATATTAATTTCAAAGAGCACTTTGCGCGCCATTGTAAAGTAGGCAGCTTATGGCGCTCATTTCGTAATTTTTATAATTGCAATTTATAAATAAGCAATAAAAAAAAAACAGAAACATAAAAAAAACAACGGAAATAATATTAAACAAAAAATTAAAAGCACAACAGATTATGCCAATTTCCGTTTTTTAAGGTGACTGAGCGGGCTAAAGAAAATGCTGAAACGTGTTAATCCTTGAAGTTGCTTTGAACCAGCCGCAGACTTCTTTGACGGCTTCTAGCAAATAAGAAAGAGAGAGAGAGAAAGCAAAAAGAAAAACATAATTAACAAATAATACATTCAAAATTATTTGCGTAAAAAAATAATATCAAATGTAAATCGACAACGGAAGCGGATATGCGAATAACAAAGGGACAAGCCAGCCGTGGGTCTCTTAGCGAAAGAGTGAAATGAGTCTCGGTGATGATGAACAGTGTTCTTAAACTAACAAAACTGAGCACGGAACAGAATCAGTTCGAACGAAATATTAATTATAAAATTAAAATAAAAATGAAATTATAAATTCAATAAAAATTAATTTGTAATATTTAAGTGGAATAATATATTAATTAAGTAAATTTCCTTTATTTTGAGTTTTTTTATTTTTTCAAAGAAATTTTTTCCAAATCAATTTGTTCTTAGCTTTAGAAATTTATATTTTAATTGGTTATTTTAGCACGCAAAACTAACCAATTTTTTTCAAACTAAAGAACACTAAAATTTCAATATAAATGAAAGGAGGGGAGGGGGGAGTGACCTTTGAAATAAAGTTTTTTCTAAATTTATTTTGAAAGGTGAAATTAAGTAATTTAAAAAATTTCAATATATAATATTTTTTTTTAAATAATTTCGACGATACGTCTTTCTTTAAATAGACAATTACAGATCGATTCTGTCGCGGTAACGTTAATCTTGTTACCGAAGAAACTCACCTTTTGGTAACATTTACATCTTTTTGGTATTCTACAAGCAAGCGTTACCAGTGAATATTGTTACCATCTCCTTAGGTGGTAACAAGCAAAACAGCCAGATGCAAGGAAAGAGTGTTATTTGTTCTTAAACGAGCTTACGGCTTTTGAGAGCGTTGCCGAGTGTACAGAATACTGAATACTAAGACCGGTAACAAATTTCGGTAACAAGATTACTATTACCGGTAACGTGCAGAATAGATCTGTTAATAGGCTTTTCCGAAAATTTTAAAATTTTAATTTTTACAATCTTTTAAAACGATTTTTTTTTCTTTTAAGTTACGATGAATTTACTACTCGTAGATTTCATTTTTGTTAAATTCGGAAGAACACAAAAATTATTTTAGAAAAAAATTTAGTTCAAACCCCCATTGTTTTCATTTTTATTATAATTTTAGTGTTTTCTTATTTTGTATAAAAATTTGTTAGTTCTGTGAGCAATATTTCGCTAGGTCCACCCCTGATCCTTAAGAAAAGTTAAATGGTTAGTACACGTTCACTTATATTGATACGAAAAAATGCTTGTTTCAAGCTGTTCGTTATAGATTGACAAAATTAGTTCGGTATAGAATGACTATGTTTGCAAATATTGGCTGTATATATTGAAAACCGAACTTTTTTGGATGAAAATAATGCTTTATTTTAATTCATTAATTAAATTATATGTAATTGAAAGTATTATCGCTTGCGATCACTTTTTCCCACCTTTCTGGTAGCAAATGAATTCCGCGTTGGAATTCCTTTGAAGTCAAGAACGAATCGAGCCAATTTTTGAAACATTTCCCAGAAGTTAAGCGTATTCCAGTGAGGTCGTTTTGCATCGAACGAAATAAATGGTAGTCGGATGGCGCCAAGTCTTGGGAATATGGCGGGTGAGGTAAACTTCCCAGCCCCTACTCTCCAGGTAATTTTTGGCCGGTATAGCAGCGTGTGGTCGAGCAGTGGCATGATGGAAAGTTACAAACTCGTAGTTGGTCGAATATTCCGGCCGTTTTTCTGTCAATGCTCTCTTCAAACGAATTAATTGTTGTTGATAAAGCTGACCCGTAACGGTTTGACCTGATTTCACAAACTCGTAGTGGATCGATACCTTCTAATCCCACCAAATACTGAGCATTACCTTAGAGCTGTGTATATTCGACTTTAACAACAGGGTTATCATAATGTATCCATTTTTCATCACCAGTAATAATTCGATGCAAAAACGACTTTTTTTTTTGTAGAGTTCGAGGTGCATTTCAGATATGCAAAATCGCCTTTCGACATCTATTGGCTTCAGTACATGTGCCACACAATTTCCTACATTCTGGATGAAGCACCCAACGTTTTCAAAAGACTGGAAATGGTTGCCTGTGTCACTCTCAGTGCTATTGCGAGCTCATCATGTGTTTGGCACGAGTCTTCACTGAGGAGGATCTCTAATTCTTCGTCTTAAAATTTGTTCACTTAACCAATGGTCGTATAAACCACTCAAAATACTCTGTTCAGATAGAGCATCGTCGCCGTAAACATCCACCAGCAAACGATGGCTTTTGGCAAAAGGTTCCATGGCAAAAAAGTATCCCTACAATACTTCCCGCAAATGTTGTTTTTTCACCAATTTTCGAAGTTTTCCATGAGGGTAAAAAACTTATGCGCACCCAATGTTAGCAAATTGTCTTTGTGGCTTTGACAGCTGACCGATGGTACTTAACGCATGCGTTAGTGGTGCCTTCTGTTGTAAAGGTTCGGTTTTTAATACATACATCCAATATTTTAATGGTCAAGAATTTTTTCATACTTTATTTTAATGCATCTTAAATTTTTCCCAGTTTCTGATAATTTTTCTTATTATTTTTTTTTTAACGAAGCTTCGTATGCCTCGTTTTGTGATCTCAAAAATAACCTTTTTTTTACACCGTTTTTCTTAGAAATTGAATTTAAAGTGGTTTTGTTGTTGCTTGCGTTTATTACAAGAAAATTTAATGCCAAATATTAAAAACATTTCTAAACCCGAAGTGGGGATCGAACTCGTACCACACTGATTAAGAGTTACATAACCTATCAACAAGCTCACAAAGCTTTGTTATACAGAGTTGTTGAATCAATCTTAAGTATGCAGCAACTTATCGTCACAATCTATTTAGAGCTAGAGGATTGTATATTGGCTATCCTACAAAAAATAACAACAATTTTGCTTCTACTTGCCTCAAGATCCCCCATCAGCATGGGTGTGTTTTTATTTTCTGATGTTGATGTAAGTACGCGAAGGAAAACACCGATACTGGTGACATCTTGTAGCAGGTAAAAGCAAAATATTTGCCAGTATTTTTAGGTTAGCCAATACACAATCCTCTAACTATCAAAAGACAATGGTGATGTGCAGCAATATAGTTTTTGTTTAACTTAATATTGAACAAAAAAAAAATTCACCGTGTTCGAGAGCCACTATGTTCAAATTTGCATGCAAATCGGATGAGCTGTTTAGGAGTTTTTCGAGGTTGTTTAAAATATTTGTACTACAGCGCCCTCTAGGGTTCAAGGCAGAACAGAAGAGATTAGCCATAAGCACGCACCGCATCCGAAAACTCCTATACACAAACTTTTATGCAAATCGAATGTCCAGTTTTGGAGGCAAACTATAAATAAAAGAAAATTTCCTGGAGCCCAATCGAAACGTCACCTACCGGGTTCAATTGTGAATCTAAACCATCCACACCGAAAAAAACTTAGGGCTAATTAACAATAAATTTAAGTTAATTTATTTAATGGATTCGACAATTTGGTGCCTTCCAAATTCTTGGATAAGTCAACCAAGTTTTATTTATTGATCTATCGAATTTTATTTAAATGACAAATTGTCGATATTTTGTACAATTTAACATATATCCCTTTTATTCAAGTCTATTTATATAATTTTGCATAAGTTTACCTGATGATGAAATCAAATATTATACAAAGCCTTTGTGTACTTTAACAAGAATTTTTCAGTTTTACACAAACTTCAACTTAAGCAATTCAAACAATTGCAGAAATTATCGAAGTTTTTATTTTTAAGCCATGCTAAGCTTGCACCTATACTTTTGTCATTAGACAGAAGTTATGCCACTCAGTACATTTTTCTCTCACAAAAGCCAACTTGCATGTTCTTACTATGGTTTTTTTTTTTTCTCTATGCAGGTATCCACTCAAACACACTCAAAACATCTCATCAAAATCTGGCCAGCCTCATAAAATGAGTAAGATTTTATATGATTATAGAGATAGAATAAGATAGACCATATAAAGTTTTTTTTCTGGATAAAAGTATCTTTTATCCAGATATATTCAGAAACTAGGAACATAAGTTACTTATATGTCAAGTTTTATTCAAATCCATTCAATGGTTTTCGCGTGACACTTTAACAGACCGACAGACAGTCAAATAGACATACAGACAGACAGACCGATAGACAGACAAGAATTTCCAATATGTCATTATTGAACTCCACGGCATTAGATGTTGTTGTTGTAGTTTGAAGTTGGTCTATGTGCACCGCGACCCATAGGATCTATTATGCGTGCCCTTGATTTAACTTTCCAGATTTTGACTTTTTATGAATTTCAGCATTTTTCCTGGCTTAGTGCCCCATGCTTTTAAAGAAGGCACTGACGCTCCCCAAAAGTGAAGAAGTCTTATGCTGCAGATTGTCGGAGATTCACATAGAATGTGCTCTGGAGTTTCTTCCTACTTCTCGCAGAGTATGCAGATATCTGAATTAGATAGGCCTATATTTTTGAGATGGTATCTAAGTGAGCTGTAAAGTAACATGTTAGAATTCTTGGGTCTGCTTTGGTTAGTTCGATTTCGATCTATCAATTTAGCTCCACTGAGAGTTAAAAATTTCTTAGCTTACCTCTGTCCATTGGCACCGAAATTTATTATGTTCCCAGATCCTAATCTTTTCCGCAGATTAGCCTATAGCTGAACTACATAATGGTTGGGGGCTGATAAGAGGTCGAGATGCTCTTCTTTTGGCAACGTAGTCCGCCCTTTCGTGGCCTTCGAAACCGTCATGCCCACTGCACAATAAAAATTTCAAAAAAATATTTCATGTACAGATTTTTTTCAGTTACAGTTTAATATAGGTATAGATATTTGTTGACATCTCGCAATTTAAAAAAAATGTACCTCAAATTCTAATTGTTTAGGGTGAGGTGGAGTAATGTGTAACATGGGATGATGTGTAACATGGGGATTTTTCGTATTAAATGTTAATGTATGACTGAATGAACAACTGTGATACCTTTCTTTTGACAGCATCTAGTTTTTCATAAGTGTTGGAAGTATTCAGACATACATTTTATTAGAGTTCTTAAAAACCGTGAAAAATTTTTATTAAAAATTTTTTTGAATTTACAAAAAACAGCGTTTCGTATAAAATTTTCTTCAGATTTTAAAAGTGATTAGATGTTTTATGTGGTATTTTTTCATATCTTCAAATATAACTAAATATTTTACATTTTTTCACGTTGTGGTAAAATTTTATCAATGAGATAAAAGTTGCTTACATATTAGGATGATGTGTAACACTCACGGTGGGGTGATGTGTAACACTCTAAAACATTATAATATCCATTAAAGAGGCAACTACGTTAAGTTCTGGAATGCAATCTCATAAACGGCATTAAAAGATATGGGCCCAGTTCATACTATTCAGCCCAGACTAAAATCCAATCGTAATAGGAAGTCAATGAAAAGCTGTGTCCTAACAACGTCACATAAACGTTTATATGGAAAATAAAACATGGAATAAAATATGGAAAATAAAACCAAACAAACGACAAAGAAAGGTCTCGATGCTCGGCCACAGAACTGTCGCTCTTCGTCGTCATCAGATGATAATCGAGATTTATGTTTGATAATTTTTGCAATTTTTTTCTCTTGAATGCATCAAATGCAAGCGGTTTATTTATTTTTATGAGTCATTTTGTTTCTGAGTATTGTCACTCCGATGTGGATATTCCAACGAATAATCATTTTGCATTTGAAATATACTTTTTTTTGCAATTAATAAAGCCATTCATGTATACTATGGAAGTTAACGATCAGTTTTTTTTTTAATTTCAACGCATGTGTGTATGTTCATACAGAATTATATTGATTTACAAGATATTGCTATGATTTCATTAATTTCTTATCATAATACTATTACTAAATATAAAAAGTCACAATAAACATAAAAAATTTAAGGTTCCTGGTCCTTAAACGAACATTTTGTTGATGTTACACATCACCCCACCGATTTGAAAAGGACCAAAAAACCGTGTATGAAATTTTTTCTTCTTGATTAATTTCTCATAATATTCAACCGCCATTAAAAAACACTCACTTCGAATTAGTTCACCTGCAAGGCAATGGTGAACTTAAAACTAATCAAAAATTTAATTTCTTAACACTTTTTTTAGGGCAAACAAAAACGTGTTACACATCACCCCACTTGAGCCTATATTTGCTGGAGTCGATTCTTATTCTGCATTGTTGTCTAGTGGATGTTTTATAGCATTAATTTTAGAGCTGTAAGTTTTATTAAAAAAAAAAAATTTTCATCAATTTTTTGTTTTGTTTATTATAATTTGAAAAAGAAACCTCCGACCGTATGTAGCATGTTAAAGATAGTTTTTAATAAAAACTAATGAAACCATTAATAAAAAACCGCTGAAGATATTCAAATTGACGAATCGTTGCATTTTTTTAACATTTTAAGTTCCTCAAAAAAAAAAAATACTCAAAAATTCCCCAGAGGCACATAGAAATACTCAGATTTTGAGAAATCACCCAAAAATTGGCAACGCTGCTCATTGCTTAAATTTTTTTGTTTCTTCTAATATATTGAATTTTCATGCAAAAAAATACTCATTTCGCTCCACTGTTTGTTCTTAATTTAGCCTGTTCCAACTGTTTTTCACTCAACAACAACAACAACAACAACAACAATAACGCCCATAATAAAAACAACTACAATAGCAACAACAATATTTCAATTGCTATTTAATATGCTGAAGCTGTTGCAAGGTGACGGGCGATTTACTTTTATTTTCGTACATTGACTTGGCACAAAATTTATTTTTAACAAGTAAAAACCAGCAATACTGACACTCACCCGGCCGCCTATCCACTTCAACACGTTTCCTGCTCACCCTACTGTTAGCCACTGTAGAAGCATTGGACCGCAACGCATACACTTCCGTTAGCATTTATATATGTATGTTGAGCACCTTCTTCATCTTTTCCTGCTCTTCCTCTAGCTTTGTTTTCGTTTCTTAGAATTTTTTTATTTTAATTCGTTCTTATTTTGAGATTTTCAACAACTTGCTCAAAAATTCATTGAATGCGACGGTGGTAATTTTTCAAAATCCAATTTGTTGACGTGGCAGTCCGGAGGGGTAGGGCGATGATGGCGTTTAATATGGCCCGGGTGTTGGAATGTTTCTATGGATTTATTTAACAATTTTTGTGCCTTAAACTTGGACTTGAGCTAGCGACACAAGCACGTTGATGACAGCGCGTTGGCCTTGGCGTTGTGCTGGTACTATTGATGATAGGCGGAGGAGGGGGTAGGGGAGGAAGTACTTCTTGAGCATGCTAATAAGCGAATCTGTGATCCTTAATATAAATATTTGGAAAACGTACGCAACGCGTTGCAAGCACGTCAAATATAATGAATGAATCGCGCCCAGACTGAAACATGTCCTAGTCTGGATTTGAGTTTGAGTTTGTCCTTGAAGTGTTGGTATTGCTATTGGTAGTAGTGGTGGTGGTGTTGGTGATGGTGGTGGTTATTTTGAGCATTAAATGCGCGTTATACGTTGCTGGCACTGTTTTTCGATTGTATTTTGATTCAGTGTCAAAATCGTTTTATTTGCCTATATTTTATTGGCGCAACTCAGAAGGTCCTCATTTAGCACAAGGCACGGATTTGGTTGTTGTCAAAACGAGTGCTGGTTGTTTGTTATTGTTTTTCTTCAATTTTGTTGTTGTTGTTGTTGTATTTTCCTTGGTTGGGCTGGGTGGTTTGTTCAATTTATCGAATTTTACAAGCATTTCGTAACTAAAGCGTTTCGAATTCCCGCTGGTGACGAGAGAGAGAGAGAGAGAAGTTTGCAATTTGCTAAAAGTTTATTAATGATTGTTGGTTTTTGGATTATTTAACGGTGTATTATTTTATTATTTATATTCAAGCATTAATTTTTGATGTAGAGCTTGAAAATCTGAACACAGTGCAGCTTCATCAAGTGCTTTTCTTGGTATGGGTAAGTCTAACTGTGATTTTGAGAAAAGCAATATTTCGAACTTCATTATTACAAGGAGCAGAGGACTTTATTAATTTGAGGACTTAAATAAGCTTTGTTAAATTATTGCTACAGAAGTTAAAACGAGTGGCTTAGATTTTGCAGCTACTTAACTTTCTTCTTGGGTTGTAATTATAGAAGAGGCCAGAATCGAAAGTTACCAAAAAAATTAAAGTTAATTTTTAATAACTTTCCGCACAACTTCAAAAAAAGTAGTTTTATGGTCTAAAAACTATAAAAAAAATTAGGGGAACTTCAAAGAGAGATTCACACATCACCAAATTCACCTCACTTCCTGAAATTTTTATAAAAATTCAAATGTAACTTTTATCTAAGCCATATACTGACAACAACAAATTTGAAGAAAACCAAAATTTCGTAAATTTAAACATTCAAAAACTTAATTCAATGATTGCCATATCGAGATTGAAGATTACAGTTATTTCTGGTTGTAGTGGGCAGACTAAGGACATGCCACACAAAACAATATCGCACTCACACACACCCACACACACACACTTACACACAATTACACAATATAATGCCAAAGGACATTCAAGGCAACAATAACAAACAAAATATCCATATGAAATTTTCACATGAATAGAAATATCATGATAAGAATAACAAAATATTTAGCCGCTCAGCTTCTTCTTCTTCTTCTTCTTCTTCTTATTCTTCTTCGTTTTCTTTTTCTCCACTCCTGTTGTTGGTGCACAAATATTTCGACATCGATTTTGATAGCACAAACGACTAGTTATAAACACCCTCTTCAAACTTTGACAAGTATCCTTAAAAACTTTGCGTGTCGCTGTATAAATAAGGTTCGTCTGAGTGCGAGTAAAAACTGACAGTTGATGGAATTCTTATGAATTTTATTTCGATTCACATTCGCAGATGTTTGTATTGTGGTGTTGAAGAAACAGCAATAGCAATAAAAACTACAACAACATTAACAACAACTAGACATAGAATAACAACCAGCAAACAAAAAAAAAAATATTCAAATATGTTGCTCTTAAGGATAACAGCCAAGATGTGACAGTAAAATAGGATGCGAGTTTATTTATTTATGTCTTGCTTTAGCTTTTTATAAACCAATTCGAGACTTTGCCCAAGAGTGGCTGCGTCAAAAAAAAAAAAAAGATAGGAAAAGCTCTCAACAACACGCAGAATGATGCATTTTATATCCTGGCACACAGGAAGCAGCCGCTTCTCGATTTTAACCTTCACTATCAGCCACCCTCACTCTAACATCAGCCTCACTCTCGCCCGTGCTCACTCAAAACATCACACATTAACAAATTGCAGACGATTTTTTCCCGTCATCTTATCATGTAATCAGCAGCATTTATTTAAGGGTGCAAGGATACAAAAAAAACTCAAAAAACAAAAATTATCATGCATAAAAAAAATTTGTATGCTGCGAATTTCATGCTGTTTAACATAGCCGAAAAGTTTGTAAATTGAAGTATTTCGTTCGAAAAGTTGGGCATGAGAAATTGACTGGGGCGTGATAGCTAAGAAGGCGTAAATGATTTGCTTGATGCATGCAGGCACGCGTGGGAGATGACTTCTTTGAAGTTGTTACTCTGACTTTTTCATCCTTTTTGATGTAATTTAATGCGTTCGGATGAGATGGTTATCGGGACGACCCGGTCCCTTTCTGGTTAGACCTCGAAAACAATTCCAAGTCTTGATAAAAATTGAGCGAAAATTGAATTGTTAGCATTCTGAATGTACAGATAGGGTAGATCACAAATGTGTGTATGTGTGTGTTTGTGTTTATAAATGTGGACTATATAAGTTTGTGGTGATGTAGTGGGAGGAAAATTTGAAGCAAGCTACTTTGTTTTTCAAATAAGTTGGTATTATTTTTCAGCTATATAAGCTAAAAGTTGTATGCTATCCTGCTGTTCTGGCTGTCTTTAAGAAAAGCCATTTTTTTTTTTTTTTTTTAAATAAGTTGAATAAAACGGAGAGTATGAAATAATTCAATTCTCTTAAAAGTAATAATTTCAAAAGAATACCAATAATATCCTCAAATACTCTTCTCAGGGTTAATATGCCTCTGTTGTTGTTTTTTTTTTTTCTCTTTTCGCCTTGAGCGTGGCTCATCTGTTTTTTGTGTTGTGCTGTACTGGCTGAGCGGGAAAAGAGAAGAGTAGAGAACAACATGGAGTTTATTGAAATTCTCGCAACACAAACACTTGGAAAGAAAACGATCAAGGAATTCGTGGCATCGGAAATGATTTCTTTAAGAATTTAATACTCTAATTAAACATGCTTATTATTTAAATTTCAAAATTTAAATTTACGAAACTTATTTCATAAAAATCGACTCAGTACTTTTGGAGATTACCTGGAAACAAAAAGTTCCACTTCAATTTTATATAATAGTATAGATATAGATATAGTATATATATAGATAAAATAGATTATTCTACTAGTATTAAAGCACGTTGATAAGTATCAAATGTTTTTCTGTGCATACTTTCAGGCTGAACATTTTTTAGGACACTATATGTTGTGAAAGCACAGTAATAATGGTAAAAAATAATTACAGTTTGAGCGATATTAGGTGCGGATCAGCGTGCTTGCTTTTGGTGTATTAAGATTTAACATCATATTTACAAAAGAAAACATTAAGCTTAAATTACAGTAATATAAATATTAAATGTTGAATAGAAACTACGATGTGTAGCTTATTATTTACAAAGCTGGCAGTTTTTCCACTAATATTAGCGAAGAACTTATTTACAACCTCAGCCATGTCCCGAGTGTTAGAGGTAGGACCATCATCAACAAAAGATTACTTACGGCACTTTTTCTGTTCCTAGTATTTCAATTTATTTGCATGCATCATTCATTATTTTCGTTCTTATTATATTTTTTTTTTTTTATAAATTACACGGTGTTACAAAATGAGAAAAATTCAAAAAACTTTGCTTCGGACATAGTAGAGGTAGTAGGTATGGTTGAATATAAGATATCTGCGTACTTTGTTTTGTTACTATAGACTCAAAATCGGGATTTATTGTAAAAAAACCGATTTTAGGTAGGTATATATAGTTTGATATGAAGCTTCAGTATATCTAGCTCGATTTTAAAAGTGTAAACGTTGATAAAAAGAAAAAAACAGGTCTTTAAAACAGTGTATAGACTACTTTTATACCGAATGTATTGACCAAGTTACAGATAAAATCATTTGAAAATTTCACGTTTTTTATCAATTCTTTGAAGTTTAAAAGAATTTTGTTAACAAATTTTGTTTCGCAACACCATTAGTTTTTGAAAATTTCTAAGAGCCTGCTTAATTTTGTGTTTAACAAGCTATTATTTAACACAATCGGCTGAAATACAAATGCACTGTCGAATGTTTAGTAATCGTATTAAAACGCAAAAAATCCTAGAAACGTTGGAACGAGAACACTGATCACAGTGCACATGCAGAGTGCTAAAGAAAGAACTAAAAGCCTCAAATTACTTGCAATTACAATTGAAGACGTCATTCCAAGATTCTATAAGAACAGATGTATTCAGAGCCAAAAAGTCAAATCGCGAGATAATGTTTATGACAGTGAATTTTTAAAATCGGAATTTTTAAAATCAATTACAAAACTAAAGGATCTAAGCCCATTATTTAAATTCTCAAAAATATGATCAATGCACGAGGTTGAAGTACTAGATACATGTATGCAAAAATTAAGACCCAAACTGTTCTGTCTAGTTATCTTCTAAAATATTCAAATTAATTTCTCCTAAAAAAATTTGATTACTTGACGATTCCTTACATAACACAAAATCCAGATTCTTTAATAAGTCGTCAACATTAGAAGAATGAAATCTAAGGGCACAAAGGAATGTAAAGTTCTGATCATTTATGAAACACTTAACTTTCAAAGCAACACAACTTACCATAAAAGATTAAAATCATGGAAAGTTAAAAGCTGGAAGGACAAATCACACTTAATATATAAAGTCACACCACCAGAGGTATAAATATTATTAATACATGCTACCAAATTGTAATCAGGATTTTTTCAATCATGATTATAGTTATAAGTCTTTGTCTTTGTCTTTGTCTTTGTCTTTGTCTTTGTCTTTGTCTTTGTCTTTGTCTTTGTCTTTGTCTTTGTCTTTGTCTTTGTCTTTGTCTTTGTCTTTGTCTTTGTCTTTGTCTTTGTCTTTGTCTTTGTCTTTGTCTTTGTCTTTGTCTTTGTCTTTGTCTTTGTCTTTGTCTTTGTCTTTGTCTTTGTCTTTGTCTTTGTCTTTGTCTTTGTCTTTGTCTTTGTCTTTGTCTTTGTCTTTGTCTTTGTCTTTGTCTTTGTCTTTGTCTTTGTCTTTGTCTTTGTCTTTGTCTTTGTCTTTGTCTTTGTCTTTGTCTTTGTCTTTGTCTTTGTCTTTGTCTTTGTCTTTGTCTTTGTCTTTGTCTTTGTCTTTGTCTTTGTCTTTGTCTTTGTCTTTGTCTTTGTCTTTGTCTTTGTCTTTGTCTTTGTCTTTGTCTTTGTCTTTGTCTTTGTCTTTGTCTTTGTCTTTGTCTTTGTCTTTGTCTTTGTCTTTGTCTTTGTCTTTGTCTTTGTCTTTGTCTTTGTCTTTGTCTTTGTCTTTGTCTTTGTCTTTGTCTTTGTCTTTGTCTTTGTCTTTGTCTTTGTCTTTGTCTTTGTCTTTGTCTTTGTCTTTGTCTTTGTCTTTGTCTTTGTCTTTGTCTTTGTCTTTGTCTTTGTCTTTGTCTTTGTCTTTGTCTTTGTCTTTGTCTTTGTCTTTGTCTTTGTCTTTGTCTTTGTCTTTGTCTTTGTCTTTGTCTTTGTCTTTGTCTTTGTCTTTGTCTTTGTCTTTGTCTTTGTCTTTGTCTTTGTCTTTGTCTTTGTCTTTGTCTTTGTCTTTGTCTTTGTCTTTGTCTTTGTCTTTGTCTTTGTCTTTGTCTTTGTCTTTGTCTTTGTCTTTGTCTTTGTCTTTGTCTTTGTCTTTGTCTTTGTCTTTGTCTTTGTCTTTGTCTTTGTCTTTGTCTTTGTCTTTGTCTTTGTCTTTGTCTTTGTCTTTGTCTTTGTCTTTGTCTTTGTCTTTGTCTTTGTCTTTGTCTTTGTCTTTGTCTTTGTCTTTGTCTTTGTCTTTGTCTTTGTCTTTGTCTTTGTCTTTGTCTTTGTCTTTGTCTTTGTCTTTGTCTTTGTCTTTGTCTTTGTCTTTGTCTTTGTCTTTGTCTTTGTCTTTGACTTTATCTAAGTCTTAGTCTCAACCTTTTTTCTTATTAAAATATTTTAAGTTCTTTTTTCTACAGAACAAATCCATCTCATTTTTGTGTCTTCAACATTGTCTCATTTCTTAATCGTTCCTTGAACTCAACTGATTTATTGGATACAATTTTAAAAGTAACACAAATATTTAAATTTGAAGTGCGCTACAATTGCTATCGCGGGAGTTCTTTTGTCTCACTCGCATCGCTCAGCCACTCAGCCATAAATCGCTATATAATTTAATACAGCTTTTCATTCATCTTCATCAAATTCTGCAAAACTTTGGGTACTCATTCGATGCTTCTTCTTCTTCTTTCCACTCTTCTTTATCGTTTTCGTTTTCATTTTCTTGTTGATATTGTTGTTGTTTTTGTTGCTGTTGATTAAGGAATTGAATTTTATTTTTAAAGAAAGTTTGTGCAAGTGCCATTTCATGCGCACATTCCATCTCACTTGCTCTTCTATGTCTGTCTCTTTTACTACCTCCCTATAAAGCTTTTGGCACATTTATCAATAAATGAATGATCGTTAGTGCCAAATATTGTTGAATGGATTTTAAATTAAATTGAATTTTGCCAACTTTATTATATCTTTGATTATATACTTATATGTATATTTTTCTTTTTTGTTCTTTTTTTTCACTCCCTTTATTTCTGTTGCAACTTTCAAGCTCATTAAGGAAGTTTTTTCCATCATTTGATAATATTCTTTTTTGGGTGGCTTAATATACTGTAAGACGTTCCTTGCTGCATATGATAAATAAGGTTTTCGCTAAAGTGCTTAAATTGCAATATTTGAGTTTTCCAAAATAGTTCAAAAAAGTGATTTTTTAATAGGGTCAAAGTGTAAGAGAAGTTAAGGTTTAAATTTTGATATGAAAGCAAATAATATATGAATGACTTTTGGTGTACTTTTGAAAGAAGTCAGCTATGTTTGTCGTCTTTTTTAGTTAGTTGAGTGCTAATTCAAGACATATTTGCTTTAAATTATAAAAAGCCTTTAAAAACCTTGTGTTTCTTAGTGCGAAATTTTAAGGGGGTACATGACATTGTCAGTTTTTTTAAATCGATTTTTTTTTAATAATTTTGTGTCTTGATAAATATTCTTAAGATTCTAAGAAAATAAAATTTCATGGAAAAATTCAAAAGTTCAAAAGTTACAGCCGGATTAGTGAGAGCGCATTTTTAATTTTTGCGCTACCTACGTACGGCAGCTGGTATATACTTGTTTTACTTACTACCTGACTTTTGGTGGTTGTTATTTCGTACGTACTTGAAGGGTGAAGGGTGAAGCCCGAATTGCTAAACGATTGCAAAAAACTATAAGAAACAGCACAACACAATATAGCGAAGGCATACAGTACGAAGCAGGCATGGCAGATTGAAGGTAACCTTTTTTTCTTTGTTCACAAACTTTGAACGCCTTTATCTCGAAGACATGTTTTTCGTACTGGTTGCGGCACTAGCGGGTTCACTTTTTGACGAAATTTTTTTTTTTTTGTATTTTTTTAAACTTGATTTGAAAACTTGAACTTTTTTTTAAAAAATTTTTTCGATTTTGTATGAATTTTTAAAGTCAATAGTTTTTTCGAAAAAACACACTTTCAAATTTGGAACATCACCAAAAATTGAAAAAAGAATTTTAAAAAAAGCTCGTGTCATACGGAAACCAATTTTGTTAAGATTGAAAAAAGTCATTTCTTTTCCAGATCGGACAATTTTTGCAACTCCCAGCGCTGCAACCACGAGGCCCCGTTTTTTTCTCTGCCGTCAGCTTGGAGCTCTATAAAACCATGTTGGAGTGAAAAATATATTTTTTCTTGTAATTTGTTCAATTCTCTACAATAATAAAACAAATTTTAGAAAAATATTTGTTTTTGACTGAGTTATGAATTTTTAAAAAAATGTCTGTTTTCTCTGCCGCGAATGCTATGTACCACCTTAAGTCAATTTTCGTATGTCTAAACTAGCTTGAAGCTGGTCAACTGAGAAAGGGTTTTTTAAAGTTGAAATTATCTAACAAGGAAATTCATGAAAACAGAGGAAACAATGAAGGCCATGAAATTTGAAGTAATTCTGGCAGACTGAAGTGTTTTAGAAGCTCGAAAAAGTCGTTATGATTTTTTTTAATATATTTGGAACTATTTAAATTTTTCGAGCCAAGTGAAAAACTAAGATGATCCATTAAGCTTTGATTAAGCAAAAATAGAAATGCTGATAAAACATAACTAAAATCTTTAACCGGCATCTAATGGAGACTCCAAATCTGAATAGGCAGAAGTTATATTTTGTTCTTTTTAATATCACATATGTTATATCAGTAAAAATTAAAGAACTGAAAAAGTAAGAAAAATTAAATAACTCAACTGTTAAAAAAACTACTTAAAAACACAGTTTATTTCTAAAGCTGATGCGTATAAGATACTTTATATAATAATAGCACACATTAGACATTTCAGTAATTTCTTAAATTATCCAAAAATATTTGTAAATTTATTCCAATAAGAATGGGTAACGCTCTTGACAGGCCCGGGATTAAACAAACAGCGATTTAAATAATCTCGACGACATCTTCTTGTAGCCGATGTTATATAACGTCGATTTATACAACGTCTTACTTCACTGCAGTCAATAGACTCTGATGGATTTTCAGCGAAGTAGTCAGAATCCTGATCAGCACTAGTTAATTGATCATAGTCCGAATCATAATCATGACTTTTTTCAACATCATTATAATTTATTTCAGCTGCCGAAGAACAAGGCCAACAAAAACCGGCAAGAACTTCAATTCTATGAGTCGATGTTAAAAACAATGTCAATGTGATCAAATTTATATTAAACATATTTTTATAATTATTGACATTTGTTTATATGTACATAAAAAACAACAAAGAATAAGCTTTCGTTGAAAGCTGTTCGTTAAAAACTAATTCGTCTTTGAAATTCGAAATTTAAATGATGCTATGTGTGGATTTTCCAAGCAAGCAATCTCAAAATAGTTCTTATCTCTAAATGAACTTAAGTCAATCAAGATTTTTTTTCTTTTTTAAATTTACATGAAGCGAATACAATGAAGGCTATATACGTGAGCCTCATTGTATGTGAGTAGAGTCAATATGAATGATGTAGTAGAGAGAACGAAATCAAATTTACTGAACACGAAGTTGACCTCTTTTTGCAATTGTGAGCGGATTTGAAACGAGAAATTGTAGCAATGCTGATTATATTATCACTGATCATAATTTTAATAATGTTTATCTTTGTACACCGAGAATAAAAGCACTAGGTAAATCACCTAAGTCGGCTTGGGTAAAGAGAATTGTATGGGAATTTTAAACTTATGCTTATTAACCTGACCAATTAATTGTTTAATACATTGGTTTGAAAGCACATACTTCGATACCTTGTCAAATAAAAAGAATATATTTGATTCACCTAAGCCCAAAATTCAAAAATACAAAATTAAAAAAAAGCATAGTTTTGAGCTTTTTTCTGCAAAAATAAACACAGCTGCGTCATTAGACACACGAGAGGAGGATAGATTTGATAATTTAATGGTTTTTTTTTTTGTAATAAAACCACTTTTATATTAAAAAATAACATAAAGTATATTAAAAAACACACGTTAACATTCACACCAGTAAATTTTTTAACATTTCATCAACAAAATGAAAAGAAAAAAAAAAAAAAGGAATTCTTTACCCGCCGTGCGGAGTCGAACCTGGATCTTTTGGTGCCAGACCACCGCTCTACCCACTGATCCAAGCAGCCTTGCTACTACTTGCTGACATAACTGCAGCTATGTTAACAGATGCTGTATTAACAGATGCAGTATGTCGCAGTATCCTGTTAATAGCCATACAACAAAAATCTTTTAACAGATTATTGTGTTATGCTGCAGCATAGCTTCAGTTGTAATTAATATTGAATAAATCTCTCCGCATAACGAAGGAGTTTGTCTCAATGCGTAGTGTAGTGACTTTATACAAAGTGGTATCGGTTGGTTTGTGAGTTCGAATCTCAACGGCATGCGAAGGTAAATTTAATTTAATTTAATTTAATTTAATTTAATGTTCTTGTTATAATAGACGTCAAGCAGCAAGAAAAGCCGAGATGTCATTAATTTCTTGAAAAACACTATTGTTGATAAAAGAAAAATTTGTGTTGTTGCCAATTTCAGTCAAGTAAATCACAGAACGAAAGGCGGTAGCTTAAAAAAAAAGGCAAATAAAAAAACCAAAACCTGAAAAGAAGTTATATTTTTGAAATTCAATTTTTTTTTAAAAAGTAGTGTAAGAAAATTACCAAATTCTTTGTTAATTTATTACCCGAATAGAAATTGGCAAGTCAAGATGTAAAACTTAGGCGTTTTGATGAAGTACTTGAGAGGCTGAAAACTGCCAAAGCCGTCTTATAACTTATACTAGGTTTTTTTCAATTTAACATAAGCTTCTTTCGCGGTGTAAATAGTTTATTTAAAAAAAAAAAAAGAAACGAAATAATTCAGTAGTTTTCTTTAGTGCAAAAGTTTGTATAAGATTTTGTTATTTTTATAATTTTATAAATAAATTATTTTGTAAAATTTTTTTAAGTCATTCTTTAGAAAAACTTTTTTGCAAAAAAATTAAATACATATGCAATAGAGTGCGTCCAAAAACATATTTGAAAAGTCCAATCCTTTTTTTTAAGCTGACCTAGACAGTTTTTAGCCACCATGACCATCAAATTTGATAAACAAAGCAAACTAAAATTAATTGTTATATTTCTTAAAGCATTATCTATCTCTTGCAATAAAAAAAGTGGCACTGAATGCAAAACAAATCATTTTATAATTTTATGACTTCCAGTTTTTAAAATCAACATTAATTTTGAAGTCATGAATTCGAAATCAATTGGTGAAAATTTTTGCTGTAGTGTTTTGGTTTCTTCACTAGGATAAAAGTCATGCTCCTTGGTGTTATTGATTATTTTCAATTGTAATCAATTTGAAGTCAATGGAATCATAAGAAGTCAGTTGAAGTCATGTTTTAAGTCACTGAACTTGTAAAATAACTGCACGTCAATTGAAGTCTTTTAATTGCATTCAAAAATGTTGGAAGTTATTTTGTATGTACAATCAATTAGTTGCCTAATCAAGCAAAATATGGAATTGTTCTCGCTACATAATAGCTCTTGAATTTGTTTGCGTTAATGCTAAGTTTAGAAACTATATAACGGGACTTTAATGATTTCACTCGCTCATGATTTGAATCATTTTGAAAAATTTTAATCATTTGACTTCAAAGACTTCTACAAAGATGGGTGCAATCTTTTCAAAAGATTCAATTTCATTAAGTGCAATCAATTTTACTTTTGCAGTCATAACTACGATTTCAATTGTAATAAATCAGCAATGACTTCAATGGTTTTAATGCATACAATTACTCAAAAATGATTTCGGTACTTCTTGTCTTGAAGACAATGCAATCAAAAATAATTTAAGGGTTGCAATCATAATCTGAAGTCATTGGCTATGAAGTCACTTTTTGTAATACAAAATGATTGCAATCTTTTACAACTATGATATCTATTAATATCTCAAATTATAAATTTTCTTGAATAAGTCTTCTTTTTAACATATTTTGTTTATTTTAATTTATTTTTTAACGAATTCATTTTTATAATAGTTTGAATATACTTAAAAGTTTTTTTAAAGTCGTTTTTTATGAGCTATTAGTTTCCTTAAGGTATTAAACAAATGTTTTTTGTAAAAATTTTAATTTTTCCTCATACATACATTTTTTTCGTTTTGTTTAAAACTTTTTTATTGCAAAATGTTGTCAATGCTGAGAATTGAATAAGTGTTAAGAATATCAAATCATGATAAAAATAAAATAATGTACTTTTATGCACACTTCTTTTATCAATATTATACTCGTTGTAGCATAATAAAAATATTTTTTTTTTTTTTTTATTATAACGTGAGCCACACTTCAATGAAACAGTAAAAGGCCCTTAGGTTATTACAAACCACTCAAAACCGACACCCTCAGCTGTCTCAATGTCTGTCAATCTTCTTGACAATTCCTTTTTTGATACCTAAGTAAAACGAACTTTAAAACAGTGCAAAATTTTATTGAAATTTCAATCAAATGTCAATCAATTTTCGATTTATCTACTATAATTTTTTTGTATTTATTTATAATCTCTACCACGTGGCAGCGCTTTGTGCTGATGTTGTTGTTGTTGTTAATACAATATGCGCCATATTGTGGATTAAATTCCATTACAAGCTGTCAAGTTCATGTATTGTCAAAACCAAAGAGCAACCAAAACCAGGTACGAGCAAATAATATTGGCAAAAAAAAAAACGGATATAACTAAACGTACGGTGCCACGAAGCAAGCGAGTTGCGTTAGCTTATCCCGCGGGCTCTAGCCATGACACTTAATCGAATGGAACGGCACAAAAATGATAACAACAACAACAACAATATAACCCAAGCGATCCCTTAGAAAATCGCTAAAAATAACAAACACACCTTCGTTTTATTCGTTTTATTGTTGTTGCGCTTTATATTCACATCAAATTTTCACACGCCCACTCAACAGCTTAAAGCTTTCCCGCTCTACTAAAACTGCTGCTGCTGCTACCACCAACAATGCTAGCTACATAGCTGCCGGGTATTGAGCGTTTTTCATGTTGTGGTTAAGTTCACACGACTAACAGTTGCAATTTGTTTGGTTAAAAAAAAAAAAACAGCTATATAGAACACAACATGAAAAAAGACAATACCCTGGAAATGCATCAAAGTGAAAAAACAAACTGTCATTGAGCTTGGGTAGGGCTTATGGGGTAAAGTTTCAAAACCGATTACTAGTTTTAAGTAATCGGTTCTTTATGAAATGGAAGCATAATAAAAATAATTTATTCAGCCATAAAATTGAGCAAAAAAACTGCTTTTAGATATCAGCTCTTATATTGACTTTAACCATCTAAAACTAATTTATTCACTTCCCAACAAGCAAGAAACTATACAACATCTTGGAGCTTAACTGAAAATTGGCTTCAGATGTTTTAATTTTTATAAATTTTATTAAATAGTTAAGTGAATTGCAACATTATAATAAAGCTAGAAAGCAACTGTAACAAATTATTTTAATTTCTCAACTTAACAACACAAATTAAGAACACTTAAATCAAAATTTTGAAAGATGCAGTAGTTTTTGTAGTAAAAAATAAAAATTCCTTACTTCTAATAATATTCTACAGCACTAAATAACACAAATGTTACTTAGATGTGTCTGAGAATCAATAAAAAAGATTCACGCTCAAGTACCAAATTACAATGTTACAATGGCTCCTTAAAACGCCATTCAATGATAAGGCAGCCTTCAATGAATTTGAGAAGGAAATCGAATCGTCTTATACAGGCCCGTAGCCAGGACTTACATTAGGGGGGGAGGGGCTTTTCTTAAATAAATCTGTAAGTAGATACCAGTAAAAAGTTTTTGATTTTTATCTTTAATTTTTTGAGAAATGGTCCAAATGGGAAATTTTTAGTTGTCGTTTAATTGTCGAAAAGTAAAAATAACTATCACAAAATTTCACCAACACTTTTATAAACATGAAAGCCAAGAAATTGTAGTCTTTATATTTGGTTTCTTTTTGGCTACCTTACGTCTTTATTAATCCCTAGCTTGCGTACAAGTATATGGACCTATGTGAAGCCTAGTTCGAGTTATCGTTAAAAGCCAAAATATAACTTTTCTCGAAAACGATGTCAACAATTTGACTTATATTCAAAAGAAAATATTTTAAAATCTTTAAAAATTTAAATGTTCGATTTTTTCATAAGGATTTGGTATCATGACTGATAAAACCATCCAATTCCCAATAACAATAACATTATACTTCTTTATAAATTTTTTTGAGAAAAGTCATATTTCAATTTCAGATTATTTTTCAAAACCCGTAGTTCGAAAACTGGATTTTGCACAGAATCAATATCTTAAAGCCAATATATTTTTTTAATTTATCACATCAAAATAAGATAATTTTTTTGAACCATTACTAAGCTAGATACATTTTTATAAAAAGAACTGAGTAGTAACTTTTTTTTGGATATGTAAGAAAATGTTCAGTCATGGATTTAAATTTGCAAAACAGAAAATTTAAAAAAAAATAAAATTTTTTCAACTTCTAAATTGTTTTTAAAAATGCCGAAGCTAAAAACAATTTACTTTTTAATTTTCTTATGAAAATATTGTAGCATGATTTGAAAAATCATCAAGTCCCCATAGAATTGCACTCGATAAAATATTTTAAAATTATTTTGTATTGAGAATTTTTTTTCGAAAAAGGCATATTTAGATTTTAGGTGATTTTCTGAAGTAATTTGGAAAAGACTTCGCACAGGCCTAAATTGTTGTGACAAGTTGGGGATTTAAAATTTACTTTATACCAAGAAAGCAATAAAATAGAATGGGCAAATTGTTTTAGTCATCCGCTTGCGGGGAATACGACCTAATGGGTTAAATTTCGTGGTTCATGTATTTTTTTGCATTATCCAGCTTTAAAAAAATTCCATTCAAACTAATTCCAAAACAAACTTCCTGAAGTTGAATTCATATATGACTTTTATAAGCAAAGTAAATGTTTCATTTGGCCAAAAAACTTTTCAATGATTAAGTAAAGTTTGTTAAATTTGCGTTGAAAATTGTCTTAAGAAAAGATTATATTTTGAATGTAATAGTTTCATATGCGTTATTATTTCATACTTTCTCGACCCTAAGGGGGGAGTTTGAACACCTAAATGCCCCCTTGGCTACAGGCCTGGTCTGATAATAAATTTGCGAACTTAGTAATTTGCCTTAATGATATTTAAATATACTACGTACTCTCATAAACAAATATTTATGCATATTTTTAAAAGTTGCGGAACTAACTACAAAAACTTGTATCAGTTCGATAGCATTCATTATTTAAGGCTGAAGAAGTATTTTGGCCGATGAAGTTGCTAAACAATTTTCTTGGCAGGGAGCAGAAAAAAAGAGCCATAAAGCCGCTCAGTGTTACGACTACTGTAAAACATAATATTTCTTATAAGGATTACTTAATGATTGCATTTACTAATTCTTTTAAGAGACTGCAGTCACTGTAAGTATTATTGAAGTTTTCGAAGTCAATTTGAAGTCATTGAAGTCTGATAACTGCAATTTTTCAAAATAAATTATAGAATTTTCAAAATGACTTCAAAAAATTTTGAATGCAATTTAAAGACTTCAATTGATTTCAATTAACTGCAATTTTTGAAAATAAAGTAAAGAATTTCCAAAATGACTTCAAAAAATTTTGAATGCAATGAAAAGTCTTCAATTGATTTCAAATTATTTAAAAATTTGGTGATTTAAGACATGATGTCAACTGACTTCATCTGGTCCAAAGACCTCGACTTCAGTCATAGTGAATGAATCAAAAGACTTCAACTAAAAATTGTATGAATTGATTTCGAAGTCACTCAAAATGATTGCTGATTTCAAAACTTGAAGTCAGGGAATCAAAAAATTATATAATGACTAAAATAATTTGTTTGTCGTTTACTGTCAGTTCTTGATTGCATGAATCCATTATTTACAACTCTGCTATGTACTGATAAATATTACTCTATTTTTACTATTGTAAAACAACTATAAATAGAACTGAATTTATATACCAGAATACTTTAATATTTTTTATTTTATTTTTCAAAGCAGCAAAAAACCAAATTAAATTATTTTATGAATTTATAAAAATTTGTAAGCTAGTCTTCTTTTAAAGAACAGAATTAATGAACACAACAAAAATGCTTAAATTTAGTCCATTTGCTACAAAGTGCTAAGTTCTTAAGTTAAAAAATGATTTATTTTAAAGTTGCTATAATATATTCTTAAAATTATTTTCAATGAATGAAAAATGAATAAAAGAAATACTTGCGAAAGCTTTTTCTTAAAATACCATTTCTTTTTTATTTTGGGTTGAAGATCGCTTTGAGAAGGAACTTGGAGCTCAAGTAGAGATTCAGCTTCAACTGGATTTCAACTAGAGATCGAAGGTCCATTTCCCTGGAGATTGACTTGGATTTCAAGTCAAGGAGGTGAAGTGAGCATTCAATACTGGAGATTAGAGAAACCAACTGAAGCTCAACTGGAGGTCAAGCACATCTCCTAGGCTAATGTTTATTGAAAAAAAAAACGAAATGGCCATTTCAGCCCTTGAAAGGACTTTGACCGAGCTTCTTATGATCAATTGTGTTGTATGTGTTCTACGTCTACGCCGACTCCGAACGGCTAATGTTCTCAAGAAGCTTTTCATGGCAATTTTTACTCTCTGAGGTTTGCCATTGTCTGCAGAGAGGTGACTGCCGAACAGAAAATTAATTCAATTGAAAAAATTTTCTATGTCAGATGGAGGATTCGAACCTGGGTTCTCTGGCGTATGAGACACACACTCTACCCACTACGCCACGGCCGCCAATGGGTTGGGAATGTTTATTGGGTTGGGATAAAAACGCAACAAATATTGTGTTTTTAAAAACCACTTTCAGTTATTTGTTTGACAATTTGAAAACAGAAAATTTTGTTTGAGCATAATAATTTATCCACCCTCTGTACAAACAAATCTCTAGTTTAATGACAGTGCTTGAATTTCAAAAAAATGTTTGGTACAAGACAGCATATAAATTTAATTATAATGGTGTTGAAAAGAATGGTAGGCCCCACTTTTGGCCAAACAACTTTTTTACATTTAGCAGTTTCAATAAAATATACTTTCCGTGACTTCAAAGGACTAATTTAGTGTCCCTGTAAGTTGTTCCAGAGGTAACACCTAATACCTTTCCCAGCTACCTCTTAGCAATAAAATTGAGAAAAAACCCTTAAAAACAAAAAACTGTTGTAATATTTTCTATCAGAACTTTTTTATAACACTTAAGTTCTTTACACCTTATAAATGCAGTATATAAAAAAAAATTAACTGGTAAAAATTAAAAACTGCAACAAATAAAAATATTTCTTATTATTCGTTGTGGTTAACCAATTTTTGTCAGTTTACATTTTAGCAACGCTAGCTTACAAAGTCGCTTTAAAAAAGGTTTTTCGCATTATTCCCTAAACACACTGCACCTTAGCACATTTTGCTGTCAAAGGCGAGCGCAAGCAAAGGAAAAGAGTTTTGCTCCCATGAGTGTGAGTATGTGTGTCGTTCATATGCGTGTACTTAAATGTGTGTGTGTGTGCTTGTATGCGTGTCTCAGTTTATTCGCGTCTTTTGTCATCCCTGCAGCTGTCGTTTCAAGTCGATTTGACACATTGATTGATCCTTTTTACAATAAAGCTCGATTTTTTTTTTAAGTTTTTTTTCTCCTGTTCTTACAACAGTTGATGGCACGGATTATACGCGTGCAAACGAACTATATAAAGCATGGATACATTCGGGATTTAGCGTTAAATAAAAATAAAAAAAAAATTAAAGAAAAGAAGAGTCTTTGATATGTTGCGGTTGTATGGAAAAAATATTGAAGATGTCAAAAGAATGAAGCAGGCAGAATTTAAAATGCTGTCACATGGTATATGCTTGGCATGTTTCTTGCGTATTACGTATAGTGTATAACCGTTAAGGATATTGAAATATATTGCATAGTTAAGCGTGAAAAATTTGCTGATTCCGTTAGGTTGTGCGTTAGATACATATAAATATTTTAGTACAATAGCTCAGAATATTACAGTAAGTGAGGACAGAGCATGAAATTCTAACAGTAACAAAATATTGCAGTTATATTTGAAATGTTACAGCAAAAAAAATTATTTAAAATGTACTCCGAAGAAAAAAATGAGACCATAGAAATCTACTTTTGTGAAGAAAAATTTTACCGAATTGAAGAAAAAAAAAAAAATTTTTTTGTCATTTTGACAGCTCAACATAGTTTTAAAATCAAAAAAAAAATACGTAAATACTTGTGTGAATATGTACTGATATCGCTAATACATTATTCATATGAAATGAGTTGGATCAACATTTAAAACATTGTTATCTTGAACAAGAACTTAACAAGCTCAAAATGTTCAAAGCCAGCGTATAAATTAGCATAAGTTTATTGTTAATTTTCCTTAGTGTTTTTATTTAGGTCTATTTATACTTTTAATTATTAGCCTAAAAGTAAACTCACATTGTAATTAAAGCTTCAAAAAATCAACACTTTTTTAAGCGTCTGTCGTCGTGTCTCTTACCCAATATCGCTTCCAAAGCCTCAAACGTTACCTCCATCACAAATCCTTCAACGCGTTGTCCAACATGTAGGAAATTTTAAATTAAAATACCTCAAACGTTGACAGCGTACAGTGAGTGAATGAGTGAATGAATGACTGACTGACTGAGTGACTGAGTCCGGGCTATGTCACGTTGTAGCGCATCAACAACGTTAAATCACGTTGATTATATAGCGACTCTGCACGCGAAATAAATGCACTTGCACTAGCTGCAGCGCCAAGCTTAAAGGTCAACATTCATTCATTCATTTCCGTTGGCTCCTGGTAGTTTCGCTCTGACAGTGGGTGCTCGGCAAAAGTCTAACGTGTCGTCACTTAATCTCTTGTGTTGATATTGAGTGAAGAAGGAAGATGAAGGAGGCTGCAAAACGTGAACTACCAGCGCAGGTTATGAAGGCTATATTGCTCTCTTTGGATGCAATGGGTGTGATGCGCGTAAGTGTCATGTGAAGACATGTCTGTGACAAGATTTTCCTACACGCCCAGCTTAAGTTTAATTAACATGTTGCAGCCGAGACAATACCACTGCGTTGACACTTTTGATTGCAAGCCTGACAACAATTGCAATAACAACAACTACAAAATGATAAGAAGCAACAATTGCGGTATTAAAGTTGGCTTTTGAGCGAATATTTATGGCATAGTAATGCATCAACGCTTTAGCTGTATTTCTAAAATTTTCTTAAGGCAGATCAACTTAAAACAAAATCAAATCGACATATTGGAGCAATAGGTGTCTCATTGCAACTCTCAACACTCAAAAATTCTCAGATATATAAATAAATGTTGAACAAATGAGCATTTATTTCCAAACATATCGCATAGGCATAAAATCAGACGTCTTGTATGACTTCAGAAATAAAAAAAGGCAATGTTTAAAATTTTAATACACAAATAATGTATTTACGTGAGATACAGAACAAGTATTCAATACATCGACCCGGAAAAAGAACTTTTAACTCAAAAATCGAATATAATTCAATAGTAGAAAATTATATTGACAGTTTCACGGTGGCCTGGAATGGATTTTAATGAAAAATTCTTGGGCCCCTATTTTCTTTTTTTTTTTTTGTTTTAGGGTCATTGCTTTCTATTCCAGAAACCCAAATATCATGCCAAAAATATCCCATCCAAGGCATTCTATGAAAAAAACTAATTTAAGGATTTGTTATAAAAATTTTAACAAATAGGAATGACCTTTCATTCTTTTATATGAAAGTTAAGAAACCTGTATTGTATTATAAGAGAAAAGTATCCACGAAAAGCTCAAAAATGTTTCCAAATACACAAAGAGAACTCGATAAATGCTCGTCCATTCTCATTCGTATCACTTCTTCTATTTTTTTTTTTTTTTGCAGCACTACTTTCACTTCGAAATATTTATGAAATTTTTAAGCACAAAATTCACAACTTTTAATTCAAGACTTTTAAAAATAAATGGATTCACCTTAACTTGAAAGCTCTTACAAAAAATATCGATTGATAAAAATATAAGAAATATTGTCTTGTGTGCGTGGCAGTGAATGAAGATAAGAAATGATTTTTGTACAACAAGTGATCACATACATATTCATCATACATATATATCACAGTTTATGTACAGTGGATGTCACGTGACTCATATATTATACGAATATATAATTGTTAGTCTACCCATTTGCAACAAAAATGTTAAGAATAATAAATCCTGAAATTATTTTTTTTTGAAGCGAAGCTTTTTACTCCTCGTTCTGTGATTTGCTTGGAGTGAAATCTGAAAAATTTTCGACAGATTTTTTCTTGGAAATTTGATGGTTTCTTTGTTGCTAGTGCTTATTACAACAAGAAAATTTAATACTTTAATATTAAATACTAAAAATATTTCTGCTGGCCCGTGGGATCGAACCCACGCCCTTTTATACGAGAGTCCAACGCACAATCCACTAGGCCACATAGACTTGTTAGAAATAGTTGTTAATTCAATGCTAATTATAACAGAAGCTATGCTGCAGTAGATCGTCACCATCTATCAATAGATAGAGGATTGTGTATTTGCTACAACTATCAAAAATTTGCTTTTATTTGCCACAAGGTGTCTCCAGCATCGGTTTGTTTGTATTGTGAATGCGTTTGTGGTGCTGTTGGCATAGACTATAAATTATTATCTAGAGATTGCATCAACTCTGCTAAATCTCTGGCCTGTGTTAACAGAGGTTAACAGAGTTTTTTTTCTTTGTTTTTAAGTGAAATAACTGTTAACACATGCCAGATAATAATTTACACTCTATGACAAGTGCGTTGACAAGTGCTTTTTTAAGTGTCAAAAAATTGATATCAATAAATATGGAATTAACAAACGCATGCATGAGTCAGTGCAGCCAAGTTCACAACCATGTGTGAAGAGTCAAAATGGAGAGTCGCTGGCATTATATGCCCGTATATGTAATTGGCGTGGAAATTTGACATTCAACAATAAAAAAAACAGTAAATATGTTTTCTGTATATATGTTATTTATTTTATGTTATTTTAAATTTTTGACTTTAAAAGTTAATTTACTAAAAAGAAAAAATTATTAAGCTATCAAATCTATGTAACTGCGAAAAAGCTTCGCTTCTCTCGTGTGTCCAACGACGCACCTGTGTTTTTTTTCATAGAATGCCATGGATGGGATTCTCTAGGCATGATATTTGGGTTTCTGGAATGGAAAGCAAAGACCGTAAAAAAAAAGGAAAAAATCGGGGGCCCAAGAATTTTTCATTAAAATTCATTCCAGGGCACCGTGGTTTTCTAATAAAATTTCCCAGTATAGAGGAATAATTTTTCAATAAAATACATAAGTCTTCGTATAAGCCAGTACAATATTTAATTTTGGAAACTTGGAATAATTCTTTAACTTGGCCTTGGCAATTCTGGTCGTTTATTCACGGTCACTCACGACAACTCACAATGACTCACGGTCAATCACTGCGGCTTACTAATGGCAACTCATGGTCACACAAGGTTACACACGGTGACTCACGGTGACTCCGGTTTACTCGAGGCGGCTCATGGTCAATCATGGCAACTCACGATCACTCACGGTGACTCATAATCACTCACGGCCAAATACGGCGGCTCACGATCACTCACGGGAGCTTATGGTCATGGCTTCTCATGGTCACTCACGGTAGCTCTCGGTAAGTCATGACCACTCACGGCAACTCACGATCACTCACTGCAACTCACGATCACTCACGGCAACTCACGATCACTCATAAACTCTCACAATAGCTCACGCTTACTCACGGCAACTCACGGTGACTTATGATCACTCACGGCCAATCACGGTGGCTCACGATCACTTACGGCAACTTACGGTCACTCACAGTAACTCACGGACACCCACGGCATCTCACGATCACTCACGGATATTCACGGGCACTTACAGTTAATTACCGCGGCTCACTCACGATCATTG
Source organism: Coremacera marginata (assembly GCA_914767935.1). Classification (NCBI taxonomy): domain Eukaryota; kingdom Metazoa; phylum Arthropoda; class Insecta; order Diptera; family Sciomyzidae; genus Coremacera; species Coremacera marginata. The sequence goes on along the minus strand of OU612047.1, from coordinate 156,850,632 downwards.
ACAAAAACTCACGCTTACTCACGGCAACTCACGGTGACTCATGATCACTCACGGCCAATCAAGGTGGCTCACGATCACTTATGGCAACGTACGGTCACTCACAGTCACTCACGGCAACTCACGATCACTCACGGAAACTCGCGATCACTCACAATCAATCACCCCGACTCACTTACGGCAACTCACTCACGGCGACTCACTCACGAAAACTCATGGTCACTCACGGTAACTCACGGTGACTCATGACCACTCACGGTCAATCACGGTGACTCACTGACGATCACTCACAGTATCTCAAGGTGACTCATAGTAATTTACGGTGGCTCACGGTCACTCACGGTGTTTTATGTTGATTCACGTGATAATTATAACGCTTCTAAGTTTCATTTTGGGTTACTTATGTGAGTGCAACAATATAATTTCCATTCTCTTAGTGTAGTGTCTTTCTTAAGTTTCATTTCCAATTGCTATTGATTAAGTGTGCGTGTTAAAATCCAAGTTCCATTGTCTTAATCTAAATTTTCGTCTCAGTCAAAAAACATTGCTTTCATTGATGCATAGTGAGCATTTCTGCAGTTGATAGGACTTTTTACATTGAGCATTTTTTTATTTTTCTCCATCGATGTAAGCTTCAAAGAAATCTTGTTCAAAGCGACTTATAGTGAAATTTTACAAAAAAAAGTTTATTGAAAATTTTAAAACGTTTTTAAGAAAACGATCAAGAAAAACACAAAAAGTGTGAGGCTTAAAATGTTTTTCAAAAATGTTTCTTTTAAAATTTGTTATAGTTTTGTGAACAGAAGATCTTATGCCAAACGTATAATATATTTAGAAGTTTTTTTACTTTTTATGTAAGTAAAGTGCTTAATTTAGTGTTTATTTAAAGCAAATATGAAAAATTACTCAGACATAAGCTTTTATAACACAGATATGCGTTTATTTTTTTTTTTTCTACTCTATCAAAATTCTATGATCGAAGTCTGTAATCAAAGCTTATATACACTTTTTTTTTTTGGTATTATTTTCCAGGTCTTACATATTTTGCTATGAAACATAATCATATTCACCAAGTTATACATTCATGGAACTGGTGATGCTATCAAAACATCGCTTCTTCTAGCCGTAATATGAAGGCGCTCTCAAAAAATGTAATATATAAAGTTGTGACAACCTCACATGAAGTTGTTGCAACATTCAATGGTGAGAGACATTCGGTGTTAATAGCCGAACAGAAGCTTGACAAACTCACATGAAGCTGTTGAAACTTTAAATATTAAGAGGAGTTAAACTCTGATTGCCGAATTGTGGAGACTGTGAAAGAAGTTCAACAAGCACATCAAGCTAAAATTTAAATGCAGTTATTTCTGCAGTTATTGTGGTTTTAGTAACCGCAGCTTCATTAAAGCTTTAACTACAGTTGTTTGAGTTCTACAAGGTTCTTGCAATTAACTTTCGGTCAAGGCAACTTCTTTTCGTATATAATAACTGTTAAATGGCTATTAAAGCCTCAACTTTTTCATGCCAGCCATATAGGAAACTAAATAATTTCATGAGTGTAGTCATATAAATATTGTAAAACTATAAATTTTAAAATAACTTTCCAAAACAAATCACATTTTTGCCAACATTGCACATTAATGCATATATGCCATATAATTAAAGGTTTGTTTCCAGTCTGGCAAACGACAAATGCATTTCAAATACTTATTAATGCGCTGTGAAACAATCTCACGGCAACATAACAAAAAAAAAAATTAAGCAAAGGATAAATCAAATAATAACCCTATCAATTCACTTTAAACTAACAAAGACCCAAAACAGGCTACAGCTTGGAGCAGAGTGTACCACATTGAATGCTATGCTACGGTTGGTTGGACACGCTTGCTATCTATGCCTTTGATCCTTTGGCAAATGCCAATAACACAAACAGTGAAATCAATAAAATCCTCTTCAGACATTCACATACTCAAACACACACACAAACACAGATAAATACTCACACCAAAATCACGAAAATTAATTAAATTAAACTGGCGCTAACTAGGTGTGAGCAAGTTTTGCATGTGACTCACACCAAAATCACGAAAATTAATTAAATTAAACTGGCGCTAACTAGGTGTGAGCAAGTTTTGCATGTGTGCCTGCGTGTGTGTGTCTGGATGTGTGTTTGGCTGCGTTATGTGGGCGCCTGTCAAACGCTTATAAACACAATCAAAACAACAGGCGTTAACAAAGCGGCCAACAGCTAGCTTTAGCCATGCAATGAAAAATCTGTTGCATCATCCTCGAGCACACAAAGACACACATACACACACACACACACACACATTTTAATCCTTTTAAACTATTTGTCAATCTAATCGACATAATCGTCAATTTGCAATCAATAAAAGCAAATCCTTTGATACTTTAACACAACGGCAGCCGGATAAGCGGCATGGCATTTGCTACCTCACCTCCGGCTACCACATCGTTAGCTATGAGCCATGTATGATGGCTCAAAAACAGAAGCTGCCTAAATACATAATCAAATAGAAATAAAATTCATTACGGCTATTTCACACTTTGTGCTGCAGGTCAGGCAATTTATTGCATTTGTTTCAATGCGGCTTAGAGTGGACGGACAGACTGATGGAAAAGTTCACGTGTTCATACCATCATTTTAGTTTTATATTCTTTTGTAATTTAACCAAACATGCGGGCATTAAAAACTAATTGCTATGATTTATTTGCTGTATAGATAATGACATTACTTAACAACTGACTTGGTAATCGCATTAGTTAAAGTAATATTTATGATAAAACGCTAAAATGCAATGAGCGTGTTATTAGTTTTTCCCCAATCGGCAGTTTAAAATTTATTTTTGTAACAAACGAAAAGTTTTTTCAAGTGTACTCACAGAGTTTAAGAGCTCATTGTGAAAAACGACACTTTTTCAAAATTTTTCTAAAATAATTTTAGTATTTTTTTATATGTAAATCTTTATTGGAAAAAAAAAATCACAGTGCTGGTCAAACTATTGCCTTAACCATTGTCTAAACAATGTTTGTCACCTCAAAATTTTTAGTGGTCGTAGAGTTTTAATAAATATAGAATATATTTTCACAGTTAAAAAAAAAACACATAATTTAATCGATTATTTACGTAAGTATAAAAAATATTAATTCAAGCTGAAACAATTTTTGCTAATGAACGTTGTATCGTATGGAAAAAATAATAAATTAAATTTTAAATTTAAATTATTTTTTCATATATTTTTATATTATATTTAAAATTTCTTTAGAAAAAATATTAAAAATAAAAATGGATAATGGATAACGGTATTACAAAAATAAGATTTTAAATGCACTTTATTGAACTTTAAGATAAAAAAAAACAATTGAATTCAAAATATTAAAAAAACAACGGAGAGCATAAAAGTTTCTAATTGATCTTAAAGAAGACTTACAACCGTTTTGTTCATTTCATTTTCTATTTTCTATAAACCACTTTTTAAGCATAAAACCGACTAATTTGTTTGCAAGCCTTTTTTTAATCACGCATGATATTTATTAGTTAGATGGACCGGCTGAGGAAGCCCTAACCGCACTTGGTGTATCCGATTGGAGAAGGCGCGCGCAAAGCAGAGGCGCCTGGCGAGAGCTGATGAGGTCGGTCGAAACCCGGACACGGGTTGTTACGGCCACCTAAGTAAGTAAGTAAGTGATATTTATTAGTTTAAAATCTTCAACTAAGTTTCGGTTATCCAAATGCTAGGTGGGCAGTCTTCCATTTATATTGTATATTATTTATACACATATCTCATATAAACTACATTGTGAATAGCCTCTACTGTTTTCGTACCTAAGAAAAGTTAACATTTTTAACCTTTAGCATAGGTACGAATTAAAATTCCTTTCTATTTTTATAGCCATCATTTCCATCATATTTTGTTTGCTCTCCACAACCAGCTCACTATTCAAAAACCAAAAACATTCCACATTAAAATTCAATTTATGAACTTCATCCAAAAACACATGCAAACAAAGGAATTCCATAAAATCGAAATACGGCAATTTAGTTCTGAGATTCAGACTGCCAGACTTAACTAGCTATGCATGCTTGCTAAAACTCAAATACTGATAATCTGGCAACATTAGTAGTTGCATAGAATAGAGAAAACAAACCCATTAAATTTTACGCAATATTTGAACTTTGTCATTTTGTGCTTTATTAACAAACAAAATTCGAAATACGCCAATATGAATTTTGTATGAAATGCAGTAATTTGTTGTGACTTTTTATTGTTGTTAGCATTGCCTATGCCATTGCCAGCTAACATGCACAAAACTTAAACAATAACAACGGTTAAAATTTTGGAAAATTTCGGAAAACTTGCAATTGAAAAGCGCAGCAGGCATAAAATTGTGTTTGAGTTGTTGTACAAATAAAACGTTTACTCTGCTGCATATATGAGGAATAACAAAGGGAGGGGGGGCGTGCATTGTACGACTTAGTCATTCATTGCTAGAGTTTGCCAGAGTATGCCAGTTTTTTGTGTCTAAATGTAATTTTATAAAATGTTCACCGACATTGGTCGGTCACATAATCAGTTTTTAATTCAAAAGTCATTATTTGACTTATTTTGACTTAACCGCCCAGTTGTTGTAGCCAAAAGTAATAACAAAAGCTTTTTAATTGAGTGAAGCACATAGTTTTAAACACTAGATTTTTTTTTGTGTGTGTGCCGTTATGCATGGATCTTTATTAATATGGAAACATTATTTAAAATCTATGCTATTGTATAAATTTTGCTAAAATTTATCACTTTATTTAAAACTTTTGTGGTGAAAATATTTTGCCAACCAATTTTTGCAAGTGATCATAAAAGAATTCTATTGCGCACAGTCACATAATTAAAATATTTTAGTGTGTTGCGAAAATTATTTCAATGGCAAACAATTTTATGGCAACCCACTTTAAATTGTTTTCGGTTTTCAGTTAATTTTGTTGCACGCATTCTATGTTTAGTGAAACAAATTTTGAAAAGACAATGAATTTAGTATTGCAAAACATAAAGTTAATATATGAAAAAGTTAATCAGCGAAAGTTTTTCTGAAAAATATACTATTTGTTTGCATCAAACTATTATAATTTAAACTTTAAAACTAAACAATTATAATGTGTATTCCAAAATGTATATAAAATGTTTTTCTTGGCCTTGTATTGAGAAAAAGTATAAATAGGAAGTGCCAAGAGATGAACAAAAACAGTTACACAGATATATTCGGAAACGTGTTGCTATCCAGATAGCGATTTGAAGGTTTGCAGTCCTATGAATAATTATGACCTCACTAAATTTGATGTTAAATAAAACCTGTTCAAGCTACATCACTCATATTAAGCTCAATGCTAAGACAAAAAAGTACTCTTGAACTATACATCCAGAAAGAACTAGTAAATATTTGTAAAATAGCGTTTTTTACCATTTTTTCTCATATTTTTCCTAGAAATCAAAATTTTTCCTCTGAAATGAATATCAAAACTTTTAGGGTGTTTTTCATATCAGAAGTGGAAAGCCCATGCAATTTTACTTCGGAATCACAGTGAAAGTTGTAAGTAAATTTTTAATATTTATTAATTTCTTCATGTTTGGAAAAAGAAAAAAAAGTATATTTTTTGGTAAAAAAAATTCCGACAACGTATTTCCATTGAGCCGAAGATGCCCAATGAAGCTTAAACGGTGTTCATTTGACATCGTATTGAAAGAGGTCAGAAAAAACCAGAGGCCTGCAAATTTCCAAATGTGGTGTATAGGCAACAAAGCGTATTCGAACATATATATATATATATTTTTACTCTGTACTTGTTTAAGAAAAATACCCTGAAATACAGTTAACAATATGTATGAGAATCTCAATCAGATTTGCAAAACACTATTTCTGAATGCTTAAAATGTTTTATAGAGTAAATTTCTACCTTTAATGAGTTGAGTTGAGTGAACTTGAGTGAGAATTAGAGTCAGAGTTAGCGTTAGAGTTAGAGTTAGAGTTAGAGTAAGAGTTAGAGTTAGAGTTAGAGTTGGAGTTAGAGTTAGAGTTAGAGTTAGAGTTAGAGTTAGAGTTAGAGTTAGAGTTAGAGTTAGAGTTAGAGTTAGAGTTAGAGTTAGAGTTAGAGTTAGAGTTAGAGTTAGAGTTAGAGTTAGAGTTAGAGTTAGAGTTAGAGTTAGAGTTAGAGTTAGAGTTAGAGTTAGAGTTAGAGTTAGAGTTAGAGTTAGAGTTAGAGTTAGAGTTAGAGTTAGAGTTAGAGTTAGAGTTAGAGTTAGAGTTAGAGTTAGAGTTAGAGTTAGAGTTAGAGTTAGAGTTAGAGTTAGAGTTAGAGTTAGAGTTAGAGTTAGAGTTAGAGTTAGAGTTAGAGTTAGAGTTAGAGTTAGAGTTAGAGTTAGAGTTAGAGTTAGAGTTAGAGTTAGAGTTAGAGTTAGAGTTAGAGTTAGAGTTAGAGTTAGAGTTAGAGTTAGAGTTAGAGTTAGAGTTAGAGTTAGAGTTAGAGTTAGAGTTAGAGTTAGAGTTAGAGTTAGAGTTAGAGTTAGAGTTAGAGTTAGAGTTAGAGTTAGAGTTAGAGTTAGAGTTAGAGTTAGAGTTAGAGTTAGAGTTAGAGTTAGAGTTAGAGTTAGAGTTAGAGTTAGAGTTAGAGTTAGAGTTAGAGTTAGAGTTAGAGTTAGAGTTAGAGTTAGAGTTAGAGTTAGAGTTAGAGTTAGAGTTAGAGTTAGAGTTAGAGTTAGAGTTAGAGTTAGAGTTAGAGTTAGAGTTAGAGTTAGAGTTAGAGTTAGAGTTAGAGTTAGAGTTAGAGTTAGAGTTAGAGTTAGAGTTAGAGTTAGAGTTAGAGTTAGAGTTAGAGTTAGAGTTAGAGTTAGAGTTAGAGTTAGAGTTAGAGTTAGAGTTAGAGTTAGAGTTAGAGTTAGAGTTAGAGTTAGAGTTAGAGTTAGAGTTAGAGTTAGAGTTAGAGTTAGAGTTAGAGTTAGAGTTAGAGTTAGAGTTAGAGTTAGAGTTAGAGTTAGAGTTAGAGTTAGAGTTAGAGTTAGAGTTAGAGTTAGAGTTAGAGTTAGAGTTAGAGTTAGAGTTAGAGTTAGAGTTAGAGTTAGAGTTAGAGTTAGAGTTAGAGTTAGAGTTAGAGTTAGAGTTAGAGTTAGAGTTAGAGTTAGAGTTAGAGTTAGAGTTAGAGTTAGAGTTAGAGTTAGAGTTAGAGTTAGAGTTAGAGTTAGAGTTAGAGTTAGAGTTAGAGTTAGAGTTAGAGTTAGAGTTAGAGTTAGAGTTAGAGTTAGAGTTAGAGTTAGAGTTAGAGTTAGAGTTAGAGTTAGAGTTAGAGTTAGAGTTAGAGTTAGAGTTAGAGTTAGAGTTAGAGTTAGAGTTAGAGTTAGAGTTAGAGTTAGAGTTAGAGTTAGAGTTAGAGTTAGAGTTAGAGTTAGAGTTAGAGTTAGAGTTAGAGTTAGAGTTAGAGTTAGAGTTAGAGTTAGAGTTAGAGTTAGAGTTAGAGTTAGAGTTAGAGTTAGAGTTAGAGTTAGAGTTAGAGTTAGAGTTAGAGTTAGAGTTAGAGTTAGAGTTAGAGTTAGAGTTAGAGTTAGAGTTAGAGTTAGAGTTAGAGTTAGAGTTAGAGTTAGAGTTAGAGTTAGAGTTAGAGTTAGAGTTAGAGTTAGAGTTAGAGTTAGAGTTAGAGTTAGAGTTAGAGTTAGAGTTAGAGTTAGAGTTAGAGTTAGAGTTAGAGTTAGAGTTAGAGTTAGAGTTAGAGTTAGAGTTAGAGTTAGAGTTAGAGTTAGAGTTAGAGTTAGAGTTAGAGTTAAGTTAGAGTTAGAGTTAAAGTTGGGGTCGGATTCAATGCAGACATTCATTTATTACTTACTTTTTAACTATTAGAGGTGAGAGTCTAGAGTTTTCGATTCGAGAATAAATAAATGAATTGATGATGTTTACGACACATAAAGTTTCTCTCTAAAAGTGTTGATATAATATTATAGAATAATAGATGTCGTCTATTATTTAATTACGACTGATTGCACATTATTATTTCATGCATTTTTTTCGTCGTTCCCCAAAGCTATTTCTTTATTCTTTATATATTACAACCATAGTCTTTGCATCCAGTTATTTTCGTTTTATATTATTTAAAATCTTACACGGAGAAAAGACTGTATTGAGGTCGTACAAATTAACATTTGTTACAAAAAAATGCACCAATTTGAAGTAAATATGTGTAATCCCAAAAGTATTATGGTCTACTAAATATAGTTTAAAATATAATTTTGTATGTAGTTATTAAGCAAACAAAAAATGTTTAAATTATAAAAGACAAAAGTTTTCATATCAAATATAACAAATTATTGTTCAAACTAGTATAAAAGCCCGTCCTTCGACGAATTGGAAGCATTAACGCTAGGCTATTATATTTTGTCATTATTACAGTGCTCTTACAACTGTTCTTAAAAATGCTTAGACTGAGAGTATGCACATAGCTACAAGGTAAGCATGTCAGTGATAAGTATCAAAAAAAAATGTATGTGCATACTTTCTGGCTGATAGCAAAAAATAATTACAGTTTGAGCGATATTGGACGCGAAACCATGTGCTTGGCTTTTATACCTATATTAATGCACTAATGTAATGAAATTTTCTATGCTATTGCAAACCTGAAAATAATTGAAAATATTATTGATCTTGATCTTGATTCAGCGACAATACCCTAGATAAAAACGGAATTTAAAAATTCCTAAATCTTTCCCATACAAAAAGGGAATTTTAAAAAAAAAATTATACAAGATACTTGTATGAATTTTTTTTAATATATTTTCCTAATTCATCAGCCACATAAAATATGATGAGTGAATTATTAAAATTTTGTTGCCTTGTCCAAGGACTTAACACGCTCAAAGCGTGGATAGATGTACATAAGTTTATTGCTAATTTTCCATTAGCTTTTTTGCAATATGCTTCGAAATATATTTATTAGCGTAATACTTCACTTCTTCCTGCCAGTTCCATCTTAAAAACAAATTAAAGCATGTAGTGTGGACGATGTTCAGCTTCCTTGCTGCACACTGGTGAGTGTTCCCAAACTTTTAAAAAGTTTCGTTTCATCCTTCTTATACTTCTTGGCTTGCATTTTGCTCAGCGAAAAAATCTTTTATCATTCCAAGTTATTTTAATATGTTTTTCATTAAATTTAAAAACAACTTCTTTGATATCAACAATTAAAATTCTGAAATGTTGCATCAAGTCATTTACGCCCTTTAGCGAGAAATAGCAGCTTCTTTGTCTATAGAGTTTAATTTTTGTTGCTGTCTGGAAAAACTACGCTTCACTAGGGTGAGCACAAAGTTACTTAATACTTAAAATGTAATACAAAATTCCCAACATTTCACTTGAGGCAGCATCTTAAAAGTGCGCTCCTGTGATTTTTTTTTTTTTTTCAATGTTTCGGAGATTTTAATTAAATGCCAATCTTCACATATTTTTGCTATTATGTCGAGAATAAATAGATTAATAAAATAAATCGATAGAAAAATAAATAAAAAGCACACAATATGCACAAGTTTTTATTAATTTGCACACATATCTGAAAAGATGAACAGCAATAGGCTTAAAAATACACGTATGTTCCGACTGATATTCTTTCTATGTAAATTTTTTATTTCACAATTATAATACCATACTTTAAAATGTTCATTCATTTCAAAGATTTCTGATAGCTATATTTTTTTAAACATATTTTCTCCTTTTTTTTTACATACATCAATTTCACAGGTTTAATTTATTGGCAACTCAGTGATGAATTAAACATTTAGTATACCATTCCATATAGAATCAATATAAACTCTGACTCTCTTAGTCCCCATTTTAAGTTTTTTTTTTCCTTAATGCAATTTAATACTTTAAAAATGTTTGTAATTAATTAAAAAGCTCAACTTTCAACAAAGTGTTTTAACTTCCAATTTAAATGGCATAGTAGCTGGAATTTAATGGAATCCACGCCGCAAAATATGCAGTAAAATTTTTTCAGCTGCCAGAACAATTCCCAGAACAATTAAAATGCACAATAAATTCCGAATATGTGACAGCGAGTAAAGCAAATACAAATAATTCGAAAGCAAATTTAAGTTAATGATGTAGCAGAGAGCAGCGTAAAAAAAAGACCGAAAAAATAATGCCACATCAAGGACCACAGCAAAGCGTGTAACACATGCAAGAACATAACGTTTAACAAGTACGACGACTACAACCAGCGGCAGACAGACGCTTTGCTACCTATTATTTGTTCTTTTTTTTTTTGAAAAAAAAAAAAATATTCTTCCACTTTATATATAGACATTTTTTCCTGGTACTCAAGTGTTGCCATAACTTTACTGGCAGGATTGCCATACTTCTCCAACACAACTTGCACTACCTACGAAAGTAATGACAATCATTAACGAAATGCTTTTAGTTGAGTAATTTGTTTATTGCTATTTTCGAGCTGTTATCCTTTTTGGTTGCATTATTAATAGCCGCATCCTTAATAAATGCATTTGCAGGACATGCTCACACTCTGTATACCAAAGGATATTGTATACGCTGAATGTGTTTGTGTGCATATGAGCTTTTAATTGCGACTTAATGGTTGACCATTTATTATCCTTGGCAGCTACAGCAGCAGCCGGACATTCGACTGTCGTTCGCTACGGATATGAGAGACATCGAAGGCACAAGAACAACAGGAGCAACAAACAACAAGCATAGCTGCTGCTGCTGCTGCTGCTGCTGCTCATCTCAATGACATGCGTGCCATAATGGGTTTTATTGTGCGTATAGCTTAAAAGTATAAATTATAATATGTTGCCAATGTTGCCATCATTTCGTATTGCTGTATCTCAAGTGTCAAGAATAGCAAGTATGAGGCGAGCAGCGGTAATTTGCATTGACACTGTGCAACAGCATGTGGCTTAATGCAGCGAAGCCCATAACAATTATTTAAAGAGTGCAACAAAAATTACAAGAAAAACTAACGAAACAATTACAACAAAACTAAACAGAACTAAATGCTACAAAAAAAAACATACAAACAACAACAACACGCATGCTGACAGTGTCTGCGTAAGCGCACAATTTAAATTATTTTAACACACACAAACATCGTAAATACAACAACGTGCGTAAATACAACAACAAAGCAATAAGAAGCAACGATTACGCTGCAAGCTGAATTTGACAAATTACAACAAACATTAAAATTGTTGTAAAAAGAGGAAAGACCTGGGCATTGCTGGTTTAATGAAGGAATTTTTGTTATGGCAGCAACATTGAAAGCAGTATTGAGCAGTAGTTAAAACCTAACACCTTTATACTCAAATTCGGAAAGACCAAACTGGTGGGCACAAGGCAGGTATTAAGCAAAATTAGTGCAACTTTCTTTTAATCAAGATAAAATCTTTCCTTTTCTAAATGTTTTAATTTAACAAGGTTTAGTTTTTAAAAAAAATTATAAATTATATAATTATAAATTATAAAAAAATAATAATTTTTTAAGATACTTCTTAGAACTGGCCCACGTAAATTTACTCAAACCAAATATCACCAAATATATCAAATAAAAAATTCTACGTCCACACTTACGATTCTATCGAAAATCGTAAATCGTAAATCATAAATTTTTGATTTATGTTATATATGAATTTCATGTGTGGCCGTTTTAATCGAAATTTAAGAGATATTTCGGACCAGGCCCGTAGCCAAGGGGGGGAATTTAGGTGTTCAAACCCCCCTGTCCCCCGTTAGGGCCCAGAAAGTATCAAAAAATAACCCAAATGAGAGCATTAAATTCAAAATGTGATTTTTTTTAGATGAACTGGGATAATGATGTTAATTTACATGCAGATGCAAAATTTTCAACATTTGCAAAGCCAATTTGGAAAACTTCGCTTAATTATGAACAATTTTTTTGGCCAAATAAACTATTAACGGAAAATATATATTTGAAATTAACTAATTAACTAATTAAGAACGAATAAAATTTTATAAATTGTAGAAAATAAATTTACTTTTTTATGTAATATCTAAGCTTATTGGACCCAACATTTTTTTTTAAAATTCTTAACCCTAAAATACACACCCGGGTTCAAACGTACCCATTAGCAACTTTAAACTGCTGTATCTTTTTAATCAATTCTTATAGCATATTGAAACTTCGGATCTAGAAAGAAAACACAACTATACGTCATTTGAATCTTAGTTTATTTTCCTGTGGCCAATGGTTGAGAAGCTATAAGCCTCTAAAGTTGACACCTACGACTTTACACACCCGGGGTACGTTTGCACCAGCGTGCTGAAACAAAGTGGTTAATTATGAAATGAAAAGATTTTTTATATATTTTTTTAATTTTATTAATAATTGTTGCTTTAATAAATTAATGATAAAAAAGCTTTATCTTGACAAAATTATTGATAATTTTTGCAGGAAAAGCACATAGTAGTATTTGTTGAATGTTGTGAGCATATTGGTTTTTTACTCGAACCAGCATATATGGAGTCTTTGCTGAATCGACATTTTTTGCCTTTTATTTTATATAGGAGGCATAAAATATTAACTATCTGTACCTTAAAATACTTGTTGGTGCTTAAACTAACGATATCAATTAAAAAAAATAATGTATGTTTGAAAAACACTCGAAAAAAGAGATATATTTTTAGTGGGTACATTTGTACCACGGGTGTGTATTCTCGTAGTATTTTTTGGGTGTGTCTTTTAGGGTTAAAAGCTGTATAATGCAAAAAATACATGAACCACGAAATTTTACACTTGGTATATAAGTACATTCTTATATACCAAGATTTTTTTGGTATAAAATACATTTAAAAAGGAATTTAGCCATGTGCAAAGTCTGTTTCAAATCACAGGTTTCGGAAAATCACCTACAATCTAAATATGCTTTATTTCCGAAAAAAAAAATTCTCAATAAAAAAAACAATCTTAAAACATTTTATTCAATCTAATTCTAAGTGGATGTGATGATTTTTTTAATAATATTACAAAATTTTCATAAGAAAAATGAACAGTTACATGTTCTTAAACTTTGGCATTTTTAAAATTATTTTTTATTATTGGAAGTTCAACTTTTGGAAGTTATCATAGTTACAATTTTATTAAAATTTTTTTAATTTTCTAATTTGCATATAATTTCAATTTAAATTCACGAATGATTAAATTCTTAAATATCCAAAAAGAGCTACTTTTTAATTCTTTTTCTAAAAATTTATCCAGCAGATTAATGGTTTTCAAAGAAAGTCTTATTTTGATGTGATAACTTAAATAACATATTGTGTATAAGATATTGGTGCTGTGAAAAAAACAGTTTTCGAATTACGAGTTTTGAAAAATAATATAAAATTTAAATATGACTTTTAACGGAGTCGATTCATCTACTCAAAAAATTTTATTAAAAAAAAATATATAGTAATTGCCATTGGGAATTGAATGATTTTGTTAGTCATGATATCAAATTTTAATGAGCAAATGGAACATTAAATTTTGAAAGATTTTAAAATAATTTCTTTTGAATAAAATTTAAACTGTCGAAATCGCTTTCGAGAACAGTAATATTTTAGCCTTTAACGATAACTCGTACTAGGGTTCACACAGTTCCAAAAACTTGTACACAAGATGGGGATTAATAAAAGCGTAAAAAAGCCATAAAGAAACCAAATCGAAAGGCTAAAATATTTTGTTCTCCCGTTTATGTGAAATGTCCCATAAAAGTTTTGAATCCAAGCTCCAACAGGTGAACTTAAAAAAAATTTTTTTTATTTTTGAAACAGCAATTTTTCATAGCAAATTTTAATTTTGATTTTAAGAAATCTTCCCTATTTTTACCTTTCAAACTTATATTGTTTTATTAGTAAAATTTTGTCATAGACGTTTTTATTGTGTTTATTTTCGGAATTATACTTTTTAAAAGATAATTCAAAATACTCAATTTGGACCATTTTTCAAAAATCAAAAAACAAAAAATCTTAGTACTCAAAATTGATTTGATAAAAAAATTCAATAAACTCTTGTGATATCTGTTGTGGTTATTTAAAGACAGGCATACTCATGAATAGTCTAAAAAGAAAACTAATTTTTTTGGAAAAATTTCCATATCCTTGGTTATACTTTTTTACTGGTATCTACTTATAGATATTTTTATCAAAACCGCCCCCCCCTCTCCCACCCCTTAAGGTAAATTCTGGCTACGGGCCTGTTTCGGACCTCTCAAATGGAAATGAAGTAATAGAAATTTCTTATAGATGCAGTTATTATAAGTATATTATCCTCGTCCTTGCTTGAGAACCCTCAATCATGATGAATTATAACTAATCGTAATGAACTAAGCTTTGCTTCATTAAAAGTTTCTATAATCAGGGAGTTGGTCGAAACCATCCCGGGGAGATAAGACCCCAAAGCTTTCCCCTACGCACGGGCCTGCTTTTAGGTATCTTTAAGACAAACGGAGTATGTATAGGCTGGATAATTATAGGATAATTTGTTTTACTTCACCTTATTGCAAAATAAAACATATTCTGATCATTGCTAATGGCTCCATTAAGTTAATTTTGAATAAGAGATATTGAATAACAACAAGATAATAGAATTAACAACAAGAGTAATGGCATGATAGCACATGTAATTAATTGGAAAAACGAATCCGTAAACACTTTTTTAAAAATTGTTAATACAGATTCGATATTTTTTAAACATGGAATTTGTCGCATTGTGCTTAAAGTTTACAAAACCGTTGAAATATTTCGTTGAAAATATATATTTATATATATATCAAATTGAGATTTTTAAATAAGTTATAACTAGAAGTAAATTTTGCAAATTTCTATAAATCGTAAATTACATAAAAATCTGCAGTTTTAAATTCTTTGGTATATATCCCAAAATACTTAATCGATTACATGCGTGTCATATAAGATTTGAATGAAATCTGTAAATAATTTTTCTGCAAAAAATGCTATAAAAGTTGCTCCGAAAATAACTTCCTACTGACATAAACAAGCAACGCTTGCTAGCTAGTGGTGCTCAAAAGAATGACATTAAAATTCTTGAGCTGTCAATCGAACGAATGGCTTTAATTGTTTTAAATCGATGCTGGTGGATTTAAAAAATCGCAGCTTTTCCAACATCAAGACATATAAAAAAAAAAACCAAAACCAATGAAAAAATTCAAAACAAAAATCCAACAAAGAGTGAAGAATAGCTTGTGCAATAAAACAAGTACATAAAAACAATTGAAGCAAACAGCAAAGACAGCAGGCAGCGAATGCCACTCAGCGTTGAATAGCGTAGCAACAAAAATACCGCAAAAACTTTGTATACGTCAGCAAACAAAGCTTTTTGAAGGATTCTGAAATTTTACTATATGTGCGTTTGCTTACTTACCAGCATGACTGAGTGTGAGTGTAATATGAGTGTATGAGAGGATATGGTTTTTATCGCTCGTTCGATGCGTTCAATGCATTTGATTTGGTTCGTTTGCATTTCCATTGAATTTTCATCTGTGGTTGAGTTTGCTGCATGAAGGATTTTACAAATGGTGCTGCTGCTGCCACTACTACTGCTGCTG
Source organism: Coremacera marginata (assembly GCA_914767935.1). Taxonomy (NCBI): domain Eukaryota; kingdom Metazoa; phylum Arthropoda; class Insecta; order Diptera; family Sciomyzidae; genus Coremacera; species Coremacera marginata. Next base: position 156,835,021 of record OU612047.1, on the reverse strand, counting down.
CTACAACGCAGCAGTTGACGTCAAAGTTGCTGCTGTTCTTCGCCATTTTGAGCACCATATCAGCGTCAAGAGCAACAACAAACAAAAGGATTTTCATGCGGTTGGAAACTGCAGAGCATGTACGCCGTTTGCTCAGTGCGGGGGTAGCCGACATTTGTTGTTTGTTTATGTTAGTTTAAAAGTGTAAAATCTAAAGTATAAAGTATAAAGTATAAAGTATAAAGTATAAAGTATAAAGTATAAAGTATAAAGTATAAAGTATAAAGTATAAAGTATAAAGTATAAAGTATAAAGTATAAAGTATAAAGTATAAAGTATAAAGTATAAAGTATAAAGTATAAAGTATAAAGTATAAGTATAAAGTATAAAGTTAAAGTATAAAGTATAAAGTATAAAGTATAAAGTATAAAGTATAAAGTATAAAGTAAAAAGTATAAAGTATAAAGTATAAAGTATAAAGTATAAAGTATAAAGTATAAAGTATAAAGTATAAAGTATAAAGTATAAAGTATAAAGTATAAAGTATAAAGTATAAAGTATAAGTATAAAGTATAAAGTATAAAGTATAAAGTATAAAGTATAAAGTATAAAGTATAAAGTATAAAGTATAAAGTATAAAGTATAAAGTATAAAGTATAAAGTATAAAGTATAAAGTATAAAGTATAAAGTATAAAGTATAAAGTATAAAGTATAAAGTATAAAGTATAAAGTATAAAGTATAAAGTATAAAGTATAAAGTATAAAGTATAAAGTATAAAGTATAAAGTATAAAGTATAAAGTATAAAGTATAAAGTATAAAGTATAAAGTATAAAGTATAAAGTATAAAGTATAAAGTATAAAGTATAAAGTATAAAGTATAAAGTATAAAGTAAAGTATAAAGTATAAAGTATAAAGTATAAAGTATAAAGTATAAAGTATAAAGTATAAAGTATAAAGTATAAAGTATAAAGTATAAGTATAAAGTATAAAGTATAAAGTATAAAGTATAAAGTATAAAGTATAAAGTATAAAGTATAAAGTATAAAGTATAAAGTATAAAGTATAAAGTATAAAGTATAAAGTATAAAGTATAAAGTATAAAGTATAAAGTATAAAGTATAAAGTATAAAGTATAAAGTATAAAGTATAAAGTATAAAGTATAAAGTATAAAGTATAAAGTATAAAGTATAAAGTATAAAGTATAAAGTATAAAGTATAAAGTATAAAGTATAAAGTATAAAGTATAAAGTATAAAGTATAAAGTATAAAGTATAAAGTATAAAGTATAAAGTATAAAGTATAAAGTATAAAGTATAAAGTATAAAGTATAAAGTATAAAGTATAAAGTATAAAGTATAAAGTATAAAGTATAAAGTATAAAGTATAAAGTATAAAGTATAAGTATAAAGTATAAAGTATAAAGTATAAAGTATAAAGTATAAAGTATAAAGTATAAAGTATAAAGTATAAAGTATAAAGTATAAAGTATAAAGTATAAAGTATAAAGTATAAAGTATAAAGTATAAAGTATAAAGTATAGTATAAGTATAAAGTATAAAGTATAAAGTATAAAGTATAAAGTATAAAGTATAAAGTATAAAGTATAAAGTATAAAGTATAAAGTATAAAGTATAAAGTATAAAGTATAAAGTATAAAGTATAAAGTATAAAGTATAAAGTATAAAGTATAAAGTATAAAGTATAAAGTATAAAGTATAAAGTATAAAGTATAAAGTATAAAGTATAAAGTATAAAGTATAAAGTATAAAGTATAAAGTATAAAGTATAAAGTATAAAGTATAAAGTATAAAGTATAAAGTATAAAGTATAAAGTATAAAGTATAAAGTATAAAGTATAAAGTATAAAGTATAAAGTATAAAGTTAGTAAAAGTATAAAGTATAAAGTATAAAGTATAAAGTATAAAGTATAAAGTATAAAGTATAAAGTATAAAGTATAAAGTATAAAGTATAAAGTATAAAGTATAAAGTATAAAGTATAAAGTATAAGTATAAAGTATAAAGTATAAAGTATAAAGTATAAAGTATAAAGTATAAAGTATAAAGTATAAAGTATAAAGTATAAAGTATAAAGTATAAAGTATAAAGTATAAAGTATAAAGTATAAAGTATAAAGTATAAAGTATAAAGTATAAAGTATAAAGTATAAAGTATAAAGTATAAAGTATAAAGTATAAAGTATAAAGTATAAAGTATAAAGTATAAAGTATAAAGTATAAGTATAAAGTATAAAGTATAAAGTATAAAGTATAAAGTATAAAGTATAAAGTATAAAGTATAAAGTATAAAGTATAAAGTATAAAGTATAAAGTATAAAGTATAAAGTATAAAGTATAAAGTATAAAGTATAAAGTATAAAGTATAAAGTATAAAGTATAAAGTATAAAGTATAAAGTATAAAGTATAAGTATAAAGTATAAAGTATAAAGTATAAAGTATAAAGTATAAAGTATAAAGTATAAAGTATAAAGTATAAAGTATAAAGTATAAAAGTATAAAGTATAAAGTATAAAGTATAAAGTATAAAGTATAAAGTATAAAGTATAAAGTATAAAGTATAAAGTATAAAGTATAAAGTATAAAGTATAAAGTATAAAGTATAAAGTATAAAGTATAAAGTATAAAGTATAAAGTATAAAGTATAAAGTATAAAGTATAAAGTATAAAGTATAAAGTATAAAGTATAAAGTATAAAGTATAAAGTATAAAAGTATAAAGTATAAAGTATAAAGTATAAAGTATAAAGTATAAAGTATAAAGTATAAAGTATAAAGTATAAAGTATAAAGTATAAAGTATAAAGTATAAAGTATAAAGTATAAAGTATAAAGTATAAAGTATAAAGTATAAAGTATAAAGTATAAAGTATAAAGTATAAAGTATAAAGTATAAAGTATAAAGTATAAAGTATAAAGTATAAAGTATAAAGTATAAAGTATAAAGTAAGTATAAAGTATAAAGTATAAAGTATAAAGTATAAAGTATAAAGTATAAAGTATAAAGTATAAAGTATAAAGTATAAAGTATAAAGTATAAAGTATAAGTATAAAGTATAAAGTATAAAGTATAAAGTATAAAGTATAAAGTATAAAGTATAAAGTATAAAGTATAAAGTATAAAGTATAAAGTATAAAGTATAAAGTATAAAGTATAAAGTATAAAGTATAAAGTATAAAGTATAAAGTATAAAGTATAAAGTATAAAGTATAAAGTATAAAGTATAAAGTATAAAGTATAAGTAAAGTATAAAGTATAAAGTATAAGTATAAAGTATAAAGTATAAGTAAGTATAAAGTATAAAGTATAAAGTATAAAGTATAAAGTATAAAGTATAAAGTATAAAGTATAAAGTATAAAGTATAAAGTAAGTAAAGTATAAAGTATTAAAGTATAAAGTATAAAGTATAAAGTATAAAGTATAAAGTATAAAGTATAAAGTATAAAGTATAAAGTATAAAGTATAAAGTATAAAGTATAAAGTATAAAGTATAAAGTATAAAGTATAAAGTATAAAGTATAAAGTATAAAGTATAAAGTATAAAGTATAAAGTATAAAGTATAAAGTATAAAGTATAAAGTATAAAGTATAAAGTATAAAGTATAAAGTATAAAGTATAAAGTATAAAGTATAAAGTATAAAGTATAAAGTATAAAGTATAAAGTATAAAGTATAAAGTATAAAAGTATAAAGTATAAAGTATAAAGTATAAAGTATAAAGTATAAAGTATAAAGTATAAAGTATAAAGTATAAGTATAAAGTATAAAGTATAAAAGTATAAAGTATAAAGTATAAAGTATAAAGTAATAAAGTATAAAGTATAAAGTATAAAGTATAAAGTATAAAGTATAAAGTATAAAGTATAAAGTATAAAGTATAAAGTATAAAGTATAAAGTATAAAGTATAAAGTATAAAGTATAAAGTATAAAGTATAAAGTATAAAGTATAAAGTATAAAGTATAAAGTATAAAGTATAAAGTATAAAGTATAAAGTATAAAGTATAAAGTATAAAGTATAAAGTATAAAGTATAAAGTATAAAAGTATAAAGTATAAAGTATAAAAGTATAAAGTATAAGTAAAGTATAAAGTATAAAGTATAAAGTATAAAGTATAAAGTATAAAGTATAAAGTATAAAGTATAAAGTATAAAGTATAAAGTATAAAGTATAAAGTATAAAGTATAAAGTATAAAGTATAAAGTATAAAGTATAAAGTATAAAGTATAAAGTATAAAGTATAAAGTATAAAGTATAAAGTATAAAGTATAAAGTATAAAGTATAAAGTATAAAGTATAAAGTATAAAGTATAAAGTATAAAGTATAAAGTATAAAGTATAAAGTATAAAGTATAAAGTATAAAGTATAAAGTATAAAGTATAAAGTATAAAGTATAAAGTATAAAGTATAAAGTATAAAGTATAAAGTATAAAGTATAAAGTATAAAGTATAAAGTATAAAGTATAAAGTATAAAGTATAAAGTATAAAGTAATAAAGTATAAAGTATAAAGTATAAAGTATAAAGTATAAAGTATAAAGTATAAAGTAATAAAGTATAAAGTATAAAGTATAAAGTATAAAGTATAAAAAGTATAAAGTATAAAGTATAAAGTAAAAAGTATAAAGTATAAAGTATAAAGTATAAAGTATAAAGTCTAAAGTATAAAGTATAAAGTATAAAGTATAAAGTATAAAGTATAAAGTATAAAGTATAAAGTATAAAGTATAACGTATAAAGTATAAAGATAATCTAAAGAATATAAGTATAAAGTATAAAAAGTATACCCCCCAAAAGTATAAAGTATAAAAAGTATAAAGTATAAACGTAAAGTATAAAGTATAAAGTATAAAAAGTATAAAGTATAACGTATAAAGTATAAAGTATAAAGTATAAAGTATAAGTATAAAGTATAAGTATAAGCATAATGTA